>CM076572.1:882136860-882461838 GCA_034641835.2 Pinus albicaulis
CCTTTGCTCTGGATAATATCGGTCATATACACAAAGAGGTTCCTAACATTCAGTTATTGAAGTTGGCATTCATGCCAGGAAGATTATATGACCCCAACGATGTAATTAGGAATTACATGGCAAAACTCAAAACAAAGCCTTTCATAAAGGAAGAAGACAAATTTGATGGCTTCTTCCAAGGCATTGAAAATTTTACTGATATTTTCAAAAGGGTTTCCAGTTATGAAAACACTGAAGCTTTTCAAGTATATATAAATAAGAGATTGAAAAATATCCCTTTGAATTTTCTAGTTATTGAAGATGAAAAACACACTCCTAGTGTCAGATTCGATGAAGAAATGAAAGATGGCTCTGAAACTGAATCTGGTCATTTACAACAGCAATCTGATAAGTCAGATCAATCTGAGGATGAATCTAAATCTAAGAAATAAAATTTATAAATGGACCAAATTCCTCAAGAAATAGAGTTGCAAGAGAAAGAAAAAACAATGGCACTAAATCAAATTTAGAAGCAGTTCAAAAGGATCAGAGAACGTTAGATCAGTCTAAATCATCTCAAGGAAAAGACTTGGTAAATGAATGGGAACAATTTTCCTAAGCAATAAAACTCCTAAGATAAAATTCAACATTGATCAAACATCAAGTTTCCAAACGGAAGATCCTTCTCAGAAGATAGTTGAAACTGTCAATCCTCTATAGATAATCCCAGCAATACATGACAAAGAAATCATACCGGCTCACTCTACAAATCAAATCATCCTACAGATTGAAGACATTACATCATTGGATATTTTCTACAATCCTAGCTACAAGGCTATAGTAAAAATGAATAAAATAAAGAGGATTGATGGGACAACCCTGAAATCAACAGATGAATTAGTTGATGTACTCTGGAAAGCCTCCTTAGATGATCCCACTGATCATCTTACTATGTTGTCACAATATGCAGGAGCATATGCCACATCCACTATTGATAAGGCAACTGAAGTTAAAATATTGTTGAAACAGAAGGAAACCAGAATACAAGAATTGGATAAGTTGTTAAAGGAAGAAAAAGCCAAGTCCATTAAGCAAGTCAATGAAAGTTCAACACAGTTTTATAAAAATATTAAAAGTCTCAAGTTAAAACATCAAAAAGAGCTTAATGAGAAGCAGGCACATCTAGAAAGAACAATGGCAGAACTACAAAATCAATCACAATTAGAAAAATTCATCAGAGAAGCACTTCATATAAATACTATGATAAAGAAAGAGCAAAAAGTATTTTGTCATCAAGCTTCTATGGCTGATTCTTATTTTTATTCTAATAAGACAATGATTCATCAAATAACAGTTCATAAACTAGAATGTGAGAAATTCGAAAATAAAATTGAGGAACACATTTAGTGGAAAAATTCTGATGTAGGATGACAAGCTAATCTACCACAAATAGATAAGCTTCACAAAGAATTGTTATTTACAGAATGCAAATCATATATCATCTGAGCAAAAAAGGAAGCGACCAAGACAACCAACAAATCAAATGAGGTTATTCATCTCTTATGTGACCAACTGTTTAGAACATAACTTCCTAAATAAAGCACGTCTGATGTGTTTTCAGGAACAAAAGAAGTAGAATTAAAATGGACATAGAGAACAAAACAAAAAGAAGAAATGATCAAGAAAGTCAATAAGTTTGATCAAGAAAATTACTGGAATTTTATGATCAAACCTTATCATCAGCAGCAAACTCTTATGTTCCTTACAATGTCAGCAAAAAGGTCTCAGTCTATTATCTAAAATTCTATCTTCAAGGGGAAAATTCAATCACAAATATCGTATCCAACTCAGCTTAAGGAAATTCTAGATATCTGCCAACTTCGTGATCACACTCGGAAAGAAATGTAGGGTCCATAAAGTCAAGATTGTTAGTTCTGAATTCCTAGATTATTGTTTAAGTTAAGTTTTTAGAGAAAGGTTGTTTGAAACCTCCTCTACTTTTTTGTAAATCATTTAATTTATTTTGTAGTTAATTTTAGCATTTAAACCCTTCTCATGCATTTAGAAAAGGGGCCAAGGTTTTTTTAAGAACATTTGCAAAGAATGCTTATTTGTAAGTAAGTTTGTGGATGCCTTAATGCAGTAATGGAACACAACCTTTTTCAGTTATAAATATCATTTTGTTGAATCATTGTTCGTACACTTCTACATTCATTGAACGACTCCTTGATTGAAGAATTAGATATGGCATATTATCACTAATCCGATAAGAAAATTAATACACATCTGTTACTATTATCATGTATGCTATTTTTGTTTGAATGTTAGTGATGAACTCAGCTTTCATGAATCATATATAAAATTAATTATTTTTGTCTAAAATATCAGTTGCACTATTGTACGATATAAAGATATAAATTAGTTACTTTATACATGGTCATCAGATAAATGCGATATATCTCTCATTTTCTTTTGATTAACTTTTTTTTCAAGAGAATCATCTTACACAGTAATAATTCTATTAAATCTGTGATGATTTTCATCATCACAGGTTGAATAGATATCTCTTTATATCACATTTAAATATTATCCTCGTGTTATATTAAATTTAATTCAAAGCTTTGCATTTAGAAATAAATTTGTCTTAGTTTGTAGTAATTCACCATTCTAAAATGTTTTGATATAAATCCAACAAATTATCATAAAAACCAAATCTAGGAAACGGGTCCCATCATTCCCAGTCAGAGCCACTACCCAAAATGGAGAAGGAACTGCTTTAAGGTCTGGACCGGGTGGTTATCCCCCTTTTTGCCATGGATTTCTGAGGCCATCAACACATTAATGACTAATTTAGTCTATGAATAGAAATATAACTACATAACAAGTACTTAAATAATACAAATTAGTCGTTTATGTTAGTCCTTTCAATTCTGTCACTTTGGCAATCTAAACTTACAAGTGGTAGGGGATTGAAAGGTTGTTCTAGATTCACTGAAAGATTATACTTCCTTAAAACAATTATTTATTGGATTAGTGAATGATTAGAGTCATGGAGTTAATTAGAATATTCAAGGTTATATCATTTTATCACTTAAACGAGAATTCAGTTCAAAGGCTAATAAATTATCCAAAATGGGAGTGGATTTACAACTGGGTGAAATACATTATGAAAAATAAATATAAGGAGAAGCGTTAGTTTATTATTAAAGGAAATATATCCTTTAGTTAAAGACTTAACTTTTCATGGATATCTATAATTTTTTATCTTAAGATACTAGTTTTCAACTTGGATATCAAGTTGTTTGTCTAGTATGAAAGTACATTATAAAAATAGTTGTACTAGGCTCTTATGAAATTGTTTTGAATCCTATGGAAATTTGATATTGCTTAGTATCAGATATTACACACATTAGAATATCCTGTCATAAATGTGAAATACATTTAGTATATGTTAGATGACATAAATTTCAACTCTGCATTAATATTGATTAAAAAAAAAAAAAATTTCTTATTGGAATTTTTTTTATAGGATTTCCTACCACCTAAGTCAATAATTACTTTAAAAAAATTATGTGTCAATAAATAACTAATAAGAACAAACAATTTCACAATTCTTCAACCTAATTGATCAAGTTTCATTTTAGTGAATATCTCCTTATAATTGGAAAATCAAAATTTAATTACCTCTAATTTGTTCCTATGATAGATTTGGTTGAGCCCATATAGCCAATAAAATATTTTTATTTTCGTCCTCTCTATCCAATAATTATTTTACCAGATAGCACTTTGAATCGAGTGTTTCCTATGTCTGATAAAGCTACCAAAAAAAAAAAATGGGAGATGTCATTTTTATATCATCGTGTTGGATCCCTCGATTCTAAGGGCTTGGCTCGTTCCAAAGAGGACAACTTCAAATATGGCTTCGAGTTAGGTGTCGAGCTTAGAGATTATTAGGGTTGGGAAAAAATTGGGACATTATGGAGAATCAGACCCTCCATGCCTCTGCTCTGTGATCTCACCATATTTATTATATATGCACAAGACCAGGCTCCAAACAACATCAAATACTGAAAATATTGCACTCATTATTATTATTATTATTATATATATATATATATATATATATATATAATGGTTTTCCACACACCCTTCTAATATGGTATTCCACTGATGTAAATGCACCCAAGTAACCATGTTTCATTCACATGAGAGGAATCAAATGAGAATTGGGATGCAAAAACAATGATGTAGATAGACGTGATAGAGGTGCTCCCTTGTACAGATTTGATGATGCTCCACACAAATTTTTACCCATGTTCTCAAGCACCCACATGAATTCATCCCCATTAACAGTCCCCTTCCATGCTTTAATCACTACAGCATGATTAAGTGTGACTGGAGACTCACATATTCCTATCTCTTGCATACATCCTGACAAATTAGTAGTGAATCCCATATGATTCCTCTTCAATTTTCAATGCTTCATACAATGTAATATGATAAATGTGTGGACAACTGACTGATATGTGCAATGATCTACAGTTCTTTCCATCCCGAAGTCTTTACAAGTTCATTGACTACAAGTCTTTCTATGATCTGAAATTTTTGTATATGTGGCAAGTTGTAATTATGGGGTTTTAGAAATATGGAGCTTGATTCTTCAATACTAAATATTTTCTAAATGCTTCCTCAAGATCCAACACCCATCAAGCATCCCATCCTCTTCAGATCCTATTAATAGAAAAAATTTCTAACTGGTTTTGGTTCATCAAACATTTGCCAGGTCTCTGTAGAATGTAGTGATAATAATAATAACACTTATACAATAGTTTTCGAATATATATGCATAAGGATTATTCAATGGCAGCAACATTGGAATGATGTAGCAGCAGGCAAAACATAGATGAGGATATGGTGGAGAAAGTGTTGGTGAGGAATATGGAGATATTATATATTGGTGGAGGGGATAATAGTGTATTGGGTTCTTCCAAAAACTAGATATTTGATAATAGCAACAACTACAATAATAGTGGGGTTAAGGATGGTATGCAAAAGAAATGTCAAAGGCCAGGGAAAAACGTAGAAGGGGAGACACTTTGAATCTTGACACCATATCCGGAGATGGGTCCAAAAATTAATGCGGGAAGGTGTTTTATGAAGTGTTCTCTATAGTTTGACAGAATTTTTCCCCAGGAACTAGCTTCTAGAGAAGCTCATCAGAAATGTAATAAATCATTTTGATTCAATACCTCTCAGGTGGGTACTCTGGTCTACTATTATTTCTCAAAATTTTTGTAATTTTGAATTTAAGTTGGCAAGGTTGTGAATTGGGAAATTATAAATTTTAATCATTGCAGTTCACCTTCTTGTAATGTATCTTATCATGAATTTGTTGAGCTGGTCACTCTATAAATCACCTTTTTTCAAATTCTGATTTATAAAGTTGTAGATGTTTGATATTTGGTGTCATGTTTTCTAGATATTTTTCAATTGGTGTTTTTTTTCTCTATCTGAATCTCAAGTTTTTTTCAAGTGGAACCCTTGTAGTGCATTTTTTTATGCTACAATGCTACAGCCCTAGTCAAAGAAAATTACATATTCATATTGCAAACAAAATTACCTAGATATTTTTACCACACAAATTGAATATCTCGATGATATTGACCATAAAATGAAGATTTGAAATGACGTGGTTTCAAAATATGAATATGTCAAGGAATTTTCCTTTAATGTTCTTTGGGATTTCCAAAGAGGCCTTGGTTTACTACTAAGGTCCCCAAAGTATTAAGCCATTCATCAAATTCCAATTCTTGGTGTGCTTTGCCTCACCCAAATGGAATGGAAGTTCAATTGGATGAGGTTGAGCGCATGTCACTTGAAATTTTCGCATATTAGATTCCTATCAAACCTACTTCCTAAGCTAAAGGAAATCCACTTTATGCAGTCAGGCCCTTCGGATGTGTTCCTCGAATCATTTAAAAAAAATGTTGGATGAGCATATTGATTGAGGTTTGATGGATTTTCAATTCATGTTTGTATCTATGTAAATCTGTTATTATTGTTGGCTCTTTGACCTATAGAGAACCTTGTTTTATGATTTTAAAGTTAATATCTGACTCTTCAATTTTTTGTTTGTATATTCTCTGTTTGGTCCTTCTCTCTTAAAATTTCAAATGCCCTCTTTAGTATCGATTTTAGGAAAATCTGCAATTTTTATTATTTTTTTAATATTTGGAAGAGGTCTTGGGATTTTTTTTTTAACATATGCATTTTCTTTCTAATTTTATCTCAATATCTTAATTGTGTTTTCCTTATTATATTTTTTATTTCCGGATTTGGATGTGGTAGATATGCTCAAGCTGAATTTGATATGAAAGAATTTTTCCTTGACATTTGTTTGGTATAGCAAGTAGCAGAAGACAATCATGTAGTTATACTATAGGAAGTGGGAAGTAATGAATATCTATGTATTGATGCATCTGAATCCTTGAAGTACAACTCCTCATTCTCTGATGATGAGATTTTTTTAGGAGCTTCAAAATCACATTTGCTTGTAATTCCATTATTTCCTAGCCTGTTGTGAATTTTGCACTTAAAAATGTTGGCATCTCCTTCATGGAAATAAAACTCTTTGAGAAAAGAAACCTTCACATTGGGATCATAACCTTTCAATGAAGTCAAGAGAAGTGCTCCAAAACAAAGACTGAAATTTCCCTTAAATCAGCAGTTAAGAAACATAAAATAATGAAACTCACATTTGGGCTATGTGTGTGTGAAGGGCGAGATTCCACTAGTGCAAAATGGCTAATTAGTTACTAAAAAGCAACTAAAATTTTGATATAAATGACTATTTTTTGGTCGGTGACCAATAGTAGCTAATTTACAGTATCTTATAATGCGGCCAACTTTTGGTCATTTTTAGCTTAGTCATTAATTGGTTATCTCAATTTTGTTGTCTAGTTGTATATTTGTTCATTAATTTAGTTGTTGATTCAGTTATTAATTTAGTCATTGATTTTATCACTAATTTAGTCATTGATTTGGTCAATAATTTTGTCATTGATTTAATCATTGATTTGGTCATTCATTGTCACAATTAATGACCAAATATACAACAAAATATATTACTATATGATCACCCGAGAAAACCAACTAATGTCCAAATAAATATGACCAAAATGTTGGTCATGTTATAAGATATTGTAAATTAGCTACTAATAGTCATATATATGTAAATTTTAGTCATAGTTTGAAACCAATTATTGACCAAACAAATGTGACTAAATTTCAGTCTTGTTATAAGATACTGTAAATTAGCTACTAATAGTCATATATATGAAATATTTAGTCGTCATTTTTAGTCACAAATTTATGTTTTGCATTAGTCATTTATTCATTATATAAATGTCTAATTTAGTAGTTTATATTCATTTCATTTACTTTCATTAATAATCATTATAAATGACTAATTTAGTTGTATATTAATAAATTTATTTTTGTTCATCATTATTCAATACAAACTACTAATTTAGTAGTTTTAAATTAATTTTGTGTTCATTATTAATCAACATAAATTAATTTATATAATTTTAAAAAATTCATACAATATGCATGTTCATCTAATATGAAAACACAAAGTCGGATATTTTAATTACAATACTAAACAGTATCAAGTGCAACTATAAATAATTTCAACCACATAAGTTATATTATATGAAATTTTAAAGTAATACAATATGATTTTCCAACTTAATATTGGTTGGACTACAATTTACACATGAAATGGTGTTTCATCACTTCAAAACATTATTGTTCTATTTTCAAGGCATAGCAGGTGAATTCACCAACTCTCACTTGACCATTAGTTTTTATATGTGTGTCTTATGCGGGATATTGGCTCTAAGATACCAGTTATCCTCTCTCTCTTTTTGCATTTGTTGCTCCAATGTTATTGCTCCCCTATTTTTTCAATTCATGCTTCTTACTATCAATACTGAGCTCATTTTATAAAAAGAAAAGAAGATACAATGCAAAGTTTAAAACATGAAAGACAATTAACGCTAGAATATAAAATAAATTAGACTATAAAGAGTTTATACGACATATACCTCAACATCGGAAATTTCAAAGCCATTTTTCCCCATAAAAGTAAGAAACTCGAACAAATTTTAATCATTGGGGTGATAATTGACAATATAATGTGGCCAGATAACCTATATAAACAAAGAAAATAAAATATCACCATATATAGAAAAGAACACCTTAGTAACTTGGTGTTTGAATTTCAAGGAAAGCTTAGGAACAATCATGTCAACTAAGTTATATACTAAAAATATCAAGCTGTAGATAATTTGTGAAAACAAATAACCTGAGTTGTGATGTTTAATCCTTGTCATTTTATTCACAACAAAAATTCATTTTCTAATGCATGAACTTAGTCAAGTATATAAACAATATGTACTCAAATAACAACGTGAACGTAATTTTTTCTAATAGTCATGAAAATATTTTAAC
This sequence comes from Pinus albicaulis, assembly GCA_034641835.2. Taxonomy (NCBI): domain Eukaryota; kingdom Viridiplantae; phylum Streptophyta; class Pinopsida; order Pinales; family Pinaceae; genus Pinus; species Pinus albicaulis. The sequence goes on from CM076572.1 coordinate 882,145,354, forward strand.
ACAAAATAGATATAAGGATTCTAATCAATATAAAGTAATACTAATTTCATCTTTAATATTTGGTTGTTGTTTAAATGGACACTAAGTATTTTCAATTTCATGGTTAAAAGACAAAACAAAGTCAAAAGAAATGTCCAAAATACAATCAAATAATAAAGAGAGGATATCATGGAATGGAAATTGGAACTATAATTTATTTTTTTACTTGTGCACTGATGTCATGTCTGGCATTTATAAAACATTTTCTTGCCCAAAATAACCATGAGGTGAAATAATCACAACATTAAAAACCATAGGAATTCCTACTAGAAGCATTTCCAAAGTCGATGGCTTAGGTGTCTAAGCAATCTCTAACAATGAATGAACCATATCAAAGACGTGATATGAATTTTCTCCCCATCCTTTTTCCAATCACATTTCCTATAAGCTACCCACAACAGAGTCAAGTAACAATTAAACAAAGACATTAACATTTGTTTTTATCTTTTATATCTATATAATTTGAATTTGATTTGCTTCATGAACATATTAGTTCATATTTAAATCCTTCCTGACATATGACATATTTAAAGCCTTCCTCAAACAATTTATACAATATCAATACTTTTCTTGTTGTGATATCTTGGGTATAAAAACGAAAATATCTACAAAAGAAAAATGTGTATATTACTGATGGTCAAACTTTCTATATGGTGTATCCTTAAGAATTTCTTTAAGATTTTCCTCCGTATTTACCAAACTGAATTGTAGCTTGGTTAAACTATGCATCCTTTCATTCAGCATCAATTTCTGCAAGATGAATGTCACACATTATTCTTTCCCATTTCTCAACATGCTACATATGATAAATTGAAAGTCGCATAAAACCAATAGAAAACCATTTTCTAACCAAAAAAAAACAAACAAATAGTGTCTCTAATAGAACTTAATTATAATATTAGAAAATTAAAAGAGAGTGGACCATTTTTATTGCTTGACTTTTCCCATTTTTGTTATGAAATTGCTCGAGCTTCAAGAACCAAAAAATGTGAGGGAAGTCGTAAATGTGAAAAAAACTATGTTGACCTAATTTGTAGACTTCTTCAAAATGATGTGAATGATTCTGTTTTTGGATGTGGTAAATCTCATAATAAGAAATGGAATATATTCTAATAATTACATTGCAATGACTACCATTGGACTCCATGGGTTATAGGTCCTCAGTATGTTAATCTTCATGATGAAAGAGAGATGGCAATGATAAGTATGGGTGGTCCTAGTTTGTATGTTGGATATCTTCAAACCAAGGTCGTCATCTCAATGAACCTAGGTTATGACATGGTAAGTGATGCAGGAGCATTAGGCAAAGAGAAAATACTTTGTATTTTATTAAAACTTAGGGGTTTTTAAGTTTTAGAGGAGCTAGATTTTTATGAATGATTTGAGTGGGTTTTAAGTATTTTTAATTAAATATTGTAAATAATTGAGAATATGAGAGAATTTGATCAGTTGAGGATGTAAAGGGATTGAGAGATTTTTATAAATATTAATTTAGAAATTAGTTTCATTAATTATGGGTGAGAGAGGATCCTTAGGGATTCAAGAGTGATTTTAGGATTTTGTTGAGAAGTTGAAGGGATTGAACTTAGATTAGATCATTCTAAATTGTATAAATTATTAAGCCTCAAAGGCATTGAAAATCAGAGAGAGTGAGTAAGGAATAGAGTAGCAACAGGAATTGCTTGTAAGCCTTCGGGCAAAGATTGTAAATGTCGCCACTGGTTGAAAATCAGGCCAAGGAGGAAAAATGTTGATGTAAGTATTGTGTATAATAGAGAATATGATTTTGTGAAGTTTATGTCATTATTGAGTTTTTTGATTGAGTCGATTCTCAGTGTAATTGAATCATACGCTTTCGATAACCTCTATATGCAGAGGAATCCAGCCTTTTCAGAAGTCAATTGTTATTGATAAAATCTTATAAAAAGATCGTGGGGTTCGATTTACTAAATCAATGTCGATTTAGTTAAACACAAAAATTTTGTTAAATTTGAATATTTAGTGGCATAAACCTTTGTATGATTAATTCAGTAGAGAATTGATGAAGTTTTAACTTTTATGGAGAACGCATCAGATGTTCGTTGAATGCGTTAATCTTTTTATAAAAGATGCAGATATGTTAGCGTTGAAAGACTGATTTCTATCAATGTTGATCCACGTGTGGAAAGCATCAATCCTTTTTGGTGGAATTGAATTTCATTTGATTGAGGTTCATTACAACAGTAATGAATTAGCATTGAACCTCTGTTGTCTTAAGCGGCATCAAGTTTTATAGAATATTTATTAGCTGGGATCGAGTCCATCTATTTGAGTTAATGCGGTGTCAATTTTGGGTATGCCACAGTTTTGAATCGAACTCTGGTTGATTGAGCTAGCATCGGATTGGGCAATCCATGGAATCAAATTGTTGAACATACATTGATATGTTTGGTGAATCGATATCTATGCAATCGATTCATAACAGTCTAGATGGAGGAGACTTGAAGAATTCGATTTTTTTTTTCAGCTGTTGCATGATAAATTGTGAAGAGGGTTTCTATGAGTGATTTGCTTGATTTGAATTAATGAACGCCGAAGAGACTAAATTCTAATCAAAGGTTAGATACAATCATATTACGTTGGAGTCTGAATAGAGGTTGTAGACGTAGTGGGATTTTAAGTAATGACACTATGGGTTCGATGGAACCGTGCGATGGGATAGATGCTGGAAAGAGTTGGAAGACTGCTTAATATCGTTAAGGCAGTTTTGATGTTTGGATCACATTTGATGGTGCGAAGAACAATGAAATGAAGTCTGAGTTCTAAAAAAGTCAAGCAATGGGTTGTATCGAATGAGGAATCGGTGGATCGTTTCTTTGCCGTGGAACCAAATAGCAATTTTACTAAAAAAATGCCGAGATGTGTTAGCCGATCGCTCAACTGTAGAGATACATGGAATGGAACCCAAATTCCATGAGACTAGTTCAAGGCGTGGTGCTGTGAGGATTGATTGAAATTGCAGCTAGAACGCAGAAGATTTTAAATGGAGCAGTGATGGTTTGACTGATGAACAACATTTAAAGAGAAATGAAAACTTGCAAGGGAACCTTGATGAAGGCGCAGCAGGATCTTGAACAAGCTGAGGTAGATTGTAAGTGAATTTGCATAGAAATTATGCAAGGTAAGAAACATTGTGGCCAAGAGCTTTAAAATATGTTTAATTTTGGTCTCGGAGTTGGTATAAATCATTCATGAGATTTTGAAAGCATTGAAATGTTATAACAGTTGTGGGATAACCATTATAGTACTTGTGTTTAAAACCAGAGTCAAAGGGGTTTATATAATGGTTCTTGACATTCAATATTAAATGAAATGATTAAGCCGAGGTGGATATACACCTTCAGACTTCATTTAAGGTGAGGACATAATATATAAGTATATGTTATGTTTGATGTGAGTTAAGGACCAAAAACTTAGAGCCAAAGATTTGGCTGGGATTTTAATTACAATTCGAATGTTCATGAAGTGGGAAATGCCAATGACCATTGTTTTATTTTGTAAAAGTAAAGAAACTTCGGCATGAAATTTTGGAACTGGGCTAATTATTTGGTTTTTAATAACCATGAGTTTATAAAAGAAGCTTCCGCATGTCTTGAAATTTCCCAGTGAGTGAATTTACTTGGCATGAAATTGGAACTGCATTTTTACAATCCATCCGGGAGTGGAGATTGTGGTTTTAGCAGGGTTTTCCTTGCATCATGTGGTATCAGAGCAGGAAAGCTCTGTTGAAATTGAAGATATTTGTTTTTCTGAATGAGTGCAGGAAGGTTCTGTTGAGAACGGAAGTGTGTTTTATTTGAATGTGTGATGAAGACTGAAAGGAAGATCAGATTCTAAATATGATATGCAAAGGTACACGACTGCAGTGAACAGGATTGCAAAAATAAATGGAGGACAAGATCATGAAGGATCTTAAAGGTGAGATAATTTTCTGATTTGAAATTTGTGATTAAGGTTTATGGTTGCAGACAAGATGATGGCAGTGAACCTGACATTTAGCTAAAGGCTGGGTAGGGAGGACAATTGCAGTGTTCTGAAGAGAAGGTGATTTGAAGAGATAGCCTAGAGAGAGCAGAAGAGAGTGCTCAAGAGTTTCCAGAGGTAGTGAACCAGTACTTACCAAAAGACCGGGTCTAGTGAAGTGGATTGGTGAGGTAAGTGGTAGCAGGAGAGCTTGCTGTTACAGAGGCTAGTGCAACTCATGGTGAGTGATAAAATCATAGATAATATGATCATGGAGGATCAGAGAAGAGATTCAGAGGAATGCCACAGAGGTGAGATGACTGATAAAGTCGGAGAAAGAGAAATTGTGGTAATGAAGCTACAATTGCAGGTACTACAGGAATGGCTACAAGAGGAGGAAAACCAGAAAGGAGGATGGATCTTTCCACTGAAAGGAAAGAGAGTGATTTGGAAACCATTGCAGATGAGGTTGAGGCAAAGTGAGATTTCATTATTGAAGGAGGAGCTTACAGTTCTTAAGTTAGAGATGGAATTTGAAGATTCCACACACAGATCTATTCAAATGGAAGTGCTGGAGGAAGCAGGCAAGACTGAAAAGTCTTTTGGTTTAAAAAATAATGAGTCGTTTGTGTTTGCAGGTACATCATAGGGAGATGAGCAAGCTTTAGAGTTTGTTCAAGAAGAGTTGAATCTGAAGTCTGTTCAGATCAATGCTAAGATAGCAAGATCTCAGGAGGAAATGAAGACAAAGAAGTCTAATCAGAGTATTAAAGCAGAAGAAGGAAGACCATCTGATGATGAGTCAAAAGCTGGTGAAGGTATGGAAAATTGTGTGATGTTTCCAAGTTCTACTCCTGATAAAATTGTTGAATTGTATAGGAAACTAGATCTTCAGAGAAGAGATTTGGAGAGGCAGAGAATTTACACATAGGATAATTTGCTGAAGAAGCAAGATAAGAAAATTTTCATGAATGACAGTTATGAAGTAGAGGATGGAAAGAAGGAGATACTAGATGATAGTCTCATGATGAATGCAAGTCATCATACTGATGTGCTGACAAAGAATTTGGAAGAAAACTCAGAGCAACATACTGAAGTGTTGCCAAAGAAAGCTGAGGAGAAAGCCAATAAATATTTTCTGAGTCCTGAAGAAGACTTGGAACTGCAGAGAGAAAACTTGGTGACTGAATCAACAAGTGAGACCATTGGGTCTTGTGATTTTGAAGCTGACAATTTGATTGTGTTTACAGGTGATGCAGAAGACAATCCATCACTTGGAATTGTCTTGATAGAAGAAGAATTGTTGCAGAAAGAAGGTGAGACAGTCATGTCTCATATGCAGAAACTTGTTACTATTGGTGACAAGGAAGAATTGGCTTGTCTGTATAGCTAAGAGAAGACTGTGTGGAAAAATTTTGGAACTGCTACAGTGATAGAGGATGAGGCTACAGTGTTTGAAGAACTTGATTTGATTTCCAGAATCAATCAAGATGATGATGGAAAATTACTGAAGATTGTCAAAGGGGAAGAAGAAGGTTATGCTGGAACTAATTTGCAGTGTGTTGACGAAATACTTGAGAAGAAATGGCTGAAATGTTTGCTGGAGACATTCGAACCTGAGAAAGAAGTTGCAGATAAATTTGCAGGTGATGAACAAAATAAAAATGTTACAGAGGGACAACAAGTTTGGGAGGCAGCAACATGTGGGGTAGCATCTACAGGAGTAAAGCCAATGTTAGCAACAATCGGGAAGGTAACAGCTGAGGAAAAATTGACAGCAACAACATCAATGTTGGCAGCAAGAAGAGCAGTAACAGTAGAAGCAGCTACAACAACTGAATTAACAGAAATTAGAGATAGCAACAGTAGGTTGGACATAGAGATTGAAATAATCAGAAGACTGATGATGAAGGTGTCATAGAGGCAGGGGACAACAGCAAGAAAGAAGAGGAATTTCAGCAAGGGAAAGACAAAAGTAGAGTATGAAAGCATAGCTGGAGGCAGGATGCAGAACAAGATATGGAAACCTAGAGAAAAGAAACAAGCGACAACAGATGATGACTTGCAGAACAAAGTATGGGATCCAGGAAGACAAGGAAAAAGACTTAAAACACATGATAAGGAGATCATGATCATTTTCAACCTTGCGAGTCTAATGTAGGAGCATTAGGCAAAGAGAAAATACTTTGTATTTTATTAAAACTTAGGGGTTTTTAAGTTTTAGAGGAGCTATATTTTTATGAATGATTTGAGTGGGTTTTAAGTATTTTTAATTAAATATTGTAAATAATTTAGAATATGAGAGAATTTGATTAGTTGAGGATGTAAAGGGATTGAGAGATTTTTCTAAATATTAATTTAGAAATTAGTTTCATTAATTATGGGTGAGAGAGGATCCTTAGGGATTCAAGAGTGATTTTAGGATTTTGTTGAGAAGTTGAAGGGATTGAACTTAGATTAGATCATTCTAAATTGTATAAATTATTCAACCTCAAAGGCATTGAAAATCAAAGAGAGCGAGTAAGGAATAGAGTAGCAACAGGAATTTCTTGTAAGCCTTCGGGCAAAGATTGTAAATGTGGCCACTGGTTGAAAATCATGCCAAGGAGGAAAAATGTTGATGTAAGTATTGTGTATAATATAGAATATCATTTTGTGAAGTTAATGTCATTATTGAGTTTTTTGATTGAGTTGATTCTGAGTGTAATTTACTCATACGCTTTCGATAACCTCTATATGTAGAGGATTCCAGTCTTTTTAGAAGTCAATCGTTATTGATAAAATCTTATATAAAGATCATGGGGTTCGATTTACTAAATCAATGTCGATTTAGTTAAACACAGAAATTTTGTTAAATTTGAATATTTAGTGGCATAAACCTTTGTATGATTAATTCAGCAGAGAATTGATGAAGTTTTAACTTTTATGGAGAACGCATCAGATGTTCGTTGAATGCGTTAATCTTTTTATAAAAGATGCAAATATGTTAGCGTTGAAAGACTGATTTCTGTCAATGTTGATCCACGTGTGGAAAGCATCGATCCTGTTTGGCGGAATCGAATTTCATTTGATTGAGGTTCATTACAACAGTAATGAATTAGCATTGAACCTCTGTTTTCTTAAGCGACATCAAGTTTTATTGAAGATCTATTAGCTGGGATCAAGTCCATCTGTTTGAGTTAATGCGGTGTCAATTTTGGGTATGCCATAGTTTTGAATCGAACTCTGGCTGATTGAGCTAGCATCGGATTGGGAAATCCATGGCATCAAATTGTTGAACATACATTGATATGTTTGGTGAATCGATATCTTTGCAATCGATTCACAACAGTCCAGATGGAGGAGACTTGAGGAATTCGATTTTTTGTTTCAGCGGTTGCATGATAAATCGTGAAGAGGGTTGCTATGAGTGATTTGCTTGATCAGAATTAATGAACACTAAAGAGAATGAATTCTAATCGAAGGTTAGATACAATCATATTACGTTGGAGTACGAACAGGGGTTGTAGATGCAGTGGGATTTTAAGTGATGACACTATGGGTTCGATGCAACCATGCGATCGGATAGATGCTGGAAAGAGTTCGAAGACTTCTTAATATCGTTAAGGCAATGCTGATGTTTGGAATCACATTTGATGGTGTGCAGAAAAATGCAATGAATTCTGAGTTCTACAGAAATCAAGCAATGGGTTGTATCGAATGAGGAATCGGTGGATCGTTTCTTTGCCGTGGAACCAAATAGCAATTTTAATAAAAAAATGTTGAGATGTGTTAGCCGATGGCTCAATTGTAGAGATACATGGAATGAAACCCAAATTCCATGAGACTGGTTCAAGGCTTGGAGCTTTGAGGATTGATTTAAATTGCAGCTAGAACGCAGAGGATTTTAAATGGAGCAATCATGGTTTGACTGATGAACAACATTTAAAGAGCGATGAAAACTTGCAAGGGAACCTTGATGAAGGTGCAGCAGGATCTTGAACAAGCTGAGGGAAATTGTAAGTGAAGTTGCATAGAAATTATGCAAGCTAAGAAACATTATGGCCAAGAGCTTTAATAGACGTTTAATTTTGGTCTCGGAGTTGGTATAAATCATTCATGAGATTTTGAAAGCGTTGAAATGTTATAATAGTTGTGGGATAACCATTATAGTACTTGTGTTTAAAACCAAAGTGAAAGGGGTTTATATAATGGTTCTTGACATCCAATATTAAATGAAATGATTAAGCCGACATGGATATACACCTTTAGACTTCATTTAAGGTGAGGACGTAATATATACGCATATGTTATGTTTGATGTGAGGTGAGGACCAAAAACTTAGAGCCAAAGATTTGGCTGGGATTTTAATTACAATTCGAATGTTCATGAAGTGGGAAATTCCAATGACCATTGTTTTATTTTGTAAAAGTAAAGAAACTTCCACATGAAATTTTGGAACTGGGCTGATTATTTGGTTTTTAATAACCATGAGTTTAGAAAAGAAGCTCCCGCATGTCTTGAAATTTCCCAGTGAGTGAATTTACTTGGCATGAAATTGGAATTGCATTTTTACAGTCCATCTGGGAGTGGACATTGTGGGTTTAGTGGGGTTTTCCCTGCATCAGTAAGCTTGGATCTTGTCTTCACCCAATTTCATTCCATCATACTTTGTCAAGACTCAAGAGTACATAATGGTCCTTCAGCTTATAATAGGGTTTCTTTTGAGGTTATAAATAAAGCTTATCCAAATCAAATGGATTTTTTGGCTCCAATGGATATGGATAATTTAAATTATAAAAATTATATTTTTTTTCCCAAGAATCAAATGTAGGGATATATTTTGTGGATTTTACTAATAAATAGAATGAGAGAAATAATTCATGAGGATAATCTACTGGTCATTGTGATTAAGGAAATACTCAGAGATAATAAGACTATTTAGGTTCAATTCAAAGATGGTGTTGATCCTTGTAGCTCCTCAATTCTTGGTAGTTTTTAAGGTAGGAATTTCATTTCTTCAAGGGTGGGGTCCTTCAGCATAATTGCATCTACCTTGGTCATATCACCCTAAAGAAAAACATAATCAACAAAGAGAAAATATGTCAATTTTATGGAAAATCCTATTTGTACAGATGTCAAGCTTATAGTTCTTTTTTGCTCTGCTATAACTCTGTTGATACCACCTACTCGACAGTAAAAAATGGAAGAGGATCCATTTTTGATACCTACCCATGGTCTCTTGTAGGCATGATAGAAGAATAGGCTGAGCCATTAACTAGAATTGCACATATATTGAGGAAAGAAAATTCATTATCTAGGTAAGCAATTGAACATTGAACCCTATATGGATGAGTAGCCCTAGATAAAGCTATTTTTCTCTATCATATGCCTTGGAAAGACAAACTAACATTGCTTGTAATTTTTTGGTTTCATGTTATAAATTCCTTGGGAAAATCCTATTCTGTAATGGATTTGTTTCCCATGAAGGATGCAAAATTGTTCTAATGACATGGAATCAACTTAGTGGATTTTGACCCTACATGACCAAGGAACTCAAGAGCCTCTGGCGCATCAACAGTAGCATCCTCCAATAAAAATAGTACAATATCCAACCTAGAAAAATCAAAATTATATATATTTATAATTCATAATAAAAAATGACCATAGACTGTAGCAGTCCTTAAACAAATTCAAACTTGAATAATAAAAAATGTAAAATTTCGCATTTCCCTTCAGTAAGTTGTCCTTGATTTAGCAAGAAAGGCTCAAAATTGGATAAATGCATAAGTAGATTCACCAGAAGATCAATTTCAACATCTTTCCTGAAAAAGAATCTAATATCCAAAGAAAAAAGATAATTGATTGGAACAATGGTGCTTTAAGGTCATCTACACAAAAATTTGCCTCCATCAAATTCTCACACTAGATGGTATGTCATGCAAAATTAACAAAAAAACAGGGAAAATTGTCAACTTCTCTAAAAGACATAATGAAAATGCATGGAATATTTTTAAAGGAATGTACCTATAATATTCTTTGATTTCCATTTCGGCCCTTTTCCTAACTTGAACCTGAATGAGTTGTGAATTCAACGTTCTTTGAGAAGAATGTTCTTATAGTTGAAATTCAACATTTGCATTCTTCCCACCCCTCTCACCTTATGAGTATGAATTTTTAAAATCTCTTATGTCATTATCCAAAAAAATTCTCTCCTGGACACATGATTTTTCAAATAAATTCTTTTCTACAGCATAACTCCTTGTCAAAATTTCATCTCTCATAGCAACTGGCATCCAGTCAAAACTACAACTTGAAACCAGACCTACACTTTTTCATCTATTACTCAGGATGTGAATGGTGGAATATGTGCTAGAGCACTCTTAGCATATGGAAGAGGCTGACCCCTCCCACTTATTCCCTTGCCAAGACCTCCCTTAGGACCAAGATTCAAGTGGCCATCATCAGAAGCTCTATGTATTGAAGGGCTTGGCATAGATTGATTTTGAAATTGAGCCCTATCCACAATCCAAGCATCTTGACTGGTGAATCCATGGTCACGTGGTCCCATGTGGGGTTGTGGCCCTTTAATCTCACCCATATGTGGAAGTGAACTCATCTATGCACCTGCCATGTAAGTTGGCATCGCAGGTCCTCTCACACCATGATCAATTTGTGTCAGAAGTCTCCGACCTGAATGTCCCATATTTGCATCTCGAGAGTGGCCTCCCTATCCATTTATTTCTTGCATAACATCCCAATTCACTTCCTCTATTTTCTTGGGGCCCTTAACTTTCTTCCTTTTTTGCCATCCATTCCTCGTCAGATCAATCATATCCTTCAACATGAACTTCAACCTAGAGGAAAGCCCTTGGTTATTGGACATTTTTGTCATCCTATCGATGTAAGCATCAATATGTTCCTTGGCCTTTGAATGGCCAATCATATGAGAAATAGTGCTCATAATTTTGCACAAATATTCAACATTTTCCTCCTCTGGATATTGAAATTAACCAATTAATTTCTTGATGCATGCATGCATAATTTTTTCAGTCAGCATACTTTCTTTATAAATCCCACCAATAAACCTTATATTTCCTAGCATTTGTCGTCGTGTTGCAACCTTCTTCTCCCGTCTTTCTTCTACTGAAAGGATTTTTTCACCATGTTATTTTGCTTTTTCAGCCTCTTCCTCTTCTCTTTCATATTTTTCAAATTCTTCTTGACATTTGTTCAAAATAACTCACTTAAAAACAACCTTCTCATTATCTTCATAAAATTCTGGTATTCCTGCAGTAAGTTGAGAATTGAATTTTTCATACATTTCACAAAAATCTAGCTCCATCAAGGCTTTGTCCAATATTTGAGATATTATACCATCAAGACAGGATGCACAATCAATGTTCACTTCTTTGACCTATTAAAAATTTTTCTCAAAGTTTTGGGGCGTTAATTTATTAAGGATGGATTTAATTTGTTTTTTTTTCAAGTGATCCTCATCAGAAACCTTGCCCACTTCATATCGATTCTCTGATATATGAATTGTGGGCATAGAAGGATGTCGAGGAGTAATAAAACCCTTCTACAAACCAGAAGTATGCTGCCACCTATCAGCATCAGAATTATTTCTCACTAGTCCAACTTGTGGAAGTGGTTCTTGCACATAAGACCCTCTAGGAAGGATGGCATTCATACTCATTTTTGCTGCACAGGTATTTCTTTCAAAGATAATACTATAACCTTGGATAGGTTGAAACACAACAAAGGAACCACTAAGGTCCACATCCATCCGCATATCACAGCCATCAGCAAAAGCATCCACCGGCTTGGCCCATCTATCATCATCCAAATGAGCTGTATTTATCCCATGGTGTTCAAGTAGATAATTCCCACTCAGCTTCTTGTCAATTCCTCTTGTAGTGCTTGTTAATGCATTAGCCTCTCCTACATGTCTTTCAAGTGCTTGGGAATTTCCAAGTAATTGAATAATGTCTAGACAAATTTCAAAATTATTTGGTAGATATTTTCACTGATCATTGATTGTCAACAAAAAATATCTGGAGTAATTTCCGTCTCATGAACATTTAGCAACTAAAATAGATACTTGATTCATAGGAGTTGAATGCCTGACTGCATCTTCCTAGTCATCCACTTCTTTTAGGACTTGCTTTTGAAGCTCTTTTGAAGAATTATTACTCTTTACAACATCAGTTACTATTTTGGATGGTTCTGGAAGGTTCACATATTCCTTCTCCTCTTAAACCTTATAAGCATTATATAAATCCCACTAGGAGCTGCACCATTTTCCTTACTGGGAAAATCCTTCTTTTTCTTCTTCTTGTTGACAACTACTACCTTGGAACCATCACCATTATTTGCAACACTATTCTTTGCAGAAAAAATTGGAAGAAATTTTATTCTCCTTTTCTGTCAATCAAGCTACTAAATCCCTCTTTCCTTCACTTTCAACAGGAAAATATGACACCTGAAGTTCAAAAAACATTTCACAAATATCACTATTAGTGGTGGATACTTGACCCTTATCTTGTGTGTCAATTTCCTTCACATTTTCAATTGAACCTTCCCCATGTACGTTAGCACTATCATGGTTAACCCCACCTTTGTTTCTATATCCATAAGATTTTTTGTTGTCAACAACTTTGTTACCAAACAGAAAACCTAGTTTTTCCTCCAAAATAGCCATATTAGCTTTAGGGAGGACTATTGTAGCTTCTGATTATAGTTCCCATTTAAACACCTCACTCGTATTTGTTGTTGTTTTCTCAAATAAAACTAACACGTCACTCTTTTTCTCTTTGAGAAGATTTTGATCAACAACCACTATGCCATTGTCATGTGTAGCCAGTTGAGATTCCAACCTACTCTCATGCATTATATTGATTTTTCTCTCCCCAACATGCAAACTAGATTTTTATTTTCCAATGAGAGAATTGGAAAAATAAGTTAGATATTTGTTTATGTTAGCATCGGGTGAACTTGACAACTCAAATGGGGAATCAGAAACCACAACAGTCCCATGCTTAGGATGGAGAATCATAAACCACAAAAGTCCCATGCTCAGTATGGATAACATTTCCAATATATTTCTTCTCTCCAATTACATAATTAACAAAATGATTGTTGCATCTTTGTCTAGCATTATCGCTTGTTGATTCAGACTATTTATTATTTACATTTCTAAGTTTTGAATCTAATTTAATGTCATCCTGATTGCATGTTGGGCTCTTCAATGTTCCTACAACAACATTATTATTATCAAACGTCATATCTTATGCTTCTTTCTTTACTACTCCATCATCCTTTGTAGAAAACTCTTTAACTAGTCCATAAGTTTCTGTTTTTCCTTCATATCCCTCACCAGAGCTTCCCAAATATGAAGACATATCAGCAATAATCAATTCACTCACAAATTCTCAATCTTGTAAAGGTCCCAAGATTCCCCTGGAAATATCCCTTTCGGTGATCTCATCTACATATGATGAAACTTCTAATATCCATAATGAGGGAGTGTCCACAACATTATCCATGTTTCCCGATGAATTCTTTGGAAATAGCATATTTTCACATTTTGTGGGATTTCTAAATGGAACACAAGTATGGGCTACAAAATCAAACTCTGGCAGTGAAGAATGCAAAATTTTTTACATATCTAAGTTAGAATTAGCCCCTCCATCAATAAATTTAATTGTCTTGTGTAGGGTTGTCATTAAAGGATTTGTTGAGGTATATGTTGAAGTCTTACTCAAAATTAACTCATCCACCTGCCTATGAGAACCACTAAGTTTGGAATCCTCTGCAACCACCTCTCCTTTTGAATCCCTTTCCATATTTGAAGAGCTTCCTACCAATGACACATGTTGTTTCATCTGCTGCATTTTAGGCTTGTGCTAAGATTTTGTCATCTTATTTGAACATTCATTTGTTGAAATACTTGCTTCTTTTTAGATAATTTTTTCAGCTTTTCACTAGTATGATGATCTAATCCAGACTCAAGTACAGAAACTACAGAACAATTTGAAATCGTACCATCAAAGAGATCCCATGTTGTCACAGTAGGCATGTTCACTGGGGAGAGTTTAACTCAATCTGCTTTATCTATAGTCAATACTTAAGATGGAGGAATCATGGAAAAATATAAACTACAATTATCTTCGTTGTTGAAAAATGCAACTCTAAGAGAACTGGATTGATTTCCAAGAGATTCTGGCAAGGAGTTTGTCTTTCCATCCAAAACTTGAACTGGAGCGAGAGTGGTTTCTGAAGCATGTGGGAATGGTTTCAATATATCCATCATCTCACCAGAATGGATTGTAGCCAATTTATTTTTTCATGTTAATGGGCATGAATCATTTGATATGCTGTTTATTTTACTTAAAGGTTGATGAAAAGTAGACAAAATGTTACCATATGACCCAACTAGCATCGATGAGTACAAATTCATTGGGTGTGAACCACCTAAAGAAATAAAACCTGAAAGTGGAGGTTTGTATATAGGAAGTCCTACTAATGGAGGTGTTGTAGCTCATAGAGATAGCCTTAGGTTGCAAAAGACCAGTGCCTAGGACATCTTAAAATTAGAGGTCAAGTGTAGACAATTGTATAAATGCCTCTCACAGAATATGGGTCAAAATAATAATGGTTTTGATGGTTCAAAAAAAGAGAAGGCCATTTGAGCCTGATTCATGTGAATTCACCAAACTGTGAGAGGGATCGGGAGGCTGTAAGGTTAGATGGATTTTAAATGGACCAAAAATATCAGATACTTTAAAAATATGCAGAGGTGTTGATAAATAATGGAGAAGGAACCCACAAGAGACAAGCTTAAGAGGATTAAGAATATGTCCTCTCTGAACTCAAAGGAAACAGATACGAATGAGATATGGACAACAACAAAGGTTCGTGGAGCATGAATTAAGGAAGTGCAACAAGGTTAATACATGAGCGTTATATAGACACAAATTCATGAATAACATTGCATACTACTGGCAGCTACATTACACGAACCATCAAAGCAACATATCATGAAAGATGATTACACTTAAAAAGGAGATTACTGATAATATAAGGAAACATATACATATTATTCATTTCTCCATATGGAATCCAAATAACAGCTCGGTATCATATTAAGTTTAAACAACTCTCCCAAATATGTGTCTTAGAGCACAGGGAGCACAATCTTACCAAACTACAGAAGATTTCTTCAAAATTCCAGAACCATTCTAGAAACTTTCTTTCATTTCAGAACTCACTACATATAGAGTTCTACTGTAGGGTTTACAATCGAATATTCTCTCATGGTCAACCCACACAGGTGAAACCAAAATACCCTAACAAATTATCAGAGTGTGCATCAAGAAATCACTCTTGCATGAAGAGAATTAAAACATGAATGGGTGAAATTGAGATTTCAGCAGCAAAAAATCACTATATAACAGTAAAAAGAAAAGACAAAGTTGACCAGAGGAGGCAAATTGTGGGAGCCTTCAAACGGTATGGAGAGGAGTGGCTGTGAACATGTAGGTAGTCTGTCTTCCATTACATAATTCCACCTACTTTTTGAATGCCTCCACTCCCTCATCCTCATGATTTCCACTCAGTTTGTTGTGAAGTGGACAGTCATACTGCATGCGCTTGGATGTTTAGCTGATATTTTTCGATCAGGCTAAATAAACCATACTACATTTTCCACCAGAATCCTATGTTTTGTTTTGAGCTGCAAACCAAAAACTACATTTCGGAAGGGGGCATGGATGGTTTGTGGTATTGGATTGGAGGGGTGTGAAATATCTATAGGGTGCCATGTAGCACCGAGGGTGGTATTAGAAATTTTCCATTCCAGGCCTTCCCCCCCAGCATTAACCTTCAGAAGGTGGAGGGGGAGTGAAAAAAATTATGATTCGTCGAATGCATTGACGTGCAACGGAGCTAAAAGCAGGATGGCGGAAGTGGAGGTGGGTTTGGCGGGACTCATAAACATTGAAATGGGTGAAAAAAAGGCCACAGGAGGGCTATTGATGATGTGGCAAGGTGTTGGGGACCCAAACTCCGCCTGCACATTTAAAGTCGCAAATTTTATGTGCGCATAGTGAAAGCTAAAAAACAAAGACTGCGATGTGCAGGGAAGGTGACGTGGCACTGATGGAGGTGGGACTGCACCCAAAGATCACATTTTGCAAGTTTTAAGTGGGAGTCAGTGGAAGTTAAATGTTAAAACCTATGAAGTACGAAGTGTAGTGGTGGGGAAGGTGACATGGCAGATGGAGGTGGGGTCCCACCTGCAAATTTTCATGGACATAGCAAAGGGTAGAGGTTATATTCTGCGGAGTGTGAAATGCGATGAGCAGAGAGGTTGGCGGTGCACAAAATTAATTGTGTGTCGATAAAAGTTTTGAATGGGAAGGAGTGGATTGTTTACGATAATAATGAATCTTGCGGTCTTGCGATGGGGGGAGGTAATAAAGGGGTAAGGTGTCATCTAAAGTGAGGGAGCGGAGTTGTGAATAAATAAATGTAGCGCGAGACCTTAGAAATGGAAAAATGAAGGGTAAAAGAGGGTAAATGAAGTTACATAGAAAACATGAGATGAATGAGCGTAGAAAAGAAGTTTCCTCACAATTATACCTTATGAGAAACACTTTTCCCTTTCTACTAAATTGAAAGGAAGATTGATTCCTTTGAATCTCTTTGATAGTCAGGATTTCCCTTCCTTCTCCTTCTCCATTTAGCATGCAGTCACAGGCCAACAGGAGGAATGGAATATTTAATTGATGACACAACATCAAAGATCAAAGAAATTAAATAAAATCATTGTGGAAAGAAATATACAAAAATTGCTCATTTTTTGCATATCAAATATTCTCCAAGTATTGGCACAAACATGAGAGTTGAATTTTGAACTCTCTAGGCTCTTGTCAATGTGGTCAACCAAAAACATGTCAAAAAATTAAATATTTTGGGGGATTCAAAACTTTTTGTGGATTGAGTCTGTGACAAAGTCAACATAGTGGTCGTCATTTGGCTCACATTTTTAAAGGTATCAAAAAATTCTACAGCAAGTTATATTGGTTCTCTTGTGGCCATATATACCATTAACTCAATACCCTACCAGACAAGCTCTCCAATGAGGCTCTCTAACTTATTCCACAAGTGCTAGAATACCAAGGGTATATGAATAATATTTTTGTGGGGGTTGTTGCCTTCCATACCTAGTTTTTTATCTCACTTATTCCTATATTTTGTGATTATATATGTAAAAAATCCAATGATATTATCCGAAAAGTGATAGGTATTGTTTTCAACTTTTAAAATCTCGCACAATATATAATTGGAATAAACTTTTATTACTAGAAATCAATCAATTACTTCTACATGCCACTGAAAGTGGAAAAATATTTATAACCTCTGATCACCTTGAACATCAAGCACACTAAGAACCTTGACAATTAGGTTTTAATAACATTTCCAAACATCCAAAATTGACAAAGCACAATTTAATGAGGATTGATTGGTCAAAATTACCATGTGGATCAACTACTCATGTCGAAATGATGGTATATTGGATTAGGTGTGGGTTGCACTTGCATTTGAAAGAGTGAACACAATGTGGATAAAGAACATTGACTACACTAGGAACCTCGACAATGGGGTTCTAATAACATGGCCAAAAATCCAAAATTGACAAAGTACAATTTAGTGAGCATTGATTAGTCAAAATTACAATGTGGATCAATGACTCGTGTCAAAATGATGGCATATTGGACTAGGCGAGGGTTCAAATCTCATTTGAAAGAGTGAACACAATGTGAATAAAGAATCACTTGGAGAAGAAATACAAGGAATCGCATTCTTGGTTGCACACATAGGGATGGTCAAACAAGCAAGTAGAAGCATTTGGGACACCATAAAAATTGGCAACTCATTTTTTTCGAAAGATTCATCCAAAAGCGCATTTTTTTATAGGGAAAAGCTTAAAATCATCCTTTTGGAGAATGCATCCTTAACATTAGGGAAAAGTTTCCATCTACATTTCCCACAGAGATATGTAGAAGAATGCTTCTTCAATTGTCCCAAAAAAGGGAAAAATAAAAAACCCTTTTGGGAAAATGCATTTCCCTCTATGTTTCACCGCACTTCCCCGAACAGGTATGTGGAAAAATGTTTCTTGGAGAATCCTACAAGAAAAAGACACCTTGGGAACATGGAAAACATGGAGGTGCCCCCTCCCACCCTAAGGGACACATCCCCATGGAACAATGGTTTTTTCATTCATTTAGTGGCATTTTTGAGTCATCATTGCTCATTTGTTTATGAATACAAATTTTATCATATATTTCTATGTTGAATGGAAAGAATGTGTCAAATACCTATAAGAAGAGGAGTTACTTTAGATAGAATCAAGGCCAAGGCTTGAAAATTGGATCTAAAATTTCATAGTTGAAATATAAGCATGTGGACAACAACATAGTGGAAATTCATTATAATACAAAGACCTTACAAAACCATATTTTATTGATGATCAAAGAGGCCTTGGTATTTCAATTGCACTAAGCATAGCAGATATTGTCTTATTTGGTAAGGTACATCTATAAGACCTCATTTAGAGATACTTCCAAAAGTCTGCCTTGGAAAGATTACTTTTATTTTAACAATCAAACAACTTCTATAACAATTATTGTTGACTAGTGTAAAAGCATAGCTTTGAAAGAATGGAAAGGTGTCATGGGCTATATCTAACATGCAAAAATCAAGAACTGAATAAGTAGGAAGTGATGTTAGCCCAAATCATGGTGTAAAATGACCAGTTTCAAACTTTTTCCACTTCATATCGTCAAACTAGTATAATTGTAGCAAAAAATTGGTATTTCTAAAGGTATAACTACGACAATGTAAAATAAAATATCCACGGTGTAAAATTTTTAGTTTGAACCATACATATGAACTAAAAACACATTTTGGATAAGAAGTACATACTTTTTGAAATGTCGAGCAAAATTCCACAAACCACAATGCTTATCCAACATCATTTGACGAAACTTCTATGCCTGGAATCAACTGCATTGGCTTCCCTCGAGGAAAAATGATTTCATCCATCTCTTTTGTTGTCTTTGCATTTCTTCTTCTTCAATTTTAATTTTTCTTCAGCAACTTCTAACTGAATATCAGATACATAAATAGACTCATCATTGATCCCCTTGATAACATATTTCTTTCCAGGTTTTTCTATATTGTCTCATTTTCTTTTCATTGTTTTATTCACACCGACCTTTAGAACATGTTCGCTTTCTGTTGGCATAAAATTTCCAAGTTTAAAATTAATTTTAAATGAGTGAATTTTTTTTTATTTTGGGTTTATTTTATCCCCCTTTTTTTCCCTCAATAGGCCCTATGCTTTCATGAATAGCCAGAAAATTTTGTGCATCTTTACTTGTAGTCACAACCTTATCTTCAACGTTATCGTTTTCATTTTTTGTAATGTAATGGGATTATCTTGTATCTGACTTTGTCTCTTTGGATAAAAGGACAATTTTCCTCTTGAACTTTTATATCATCAATATAGAAACTGAAGGATTCAATCTCCTGCATTGACATAAACCAGAAAGCATGCGTAGAACATCAAGCAAAAGAAATTTCACTGCAAAAATGAGAAATCTTACAACCAAATCAAATATGATGGATATGACAGCTATTCCACCTTCTAACGAAACATCTAAGATTATTTTCATACATATAAATTGCCAGAAAGCATGTGAGCCAAGGTGAAATACAAGAGAAAGGAATCTATTACAAATAGTTATTATGGTTGGTTTTCTTGGGGTGATTTCGAAGCAGAACCATTTTTCAAAAGAAATATAAAGAGAAATGTTAATATAAATGGACATATAAATAGCTTCACTTCAATGTGGAAACGAAAATAACGGGAACGGGAAGTTAGATCCAAAAGAAGCAACATCTTACCTGTTGAAGTAAAGATCCGTGTTGTAAAGAGGCTTCGACTGCCACTCCCTATCTCTCTATTTGAATCTGAGAGCTGCTTTGAATTCCAACACCTGATTCATAAATTGTGATATACCAGAACAAACCTCAACATCCAGATATTCCTAACTCTTAGAGCATAAATAAAAATTAAAACTTGTTTCTCAAGCATAGGATACATTAATGTATTATAATTTACTTTATAAATGACCCCACAGCCAGTCCTGCTATCTTCGTCTATGGGGCGGTCGTGTGAATCCTTTCCATTAACTGCCAGCTCTTTACCCTCATCAATCAGCTTGTTTTGATTTATCAAATAAAATTAACCAGTCACAAGATATTACACGATAAGTATACACAGGGCCTTGAACCTGGATGGAAGACTAGGGAATGGGAAATTTTTCCAAGATGAGATTTCAGTAGGAGGAGATTTAAAGGCACTCGGAAGAAATTGCAGTTTGGAAGTTGCAAGAACAAGACCCACACCAAAAGCCCTAATCACCAAGCCAGCAGGAGATGACCAAAACAAAGTGATGTGTTTTGGGCAAGAGAAATGTTATTTTAACTCGAGGTCTAAAATTTAAATGAAAAATGAATAGTCCCTCCCTCCATATTTTCAAACATCATTTTTAATATTATGCCCTCTAAATATCATTTTTAATATTATGCCCTCCAGATATCATTTTTAATATCATACCCATTATTGTTTTGATGGATGTTGAGTGCACTTTGTGATTCCTTGCAATTTCAATAATTGATTTAAAAGGAAGGTTCACAAATCAATTCAATTCCATTCTAATAAATTTATTTTAAAAACATTGATGATGAACCACACAATGAGAAGTTTGAAAGGTGTCTACCTTAAAAATTTATGTGATTTATCCATAATTAATTATTAAAATAAAATTGAGATAAAATACTAAATTTAGGAGAGTTTTTGCAAGCCATGGTTTCTCTCATGGTATTCGACCTTGCCAACAAGGGGGAATTAACCTAATCGTAGGTCCCAACTAGACTTTCTCTCATTTGGAATGGATAAACCCAACAATTTTTAAGGATTATTATAAGGGTTAGGGGAATCATGAGTTAGTGGTTAAGGTATTAAGGATTAGGGGCTTAGGGATTAGGGGAATAGGGGCTTAGGGGTTAGAGTTTTAGGGTTTAGGGGTTAGGGGAATAATGAGTTAGTGGTTAAGCGGTTAGGGATTGGGGGCTTAGGGGTTAGGGGAGTTAGGCACATTTAGGGGTTATGGGAATCATGAGTTAATGGTTAAGTGATTAGGGATTGGGGTTAGGGGAATAATGAGTTAGTGGTTAAGTGGTTAGGGATTAGGGGGTTACGGGTTAGGGGAACTAGGTTCATTTAGGGTTTAGGGGAATAAAGAGCTAGTGGTTAAGGGATTATGGATTGGGGGCTTAAGTGTTAGGGGATTTAGGCGCAGTTAGGGGTTACGTGAATACTGATTTAGTGGTTAAGGGATTAGGGATTAGAGGCTCACGGGCTAGGGGATTTAGCAGTTAAGGATTTTAAGGGTTAAGGGTGAGGGGTTAATGCATTATGGGTAACGCATTAATGGTTTAGGGCTTTAGGGGTTTAGGTGTTAGTTGTTTAGGGATTTAAGGGTTTATAGGTTTAGGGTTTAAGGGGTTAAAGGGGTTAGCTTTTTAGGGGTTAAATGGGTTAGGGATTTGGAATTAGGGTTTATAGGTTTAGGGTTTAGGGGGTTAAATGGCTTAAGGGTTTGTAATTAGGGGTTAAGGGGTTAAGGGGTTAGACGTTTAGGGTTTAGGGGGTTAAATGGGTTAGGGTTTTAGAGTTTTAGGGGGTTAGGGCATTTATTAGTTAAGAATTTTAGGGGTTAGGGTCCGTTAGGGGTTAATGTGGTTAGGGTTTAGGGGGTTAAATGGCTTAGGGTTTTAGAGGTTTAGGGGTTAAATGGGTTAGCGGTTGGGAATTAGGGTTTAAGGGGTTAGGGTTAAAGGTTAGGGGTTTAAGGTTTAGAGGGTTAATTGGGTTATGGATTTAAAGGGTTAGGGGGTTAGGGGATTTAGAAGTTAAGGATTTTAGGGGTTAGGGGCTAGGGGCTAGGGGTTAAGGGGTTAAGGGGTTAGAGGCCAAGGGGTTAGAGGTTTAGGGTTTAGGAGGTTAAATGGGTTAGGGGTTTAGAGGTTTACACGGTTAGGGGATTTAGCTGTTAAGGATTTTAGGGGCTAAGGGTTAGGGGTTAATGGGGTTAGGGTAGGGGTTTAAATGGGTTAGGGGTCAGGAATTAGGTTTTAAGGGGTTATGGGTTAAGTGTTTAGAGGTTTAGGGTTTAGGGGATTAAATGGGCTAGGCGTTTAGGGTTTTAGGGGGTTAAATGGGTTAGGGGTTAAGGGTTTAGGTGTTAGGGTTAAGATTTTATAGGTTTCGTTTTTAGGGGTTAAATGGGTTAGGGGTTTAGAGGTTTACAGTTTAGGGGGTTAAATGGGTTATGGGTTTAGGGTTATAAGGGGTTAAATGGGTTAGGGGTTGGGAATTAGGGTTTAAGGGGTTGGAGGCTTAGTGTTTAGGGGGTTAAATGGGTTAGGGGTTTCTAGGTTTAGGGGGTTAGGGGATTTAACAACCAAGGATTTTAGGGTTAGGAGTTAGGGGTTAATGGGTTTAGGGTTTATGGGGTTAAATGGGTTAGGGTTTTAAGGGTTTAGGGGGTTAAATGGGTTAGGGGTTTAGGGGGTTGAATGGGTTTGGGGTTAAGGGGTTAAGGGTTAGGGGTTAAGGGTTTAGAGGTTTAGGGTTTAGGGGTTATATGGGTTAGGGGTTTAGAGGTTTAGGGGGTTAAATGGGTTAGGGGTTGGGAATTAATGTTTAAGGGTTTAGGGGTTAAGATGATAGTTTTCTTGGTCTATGTTTGTGCACAATAGCTAAGTATTATTTGTGTCTCAATGTAACAATTTTGTAGGTACTGTGGCTTCCTGACATGTCTTCTCTATTTATTAATTTCTAGTATTTTTTAGCCATTTATTTACATTTATTGATGAAAATTTCTATTGCAATTAAACCAAATGTATGTTAAATCTCCAGTTTCAAACTCAACCACAGTGTTGTCACACAATTTAAGTCTTGAGAATGGCCATCTGATAAAGTCTCAATAACCACACTGCACCTCATGACTGTTACAGAAAAGCTTAAGTTCTAGTGTCCCACATGTTGGTGTCCAAGTGTGAATGAATATTCAAACCCTTTTCCACATTAATTATCAATCCGGGTGCGTTGGTTATTGAAATACTAATGTGCACAACATATGCAAGAGAAATAACATAATCCTATATTGAACATAATTTTAATAATTAAAACAAGAAAAATTACTGTAACAACAATTAAAGATAAATCGCGGAACTATAAAAGCATTCACAATGATTACAGAATCATACTGGAACAATAGTTACAATAACAAACAAAAATAAAAAATCAACAAAGGGAAATAACACAGCACCTGATCAGAAGATTGGGCCCAACTCTCTGATCAGGGTTGTGGTAAACTCGCAGCTTACGAATAGAACAACAAAATGATGCGCATTCAATTGATTAAAAATAATTCTATTACAATATTGGTCCCTTCACGCTTAACCCCGATTCACATCCCTGATGACCTTCTTATACAAATGTTCAGGAAAATTGTCTTTTCCATTTGACAACTAAATATCTACAAATATACAATTCTTACAATAGCCAACTAGTTGTCGAGACAAAACCACGAAAGGCCTGAAATAGATTTGGGGTAAGCTAGAATCTGTTATGTTATTATAGCATATCGAGATAATGCTGACAATTCAGAGTTACTTCGTGACCTTCAGATGTCATCCCTTTACTTACCGAATCTATGTAAATAATGGAGTTAATACTTGAATAGGTAAAATATCCACGAATATTATTTCATTAATCAAACATTCCATATAAGAGAGTGGGAATGTATTTACTTCATGTGTTTAGAACAATTAATGGTACAAAGAGGTAGAAAGGTGGGTGAAAATAGAAGGGAAAAGTATACAGATTTGGTAACCAACATCTTCCCCCAACTGATCTATCTGCATGTCCTCATGCAACTCATCGTCTTCTTAGATATGGTTTGGACTAACTCTGGATGGCATGAAGTTTCACGAGGTCATATTCTCCAGCCATATATGTTCTAGGGGTTTATATCCTTCTGTCAGAACAAAATCTTTCCACCAATCTTGCTTGAAATTGTATGCGGGAGTATACTGCTCTGCTAGCAACCAAATGAGGGGGACCTGAAACCTTAGTCCCATCCACCGGACCCCATAGATTTGAATATATGCTACAAAATGCGGCAATCTTCCTAATGCTCGTGCAAATTTGGGTGCTCCAAAAGGTTCTCGACCTATGACAACTGATGATGAAAACATCCACCTCCTTTGACAACTTTCTAGCACTTTACCACAGAAATATACTATATGTCTAACACAAAGGTCAGCACACAATTTCTGGGTTGCCAGCATATGTTCCTTATGTCCCTCAATCTATAAAAAGGTAAAATTCTTATTATAAATATTTTTTGCCTCGCCATGCTCTCTCCTTATCATCAGCGGCCTTGTAACTTGATTTTCTTCAAATGTATCATGGGCCTTTATCCATTTAACTTGATTCATAGTGTAGGAGGTGAAGGCTCTCAAATAAATATCCCCCACAAATCGAATAGGATTGAAGGCTTGATCATGCTTCAGGAGATATCCATGCATGTAAAGCTCTCACATTAACTGTTGACCCATGATATCATGAATTTTCAAAATACAAAGGAACTATATTGTATCCTCAATTTCATGAAAAATTTCCTTATATATACTCTCCATGCAGAAGAAAAGAAATTTTTCATCAAGGAATAAGGCATAACTATGAGCGGGAGGTCTACAGGCCATTACCTATTGCGCCAAGGTAAACATCTTCTCCTTATTTGATTGCAGCATTTTCACTTGTTCTTCTAACTCCTTTATCTTACCCTGTTATTTTTCTTGCCTCTGTCGTGATGTATCTAACTGGTCTACATCCCCCGTAACAATCCTTGAAGCCTCCTCTCAAACCCGCTTTGTCTCCTTCTTATGTTCATTCGCAGCAGATTTCCATTTCTGAATTTCAGCAGCCAGGAAAAAATCTTGGGCTTCAAACAGATGTTCAATCGGACCAGTCTATGTAGCCACAGAGGAGACCTCAAATTTTTGTTTTATTGCCTTCCATTTATATATTTTTACCTTCTTCTTCAATTGATATACTTTCTTTCTCAACTTTCGCACTTCCTTTTTCAATCGCATGGTTTCATTAAACTGAACCTGGTACCTTTTCTTGGGTGGTAGTCTCCTTTTTTCACATTATTCTATCCATTCTTTCTTGACAATTAATTCATCTCGCGGGCCTGTATCAGGCTCAGGAGGCTATGGAACGTTGTTAATGTCATCAACTGGTTTTTCTATTAGGTATTTCTTACTTGGTTCCCTTTCTTCAAGAGCATTCTCCTTCTCATTCTTCCTTACCTAAAGAAATTATATCACCTGGTTAGTGCTTTCATCTGCCATTCTATGCTCCAGTGTTTCCATAGAATTTACTTCTCCCTTTTTAGCCTCTAGATGCCCTTGCTGAGAATCAGCACATGATGGACTGATATCAGTCACATATTTCCCTGAATTGAAAAACCTCATTACTGGTGGGACATCAATCTCCTCTATTAGTTGTTGGGACGAGAAGAACCCCCTTGCTCGTCTAGGCTTCATAGGCTCAAAAGGAGAATGGGGAATACCTTCATCGCCCTCATTTCTTACTTGGGCCGAGTCTACTTCATGCATTTCTTCTTCAGTTGGAGTCGACACTGGTTCTTGTGGAACATTGTTGACTTTGAGGATCATTTCCTTTCTGTCCTCCTGTCCTTCGTGCATTGCTTCCTCGCTTGCAGTTGATATTGGTTCTTGTGGAGAAATGCCGACTTTGCCGGTAATTGCTTCTATATCTTCCTATTCCAACTGATTCGGTGGTGGTTCTTGTGTGACACCCCTACTTGTTTCAATATTCAGATGTGCTTGGGTAGGTGATGTTTTTTCTTGCGAAACAACATCACTTGCCAACACTCTAGCTAGTTTTCCTCTTTCTTGTTCTTAATTAATGAAAGTCGATGCTTGTAGGAAAGACTCAAATTCATACCTTATACTCATGATTCCTTCATCTGTAGGTTCCTCAGGCGAGGATGGTTCTTGTGTGGAAGCCTTGACTGTATCACCAATTGTCTCCTCCATTTCCATTTCTTCCGGTTCTTCCTCTCTAGTAGCAATAACAGTTTCTATCTCTTCTTTCGATGACCCACAAAGTTCTTCCCAGGAAACTTGAAATCAAAATATTGCATGCATGACCAACAAATGAACTATTCCATGATCAGAGAGGACTGCCAGCACCTGGCGCGAAAGCCGAGTGGAATGTGCCATGTGCTGAAGTTTTTTTAATAAAAAGAAAGGCATGTTTAGGGAATGAACATGTGCCTACGGGAATCAAAGGTAATCCAATATTTTGAAATGGTATTTGGAAAGAGTTGTGGCCCATCCTTCGTAGGTTATGTACTTCATCACAAAGCCTACTACCTCATTCCATAGATATGGTACAGATTTGTGCTTATATCCTCTCCCATATTGAACGATGCTTTCTCCCGCTTGAAAAAAAAAATTAGGAAACTCCGGGAGGGGAATTCTCTGAGAAAACCATTGTTGTCCTTGTTGTATTAGCCTACTAACTTCCACAATCACTTCTTATTTTATGTGAATTTCTAATCCTCTAACCCGAGAGAAATTATCATTCAAATTTAGTGCAAAATCCATCGTGATTCCCTTGTTGAATCCATGCAATATATTAAAGTAGATATCCCATCCGGCATTGACGAAAACTTGCCACACATCTTCATTACTGCGGACTAAGATTGTATCCTCAAGTTCATACCGCACAGCTAGTCCGCCCATCCTGTAGAGACTGTAACAACACTCTGGACACAGCAGACCATTGGAAAGAGTGGTGGGTACCAAATTTGGAAAAAATATCATGGTGAAAAATGAGGTGAAATAATGCTAAATACAGCCAGTGATTTCTTGGAAAACAAAGAAAATCATGGAAGAGTATGGTAAGTGCGATGGATGAGATAGTAATTATTTCACGAGTTGGAAAGGACTGATTGGTTGGCAACATGTGCATGTTGCTAATCCTAATACATATTTAATGATTATATGGATTATTCTAAGGATCGCAAGGCATATCAACAACATGAAGTTGTAATAATGACTTTGGAATAATCATTACGTTGTCTTTTAGTTATGACAGCACCCCCCCCCCCCCCCCCCCACAAATTAAAATTAACCATCCACGACATCAATGTCTTATTGATGGAACATTTAATGAAATCCATAAGAGTCAAATGGAGACATACCTAGCAACCTACCTGAGGACATGATGGTTGGTAGAATAACACCGTAGTAATGATGTGGATTTAGTAAAAACATTGAGGAGTAGCATCATTTGGTGTAACAAAATTATGAGTAGCTGCACTCAGACTAACAACATTCGGTAGCAGCATCATGAGTAACGGTATCCGGAGTAACAACATCGAGTAGAAGCATCATGAGTAGAAGCATTCAGAGTAACAACATCTAGAGTAACAACATCGAGTAGCAACATCATGAGTAGTAGTATCCAAGGAATAACATCATCCAAGGAGTAGCAGCATCTGAAATAATAGCATCACGAGTAGCAACATCCAAGGAGTAACAGCATCTGGAGTAACAACATCATGAGTAGAAGCATCCAATGAGTAACAACATCATGAGTAGCAGTATCCAAGGAGTAACAACATCAATACTTAGGAAATTTTCAAGCTCTAAAAAATTACTCCATAGTAGTAATTGTCGCAAAAAGACAACAAATAAATAGCAACAATATTTATTATATATATATTCTAATAAAAAAAATTTAGAGTGAGGATGTAGAGGAAGGGTTCTCTGCGTTGTTAACCTTCAAACCAAATTTCTCGAAGAGATGTTTGATGAAAGCATCCTTAGAGGTTGGGTGGTGGTATAGTCTCAAGTGATGTCCATTTTCTACAAAAGAATCATGTGTATCTCCAATTGTGATTAGCTTGACTGTTCCATTATCAAATATAGTGTCCACCTCATAAGCTCCCATCCAGCGACTGCAAAGCTTTCCCTTAAAATCCTTAAAGCGGGAGTAATAAAGTAATGCCCAATCTCCCCTATGAAACACCTTGTTCTTGATAAACTTGTCGTGTTATTTCATCCTCTGCTGTTGAATATTAGTCCTCTAGAAAACAACTAAACGAATTTCATCTAGTTCAGTAAGCTGAGCCAATCGTTGTTTCTGGGCATCTGACAGATCCAAACCTACTTCAAGAGTTTTTCTGAGCATACTGATTTCAAATTCTATTGGAAATAATGGGGATTTCAGATAAACCAACTCAAATGGTGAAAACCCAGTTGTGTTCCGACATGTTGTTATGTATTCCTAGAGAGCTTCAGGGAATATTTTGAGCCCAATCCCAATGATGGTATGCCACCGTTTTTGTCAAGATATTTTCCAATGTCTTGTTTGTGCTTTACACTTGTCCATTCACCTGGGGGTGGTATGGATATGTCAGCCTGTGCTTGACCCCATATTTCTGTATAAGCCTTGCTATCATGTGTGATGTAAATAGTGGTCGTCCATCTAAAACAATCTCCCTCGGAGTACCATAACGAGTAAAATTCTCTTCAAATAGAAAATATAAAACTGCCTGTTTTGTTGCTTTCACAACATCTTTTGCTTCTACCCACTTAGTCATGTAATCAATGCAGACCAAAATATGAACCTTTTGTTGGGAGGGTGGGTCGAAGGGTCCAACGAAATCGATAGCCCATTTCTCAAAATGTTTGGGGATTACCTGTGGATGCAAAGGCATTTCATCAGATCGACCGGGTTGCCCCATGTGCTAGAAAATATCACACCTCCGGACATAATTTTGCACATCCTGAAAGATAGAGGGCAAGTAATATCCCATTTGTAACACCTTATGGTCTGTTCTTTTATCTGCAAAATTCTTCCCACAAGGGAAATCATGGGCAGCCGTCAACACTTCATAAATATCATCCTCAAATATATAGCACTCAATCTTCTTATCACCTCCTGTATAAAATAGGTACCCTACCATCCAAGAATATCAGGCACTATGATGAATAATTTTTCGTTGTTCCCTGTATGAAAAATGATGGGGCACCTTCCCTGTAGCAATATAGTTAGCAATATCTGCATACCATGGAGGGTTAGTAGAAATTGCAAAAAGATACTCATCGGGAAAAATATCTTCTATAGGGGTGCATTCATCATTATTATCCATTTTGGACAGAAAATCGGCAACTACATTATTTTTCCCTGGTCTGTCTACTATTGTGATATCAAATTCTTGAAGCAATAGCAACCATATTGTAATGTGACTAGGAGTGATAGGTTTATTGTTGCATGATCAGTATGTACAAAAGTAGGATACTCGGTGATGTAGTGTTGGAAATTGTTAATAGCATAAATGACAACTAGGAGTTCTTTCTTAGTCACCGTGTAATTCAACTTGGTGGGAATTAAATTCTTGTTGACGTAGTAAACTGCATACGGTGCCTTGTCTACCTGTTGTCCTAAGACTGCTCCTACTGATGTCTGAGAGGCATTAGCATGTATGTGAAATGGTAATTCACAATTAGGTCCTCGAAGGATTGGAGCTTCCCAAATCAATCCCTTAATTTTCATGAAAGTTGCTTCACAATCCTCTATCCACAAAAATTTTGCATCTTTTGTTAGCAATTGAAAAAGTGGGTGTGCTATTTTAGCAAAATTTTCTATAAAACGTCTGTAATAACCAGCACAACCAATAAAGCTATGTACCTATGTGAGTGTATTAGGTACTGGGAAGTGCAGTATTACCTATACCTTGGCTGGATCAACTCAAATTCCAGCAGCTGAGAGAAAATGTCCCAATAATATTCCTTCTTCCTTCATCATATAGCATTTGACTGTAGTTAAAGATACACGAGTCTTCTTAAATATTTTGAGTAATTTTTATAGATTCTCCAATCCTTCTTCAAATGATTTCCCATATGGAGTAAAATTATCCATATATATTTCAACACTATCATCGACTAAATCAGGAAAAAATCCTAGAATTGACCTCTGGAAGGTTGCAGGTGCATTACACAGACCAAATGGGAGAACCTTGTATGAAAAGGTCCCCCATGGGCATGCGAAATTTATTTTATCCTAGTCTTATGGGGCTATCTAGATCTTATTATACCCGCTAAACCCATCTAGAAAGGAGAAGAATTTTTTCCTATCCAGGGTGTCCAGTACTTGGTCAATGAATGGCAAAGGGAAATGGTCTTTTTGAGTCGCTTTGTTTAGCTCCCTATAGCCTACGTAGATCCACCATTTACCACTATTTTTGGAAATGATAACCAGTGGGGACACCCATTAGCTATCCGAGATGGGGTGAATAAAATCTACATCTAGTAATTTTTGCAGTTCATCCTTGACAATGTTCTTTAGAGAAGGATTCATTCTCCATTGGTGCTGTCTCACAGGACGAAAATCTTCCTTAATATAAATATGATGATTACATAAAATAGCAAGAATCCCCTTCATGTCGCTATAATCCTAGTTGAATGCTTCCTGATGGTCTTGAAGGACTTTTAAGAGCTGCTTTGTCTTGGATTCTGACAGATTTGGGTTGATATTGAGTGTCTTCCCTAGTTCAATTTCAATTGGAATACTATCATGGGATGAATTTATAGGAATATCTTCAATTTCATCTTCCAGTTCAATATTTTCTTGCATCTCACAGCTCATGGCGAACTCTAAAATTTGACGAGTTGAATCGGAAACAGAACATGGATCATTAATAAAAGTGTTAATGGTGTCATCCTCAGTTTTTGTTTTGAATTGAAGGGCCTGCCCAATGGTAAGGATTTCTCTGACATCTTCATTTTCAAGTTCAGACTCTTCCATTGGCATAGGTTTATGTCTGGCTAATAGTTTTTCAGATGGGTTGGGTTCCATAGGAGGATAGAGAGTGAGGTTATTTGTAACTGTCCCATTTGATATAATCATATGTCCAGATCAACACCCAATATAGGCATCTACTGTTGTGAGCCAAGGTCTTCCTAAGATCAATTGATGACCACCAACTGGGGATCGTATCTGCAATAAAAGGAGGTCCACGGGATAGTGCCATGAGTCTACTGAAATAGTAATGTCTTCCAACTTCCCTACCAGTTCAATGGTAGACCTATCTGTCGATTCCAAGATAGTAGGGGTTGGCTTAATTTTTTTGAGACCTAATGCATTCATTATTTTGGAGGTAATGATATTTATGGCAGCACCCAAATCTACCAGTAAATTTGGGATTTCAACCCCATTTATTTGTACCATTAGAATTGGTTTCCCTGGGCCACCATATTTTACAGGCAGAGTTTTCCCTAGCATGATGTCAGAGAGTCTACCTATCACATGAATGGTTAACAGATCACTTGGTTTCTTCCCAGGTTTCTTAGAAAAATATTCTTTGAGATTTTTTGCATATATAGGTACATCCCTCATAGCTTGGAGCAAGGGTATGTTAATTAAAAGATTTTGTAATTCTCCCAGGAAGTCTAACTCTGCTTGAGGGCTTTGTTTACTCAGGGTCAATATTTTAGGATATGGTGGAGTAATTGGATAACCCTGGTTAAGAGAAGGTTGGGGAGGTGTTTGGTCTAGTTTATCCCCAACTTTTTTTTGTTCTAGTTCTATAACTTCACTCTTAATATGTTCTATGATAATAGGTGAAGTTGGAGCGTTCACTACCCAACCAGATCGTAAGTTTATCTCCTTGATTCCTGCGGTAGAAATTTTATATGATGAAAGGTTAAGAGTTTCAGTTTTTTGGACCCCTTTATTATTAGGCTTTGGATTGGGTTGGATAGGAAGCTAGGGTCGAAGGGATGGGTTTCCTGGAGGTACATTGGAGGGAAACTAAAGTTGTTTTTGTGGCATAGATTGCGGAAAATTTCCAATAGGAGAGGGTCCATTCTAGTTCTGAACCCATGAAGGATTCAGACTAGTCTAGGGAACCATATTAAAATTATTAAAATACTAAGATGGGTCCTAGGTCATACCTGGATTCATAATTGGTGGTCAAGGTTTCTATGGCTTCTTTGGTCCCATGAAGTACAGTTTATCTACCACATTTTCTTCACTTTCCCCTTGAAAATTGCCTTCAATCTTGGCAAGGAAGGGCATGAACTTGTTGCATGGGTCTGTTCGCAACTTGCGCAGGCTTCAACTATGTTTAATGGGCATTATTTCCATAGATTCTTCTTTCTGCACTGTGGGAATAATATAGACATAGACTTCTCCAACTCCATTTATTTCTATTTTGCTTTCAAATTGTCCATCTGGGCAGATAATGTAGTTAGGATGTCAGTCCTTAGGTTATCTAGTAGGTTTCTGATTTTTTCCTTTGTGACCCATACCAGAAGTTTTTGATGATCGAATTCCTTGTCCATTTCTTGTAGCCCCTCGTGAACACTTAATACACAACCCACAGATAGTGTCAAAGCCTTCCTTCAAAATGTCCCGCTTTCCTGCTATGTTCAAAAGTTGCAGGGAATCTTTCGTAAGTGCTTGGAGAAGGATGATCTTCAGAATATCTTTGTCCAGTTCACTATGGCCCGATATCTGTAGTATGTATTTAAATAATTCCACACAATCTTCCATATTCTCGTCCTCTTTTTCTGCAAACTTAAAAAATCTCCTCTTTGATGTGACGAGTTTTACAGTAATCCTCGTATTTCTCCAAAAATACTTCCTTCATCGCATTCCATCAGGATATTGTCTTTCCCCCTAAACCCATGAACCATCGCAAGGTTGTCCTTTTAAAGTATTAGGAAATATTTTTAATTTTTGAGCATCGACGATATAATCATACCCTGGATAGACAATGTCAAATTCGAAGAGGAATGTATCGGGGTCTTCATAGGAAAGCCCATGAAAATTAGGTAGAGTCGTTAAAGGAATGGGCTTCATCGGTGCATCACCTATAATGTTTCCAATTGGGAAATCAATAGAGGAACTTGTAGGTGCCATGAATATCCTCCAATACTCACCCGTGATTTCAACTGGTTCTGCAACTAATAATTTGGGTGATTCAAATGTAGGAAGTTTAACAACACTCCCTTGGTCTCATGGTGATGCGAGCTCGTTCAAGAGTTCTTGTTCGCAATTGGAATTTCTCAATTCAACTGCAGGAGGTTTCACAAAACTCCCTTGGTCTCTTGGTGATACAAAATCCTTTAGGAGTTCTTATTCCCAATTGGAATGGATCAATTCTTCTGACCCCCTGCTTGCTATTTCTTCCCCCTCTACTAGCAGCAGGGGTATCTCTTCCACTGATACCTTATTTATTCATCCTTCTGATGTTGAAAAAATTTCCTCTAGTAACATGGATGGCACTGGCTACTCAACCGACTGCCTTTCGGACTTCGTCCGAACCGTTACCTTGACAGTAGAACGAGAAGATGCTTTTGATTCAGCCCTTTCGATGATCTCCTAGATCAATGTCTTCCTTCCCAGATCATTTACCTTCTTTAGGGGTCTTCCTCTGCCCCTCTTATTTAGATCTTTGTTCATGAAATTGGTGGGAAAAAATAATTGAATAACAGAAGCGCTCAGGACGTGGAGAAGGATGGATAGTTTCCTCCTAAGGACGAGAGTGTGGGTTCAAAAAGAAAATCAATTAAAATAAAAAAATTGAAGTTTAGGACCTTAAGTAGGGTGATAAAATACCCTCCGCAGGATGAGAAATTTTCCCGTAGGAAAAATAATAAAAAATCAGAAAGGTAGAACACTACGTTCAGGACTCAAAGCAAGGTAACAAATTCCCTCCCTAAGACGATAGGTTAGTTCTAAAGAAACAATGAAAAAGAAAAGAAAAAATAACACTACGCTCAGGACTTAGAGAAGGGTAATGAATTCCCTCCCTAAGAAGAGAGACTGATCCTTATATCAATTGCATATCGTGTTCTTGCACCTTGTTAGCCTTCCCCGACAACGACACAAAAATGTTGGTGTCCAAGTGTGAACGAATATCAAAATCCTTTTCCACATTAATTATCAATCCAGGTGCATTGTTTATTTTAAGACTAACGCGCACAGTATATGCAAGAGAAATAACATAATCTACTATTTAACACAGGTTTAATAATTAAAACATGCAAAACTACTGTAACAAAAATTAATGATAAATCGCAGAATTATAACAACATTCACAACAATAATTATAGAATCGTAATGGAACAAGAATTACAATAACAAACAGAAATATGAAATAAAAAAAGGGAAATAACGCAACACCTAATCATAAGAGTGGGCCCAACTCTCTGATCAGGGTTGTGGTAAACTCACAGCTTAAAAATAGAACAAAAAAATGATGTGCATTCAATTGATTAAAATTACTTCTGTTACAATATTGGTCTCTTCGCACTTAACCCCGATTCACAGCTCTGATGCCCTTCTTATACAAATGTTCAGGAAAACCGTATTTTCCATTTGACAACTAAATATCTACAAATATATAATTATTACAACAACCAACTAGTTGCTGAGAGAAAACCACAAAAGGCCTGAAATAGAACTAGGGTAACTTAGAATCTATTGTGCTATTACAGCATATTGAGATAATGCTGAGAATTCAGAGTTGCTTCGTGACTTGCAGATGTGATCCCTTTACTTGCCGAATATTTGGAAATAATGGAGTTAATACTTGCTTAGGTAAAATCTCAATGACTATTATTTCATTAATAAAAAATTCCATATAAGACAATGGGAAGGGATTTACCTCATGTGTTTTGAACGATTAATGATACAAAGAGGTAGAAAGTTTTGTGAAAATAGAAGGGAAAAGTATACATATTCGATATCCAACACCACATTCATGATAATGTTGGCTCTTATACTCTTGCTCCACCTAACTATGTCTTGGAAATACCCTTGTTTATTTCAAAAACATCATCATGTTGTCGACCTTGTCCCTTAACAGACTGAGGAAACAGATGAGACTGAGAGGAATGGAAAGCACTGCAAAGTTGGAGAGAGTACAAAAGACTAGGATGATTTAAAGGATAATCTTGAAGAAATTAACAGTGCTGAAACAACTGAAATTTTTCCCAAACAAACAGTTGATAATGTGAAACCTTCTTCTGTACCAGTCAAGCAAGACAACATTCATGTGAGAGCAAGAAGAGGCCAAGCAACTGATAGGCATAGCCTGGAAGAGAGGGTATGGTTCCCTCTTTCTAATTAAATATTTGATCTACATTTTTTTTATCGAAGGTTTACCATTTTAACCATGCCAACAAGGGGGAAATAACCCAATCGTAGGTCCTAGCTAGACCTACTCTCATTTGGAATGGATAATTGCAACAGGTTTTAAGTATTGTTATAAGGGTTAGGGGAATAATGAGTTAGTGGTTAACGGATTAGGGATTAGGGGATTAGGGCTTAGGGGAATAGGTGCTTAGGAGTTAGGGGTTAGGGGAATAATGAGTTAGTTGTTAAAGGGTTAGGGATTGGGAGCTTAGGGGTTAGGGGATTTAGGCGCATTTAGGGGTTAGGGGAATAATGAGTTGGCGGTTAAAGGATTAGGGATTTGGGTTCGGGGAATAATGAGTTAGTGGTTAATGGGTTAGGGGTTAGGGGATTTAGGCAGGGTTAGGGGAATAATGAGTTAGTGGTTAAGGGATTAGGGATTGGGGGCTTAGGGGTTAGGATATTTAGGCGCAATTAAGGGTTAGGTGAATAATGAGTTAGTGTTTAAGGGATTATGGATTAGGGGCTTAGGGGTTAGGGGATTTAGAAGTTAAATATTTTAGGGGTTTGGGGTGATGGGTTAATGGGTTATGGGTTAAGCATTAATGATTTAGGGTTTTAAGGGTTATGGGCTTAGGTGTTAGAGGTTTATGGGTTTAAGGGTTTAGAGGTTTGCGGTTTAGGGGGTTAAATGGGTTAGGGTTTTAGGGGTTTAGGGGGTTAAATGGGTTAGGGGTTGGAAATTAGGGTTTAAAGGGTTAAGCGTTTAGAGGTTTAGGGCTTATGGTGTTAAACGGGTTAGGGGTTTAGTGGTATAGGATGTTAAATGGGTTAGGGGTTGAGAATTAAGGTTTAAGGGGTTAGGGGTTAAGGGGTTAGAATATATTTATAAACCCTATATATTTAAAATAAATCATCGCTATTGTGACGCCATTTGACCAAGTCAACTTTGACTTTGTCAAAGGAAAAGTGACTGTTCCACAATGGTCTTTTCATAAGAGTCAGTATATTGGTGCACGTAACATGGATGTCATTATAATGACATTGTCTTTTATTATTGTCGCTATTGCGACACAATAGCCAGCTGGGTCACAATAGTGACACTTTTTCTTAGTGTCACAAGAGCGACAACTTCTCCATCGGGGTCGCAAGAGAAACATCACATAGCGGGATTAAAAAAATTGAGAAAAATTGGGAAACTTACTAAAGTGTCGAAAAATTAACCATATGTACTAGTAGCAAAAGGTTCTTTGGATCAAAATCTCCCCTCGCCATTGTAGCAACCTTGATGTCTCATTTATTTTAAGATTTCTAATTAAAATCAATGATTTAATCTCTGTTATTTCAAAAAATACAACAACAAAACCTCATGGCATCGAACATTCTTGTTTTGAAATCCTAATGAAGAAACCAATTATCATCTTCAGGTCTACGTAAAATATTGGGGGTTTGAAGTAGATATGACTTAAAATAGAAGTTTATATACATAAACGTACCAAAATAATATTACCTATATACGGAGAAACATAAGAAAATGTTGATTATGTTGAGCTCATGAGGGAGCAAAAATATCTTAATATGAAAACCTTTTAGTGGACTTCAGAGTTGCCAACATCCACTCATCTAGAATTCCAAAATAAATTCATTGTCCATAGAGAAATGAAGAAGCATAGTAATAACATCAAGAGGTTCTAGTGTTTTGATAGCTCCACCAAAGTTTTAGGAGGGAAATTAAAAAAAAACACTATTTATCAAATTTTTAAATAATAAAGAATAAGGATTTTAAAATTGGAAGTATATTCATAAAATTTGTAAGGGTTTTCATTAAACATTTCACTAAACTCCCTAGCGTAGTATGGGGTATATATCAAGCAAAAACTTAAACAAGTAAATATTTAACATTTTTAATCTAGTGTCACCCTATTTAAAAATAAATCTATTTATCATTATGTATAAACACACTATAAATTTACAATATAAAGGGAGTTACGAACACATTTATTATTATGTATAAACAAACTATAAATAAAAATAAAAATAGAGTTACGAACACTCAAACAAGAGGTATGTTAAATAAATAAAAATATAAATAAACCAGAGGTATGGTAAAAAAATTAAACCTATTTTAATACTTACTCCAAAAATATGGAAAGTAAATAAAATATAAATAAACTAAAGGTATGGTAAATAAATAAAACCTCTTTTTATATTTACTCCATAAACCTCTTTATATTTAAGGAAACTAAAACAAGAAGTTTTATCTAGGTGAAGTCTATGGGGAAAATACCATTTTAATACCATGGGCTAAATAGCATGGGCCAATTACCATATTTATAAAAGATGTATGGTAAATACATAAATATAAAAGTGGTATAAAGAAGTATGGTAATAAATAAAAATATATCAAGTAGGATTAGAAATCAACATCTAGATAGATAAATTTCTTTCCGATTAATCACATTGTTAGAAAGACATTTATCTATCTACACTATGGATCACAAATGTCTTAGATCAACATATAACTATATACCAAGCCTACAGAACAAATGCCATGGTAAATAATAGAGGTATGGTAAATAAATAAAATATAAATAAACAAGAACTATGGTAAATAAACAAAAAAAAATTATATTTAAGTGAATCCTATGAACCAAATGCCATAGGACAAATTATTATTAATACCATGCAAAAAAATATTACTAAGCCTAATATCAATATTAAAATATTATTATTATTAATTCTAATATTCATATTAATATATTATAATATTAATATTATTAAATTTAATAAATTTGGATTAATACAATATTAAATTTGTTATATTATACTATATATTAATATGCCATGATATATATTAACTCTAGATATATATGAGAAGGAATAATAAAGACATGTATTGATAGATGTGGAGAGATAAGGGGAGTCACAAGTGCGAGATGGAGATAAACTGAAGGAGAGAGAGAGAGAGAGAGAGATTGGGGAAGAGAGAGGGAGGTAGGAGAGAAAGGGAGAGAGAACAAGGACGAGAGATAGGACTTAAGAGAGAGGAACCAGTATCATAGAAGAAATAATATGTGACCAAATTACTCTATAGGGAAATGGGAGATAGGGGCACCCTACCTACCTAACTAAATTTCTAAACCAAATGTGGTGTAGTCGTATGTAATGGTGGTCGATTATACAAGGAGATGATTTTACGAGGAGGCACTGGATTTTTAATGTGATATGAAAAAAATAAGTGTCGAACCTAAGAATTTCACATTCACCAATTGTCTGTCTACATGTGATAATTTAGTAAATTTGGAACATCGAAAAGGAGTCTTGTTTTGTGATCACCTACCACGAGGATTCACCAATTGTGAGAACATAATGCTTCTGCTTGCATCTTCTAAATCACCATCACTTCCACCAACACCTTATCCAATAACGTTAGTATAAAACGTCCCAGGCTCTCAATGGCAAAAAGGAGCATAATGAATGCGCCCTCAATCTCTTCTACATACTTGTAGCTATCCTCCCAAATTAAAGAAACTAGTGTTGTGTGTTCACTTTGCCCTGAATCTTGTGCAAACATCCCAAGGTAAGGAACTATTGCACCAAGGTATGGATCCGCTATGTTTCATATCCACTGAAGGAGAACATGTTCCAAACAATAGGTAAATTCTCACAACTATCCCTCTGTGGGATGTTGAGAACTCCAAAATGCCACATGCTCATTAATGAAATCTATAAATTGAGAACTTTCGTACAAGACTTGAAGTCATATTGAACTTGGACAAAAAAGGTCAGTATCTGGGTAGCGCAAAGGAACATCTGGAATATGATTTTTATTATTCTCATATAGATCATTTTTCATGGATATATCCTGGAGTTGAAATGCATATTCCATGTTCCATATAACATCTCCCATGGAAGGCTTATCGAATCCTGTCTCTTCCAATAACTTTTTGGTAGTCTCAATAAAACATTTCATAGAACCAGAGTTGATGGTCCCAACGAGGTGAGGGTCAATGATTTTTTCAGGCTTTCCCTTTTTCTTCCAGTGCATTTCCCACTCTTCTATATTGAATTTTTATATGGGAAAAACAAGATTTATATTTTCCCTTTCACACAAGAACTCCAGTAGCACTACTCCAAAAGAATACACATCAGATTTCTCTGTCATTTTCTTCCTTCTGAAGTATTCAAAATCAAGGTACCCAAGGGCCAAAACTACCTTTGGATCCATTCTTTGAATTTCCAAACTCAACCACCTTTTCTTGTGATCCTATTATCGTGGATATATTTGATATATAAGTGAAGTGGATTCACAACAAGGGAATTAGATTACATTGACAATATATTGGAGCTTCATTGATATCTCGCCCTTCAAACAATTTCCGAACAAGTCGAGGGAGTTTAAATTGCTGTAGTTGAAAATGAAAGGAAAGATTTTTCTTCTGAGGCCAAATCCCATGACACTAAGATTGAAAACCCTCTCATTATCGTAGTTCACACCTTCGAGCTCCAAGATAGTGATGTTGGAGGATTTTTTTATCTTGTCTCCAATCCATGGTCACACCTTCAAGCTCTAAGATGGTGATATTGTAGGCATTTTTATCTTGTCTCTAGTCCATTTCATGATCTTGGCTACATAAACATGGCACCATCTCGGGTTAAGGGACATTATGAGTATTCGACGAATAAATCTCGATATAGAAATGGAATTATGGAGACATTGGCTATCATACATATTTGGTTTCCTTTGTCATTTACCAAATTTGTCGGTCACCCAAAAGGAGCCTTCTTGCAATTATTTCCTCCAAAACGAGGTTTCATTAGTTATTCCATATATTCTAATTAACCCCCTTCACCATCTCCCCCATCAGGAAATCTAAGTTTTCAAACAAAAATGTGAAGGTCAAGCTATCCATCATCGAGGGTTATATGGCATGTATTGTAATTGTGCAAAGAATCTTATTTTCAATACAGTTCTAGATGTTGGTATGATGCAGATATCCCATTTCATGTTGCTCACTCACCTTATTACCAAGATATGCGGGACTCTATTATAGCTATAGGAAAGGGCTTCAAAGTCCCTACTATGCATGACTTGAGGGGGATCTCTTTTTCAAAAGGAGATTTACTACTTTGATTATTAATCAAATATAAAACTAATAATATTGTTTTATTTAAAGCTTAATTTAATAAAATCATGTAAACTATGTATTGAATGAAATAAATATATTTAGTGGTACAATTCTCATATAAATTGATAAAATGAAACACATTTATCCATTATTACACAATAAACCATCTCTAAATATTTTCAATTACATATTTATAACCATTAATAAAGGTTTATATATTATAAAAAAATTAAATAAAGTTCATACCTAAAAAATTAACAAAATTTCTTAATACCATTAAAAATTAACCAAGGTTCATATCCAAAAATTAATAAAAGTCCATACACCATTGAAAAAATAATTAAGGTTCATAATGAAATTAACAGAGGTTCATACAATACTCCCCGATGGGGGTGAGGTATAAGAAACACGTGGAAGGAGTCTTGCATGAGTAAATATAAGTGAAGCGAGGGTGAGGGACAGTACTCCCGGTCCCTACACCATAACGCATGCAGTGGGAAAGTTATTGGCTTCATGTGAAAAATAACTATGCATTGGAGTTTGGAGGTGATGAAAGGATAAGCCGAGGGAAGATGAGGGAGCACTACATTAGAATCCTAAATATGGTTTGGTATTGGTCCTAATGGTGGCCTTCGAAGAGGAAGCATAAACGTCAGGGGAAGGTTTATGGAGGGAGTGGCTTGTGTGTGCTTGTCGTGGGCATTTGCTGGTGCGGTGTGTTCAATCAGTCCCTTATACTTAGTTTCTTTGCCATTGACTGCATATGGGTTGAGGATAGGAAGTTGAAGGGAAGTGATCTCACTAGTTTCCATTTTTCTTAGCTTTCGTTGAGACTGTTTTTTCATGATAAGAGAGGAAGCTAGAATTTTCAATCCAGGAAACCTCAAGGGTGGTAGCGAAAAACTAGTTTATTTTCCAAATTTCTTGCCCTCCAGCGTGGGTCTGATAGTGTTTGGTGGATTGGTGTGTGGTCTCTACATGGAGAATTTGGAGGCTGGTCACTACCTTAAGGGAAGTTCCTCTTAGACGTCAGCTACATTTTCATTTTTTTTTGTTCAATTTCCTATGTTGATTAGGTGGGTGATTAATCAGGAGCTCAAGTCCAAGCCATGGAAAAAGCTCAAAATTGAAAGTGTTCAAAATCACTTGCAACCTTAAAGAACGGATAGGCATCATCGATACGATTCTGATGTCATGAACGACACTCAAATCTGACACTGTAAGTGAAAGTTATTCAAGTTTGAAAATTCACAATTTCAGGCAAAAGACCAGTTTGACCAGGTTTGACTTCCAAATTTTAAAAATTAAAAAAGGAATATTCCAAGGAATATTCCTAGAATATTCCTCAAAATATTCCCTAGAATATTCCACCTGGGCCAGTCAACGTTTGACAAGTGGCAGC
The DNA here is from genome assembly GCA_034641835.2 of Pinus albicaulis. Taxonomy (NCBI): domain Eukaryota; kingdom Viridiplantae; phylum Streptophyta; class Pinopsida; order Pinales; family Pinaceae; genus Pinus; species Pinus albicaulis. The sequence goes on from CM076572.1 coordinate 882,187,301, forward strand.
GCATGATTCGTCATTGGGTTGACTTGGAAATTTTTCGACCAATAATAGGATGCCACATGGCAAGCCTGGAGGCTGCCACGTGGCCCCTGGTCATGGAAAATTTTGGTGTTCAAAATTTTTATGACTCCACTGAATTTGAACCATGTACCTCCAGCTAGCCAGCACACGCATTTTACCATCACGCCACCGGTTTGGTTCTTATTAAACAATGGAGTTAATACATATTTGAACTTTGGGTTAAAAGTGGGCGGCGGTAAAAGGGGGGCAGCCCCTAAGGGCGAGTCCCCACTTACCATAGGACCTTGGGTTGAGAACCAAGGCATTAAGGCCTAACTGTGGTGGGTTTTGAAACGGGTATCTCGATGGTTTTTTATAACCATTAACATAACTGTCCAAATGTGACCGCTCATTTATATTGTTTAGTGCCACGTTTAATAAACAGTTGGAATGGCAGTCTATGCGCGGTTTTGGAGGTGGGTTCTCTGCATGTGACCAGCCCAAAATGCACATTAAATGTTACAGTTATCTGACCGACGGTTTTGAAAGAGCACACCAAAGTTGGCAGGCCTACCAGTTTAGTGAGCCTAACTCCAGTTTCTCCACATTTTGTGGAGCTTGTTTAGGGGATATTGGGCAAATACAGTTTTGGTCATAACTTCTAATGGGGAGAAGATTTTGGAACAAATTTTTTTTTTATTTCAGGTATTAAGAGCATTATGAATCCATTGGAACATTTTTTATAGCCATTATATTTGATCTTCATTCCCTTTTGCTTCAGGGAAGTAATGAGAGCCATTAGGGCCAAGAGGGAGTTGGAGCTGTGTTGAGCTATGCTTAACCATTTGAAGTGAACCAAAAGTCATTTTCGACTTTATTCAGCATTCTAGAGCCCTTGGGATAGGTTCTAGAGGTATTAGAAGTGTTATATAGCCATTTTAGCTTCAGGGAAGCTTTTTGAGCCATCAGGGCGATTTTGGTAATAGAGCTGTATTGGGTTGTACCTTTCTGTTTGAGGTGGACCAGAGACCATTATCAGATATTTTCCACCTTCTGAAACCAATGGAAGATTTTTAGAACTTTTTGAAGACTTTCAGAGGCCAAAAACCTTCAGGAGAGTTTTCAGGGCCACTAGGGCCATTTTGCGGTTGGAGCTGTTTTGAGTTGTACCTCTCTGTTTGAGGTGAACCAAAGATCATTTTCAGATAATTTAGAACTTTTGAACCTAACGGAAGAGGTTTAAAATCTGTTTGAGGACTTCTAAATCCCTAAAGGCTTCAAAGGAGTTGAAAGAGCTGTTAGGGCCTTATTGAAGAAATCACTGTTTATGGTAATTCTTCACTGTTTACTGAATTTGGAAAGGAATTCATAGCTTTTTCATGTCTTCTGAATCATTATTTGCATTCATATTTGTCTATTGAGACATTTTTAAACTTTTATTAGCATTTTAAAGCATTTTAATACAAGAGGACAAGCTCATTTTGGGAGGCTTGATCCAGCAGACATAACCCAGGAGGGGTGAACTGCTCATCAAACATTTGTGTCATGTTATGCTGAAGTTATATTGCTGAAAATTTCTCATTTAATATGTTAAACAACAAATAAAATTAGTTTCATTATCGTATTATGAGTGTTAACTTCTACAAGTTCTAAAGATAGAGTCTATAAAGGGCCAGGTAGCCTCTAGATCTCATCATTTTATCAAAGGTGACATATCCAGTAAATGCCCCTATAGTCAATCTCTGGAACAGATCTAAGAAGTTTCATTTTCATATCAGTTAATTTAACTTGCCTTCACACATAAACTCTTATAAAATTACCAAAAACACTTTTTTTTATGCATTAAGACATGGGATATTTTGCACACATTTAATTAATGGAAATGGATACCTTGCACACATTTTCAAGTACTTCCATTTTCAGATCAGATGGTATATGAGCTTTGGTTAAGCTTGGTTGTGCTCAACTTAAGAATTTGTTTTTGTGCAAAAGGTGTTAAAACAGTGTAAAATATTGATTGTTTTATTGGTTGCAAAATGGTTGATTGTATGAGTTTTCTTGAGTTGAAAAGATAGTTGTTGATAGTTAAGTCTTGGAAAGAAAAAAAGAGTTGTAGCCTATTTCCTTAACCCAAAGTACCTCAATATTATCTTTGGAAAACAAAATCACTTGATTAAGTGTTTGCTACAACTTATTGGAGTTTGTGTTTATGATTGCTTGAATAAGAAGGGGACTTTACTGACATTTGGTTAAAAGCTTGTCATTTGTTGGAAATCTTTGAGAACTTTTCTTTGGAAGTTCCTTTTGTTAATTTGACCATTTAAATAATGTAAACTTCTTCTACAAGTGAATTTTCCTCCTTCACGAGATTCTTCAAAGATGACATGAAGAATGAGTTCATTAAGGTGAAGGACATGGTGCAGATTCTCATTGAGGATCAAAGAGAAAGTGTTAAGATTCATGCACAATTGTTGGCTATGAAGGATGAGAAGGAAGCAATTCTCCAAAGGTTGCATGAAATGGAAAGAAAATCCTTCAATATCACGAAGATTTTTCCAAGAAAAAGTGTGAGGAAGAGGTAAACCATTCCAACTTGTCTTCAATTTCCTCTATTGAAAAGTGTGTTGGTTATTTTGAAAAACATACAAGGGGAATCGGGTCCAAAATAATGTTTAAGATGGGCTATCATGAAGGCAAAGGTTTGGGCAAGAATGCACAAGGCATGGTTGACCCTATTTCAGTTGTGGAGCAACCCAACAATGGTGGTCTCAGTTATGAGCAGTTTAATGGCAAAGAATCCAAATCCTTGAATGCATGTGATGAAAATTTAAAGAAAACCTTTATTCCAAGTTCTAAAATGCACATGTGTCAAAAATTTTTTAAGGATGATTGCTCTTGTTTTAAGCCATCATTGCAGCAAGTAGAGGGTAAAAATCTCACTTATGGCGAGCCTTCAAGTTCAAACAGTTTTCAAGACAAGAACTGTGATGAAAGTTTGAAAAGGAAAGTTGTCTCCTCTACTAGTTAATCGTATTTCGAAGACAAAAAGGATGGACATTACATGCAGCAAAAGAGGTATAATTATTCACATGATAAATTTGATTATCATTCAGCAAATAATGATAATTTTTCTTGTTCAAATGAAATAAATTTTTGTTGCACATTTTGTGGTGGATTTAACCATGTTGTTTCAAGATGCTGGTTGAAAAAGAAAGCACAAAGGAAGCAAAAGAGGCAAAGAGAATTTTCTCAGAAAGTGCTTAAGAGTTGCACATTTTGTCAAAGGAAGGGACATGATGTCTCTCATTGTTGGACCCTGCATCCAACAAATCGTCCAAAGCACATGCAGCTAGAGGACAAAAAGTTTGGCATAAGTGGATCTATGGAGTCCATTATCAATGTGGAAATGGAAGATTCACATGAAGGTGTATTGCAACCGCAAAAGATGCCATGGAGTTGGCTTCGTAGGAAGTGGATTAACTTCTTATTTCTGCCAAGTCATCTTCATTTTGTACATGAAAATTTCAGATTTGTTATGCATGTATTTCAGTTGAAATTTTTTATGCAAGATCGCATGTAAAAGCAGTTTCAGTTGAAGGAATTTCTTTGTTGTCGCAAAATTTTTCCATGGAGGTGTAAAAGATGAGTATGATACTCACTTATATTACAAAAATTTCTTTTAGTTTTAGCTCTTAGTCACCTACATGTTTTTGGGATGATGTACTTGTTGGTATTTGAAAAGAAGAGTTGAAGTTGCACATGTACATAGAGGTTGTATATTTAATTAGCAAACTGTATATAGTTCATTGTACATGATACATACACATGTGTTTTTCAAGATGTATATTGTTGTTTATCAACTTGTGTCGATTGTGTTACACATGATTGTCGACTTGTGTCGATCGTGTTACACATGATTGTCAACTTGTGTCGATTGTGGGCACACTTTTTACATTGATGGTTGTGTCAATTGTATAGCACAATTCATTTTCAACTTGTTTTTGATGTCATATGTTGCACAAGGTGCCTTTGGTGTCGATTGGTGTAGAGAATGAAGTGTCAGTGCAAAGCAGTGCAAGATTCCATGAGATGGAAAGGCATGCAAGCAAAGAGGGCACAAAGTTCAGTAAGGGTCATTTCTGGTTTCAGTATGGTAGATTTGTATGGCAAGAAAACTTGGTCGGGATTCAACACAAGTACATGGCTCATTCAACAAAATTTCACGATGAGGACAGTTGGCAAGTCAGGAAAATATTGGAGGCTGAAGAGAAGAGGATGTTGTTATTCTCTCATTTTTTGTACTACAGTCCAGTTTCAGAATTTAAGTGAGCTTTTGGGGTCCAAAAGCTTCTCATTTGGGAGGTGTGATCAGGAGCTCAAGTCCAAGCCAAGGAAAAAGCTCAAAATTGAAAGTGTTAAAAATCACTTGCAACCTTAACGACCGGATAGGCCTCGTCGATACAATCCTGATGTCATGAATGGCACTCAAATCCGAAACTATATGTGAAAGTTATTCAAGTTTGAAAATTCACAATTTCAGGCAAAAGACCAGTTTGACCAGGTTTGACTTCCAAATTTTAAAAATTAAAAAAGGAATATTCCAAAGAATATTCCTAGAATATTCCTCAAAATATTCCCTGGAATATCCCATGGAATATTCCACCTAGGCTAGTCAATGCTTGACAAGTGGCAACGTAGGATTCGTCATTGGGTTAACTTGAAAAATTTTCGACCAGTAATAGGCTGCCACGTAGTAGGCCCGGAGGCCACCACGTGGCCCCCGGTCATGGAAAATTTTGGCGTTCAAAATTTTTATGACTCCACCGAAGTCGAACTACAGACCTTCCGCCAGCCATCACATGCATTTTACTGCCGCACCACTGGTTTGGTTCTTATTAAACAATCGAGTTAATACATATTTGAACTTTGGGTTAAAAGTGGGCAGCGGTAAAAGGGGGCCAATCCCTAATGGCTAGCCCCCATATACCATAGGACCCCACGCTGAGAACCAAGACCTTAAGGCCTAACTGTGGTGGGTTTCGAAATAGGTATCCCAGCGGTTGTTTGTAGCCATTAACATAACCGTCCAAATGTGACCGCTCGTTTATATTGTTTAATGCCACGTTTAATAAACAATTAGAATGGCATTCTACGCGCAGTTTCAGAGGCGGGTTATCTGCATGTGACCAACCCACAATGCACATTAAATTTTATAGTTATCTGACCAGTGGTTTTGGAGGAGCATGCAAAATTTGGCGGGCTGGCCAGTTTAGTCGGCCTAACTCCAGTTTCTCCACATTTGGTGGAGCTTGTTTAGGGGATATTGGGAAAATATAGTTTTGGTCATAACGTTTGATGGGGAGAACCTTTTGGAACAATTTTTTATTTTTATTTTAGGTATTCAGAGGATTATGAATCCATTGGAACAAGTTGTAGAGCCATTGGAGTTGAAATTTAGTCCCTTTTTCTTCAGGGAAGCAATAAGAGCCATTAGGGCCAAGAGGGAGTTGGAGCTGTGTTGAGCTATGCTTAACCATTTGAAGTGAACCAAAAGTAATTTTCAACTTTCTTTAGCATTTCAAAGCCATTGGGATAGGTTCTAGAGGTAGTAGATGTGTTCTACAACCATTTTAGCTTCAAGGAAGCTTTTTGAGCCATCAAGGCCATTTTGGTAATAGAGCTGTATTGGGTTGTACCTTTTTATGTGAGGTGAACCAAAGACCATTTTCAGCTATTTTCCACCTTATCAAACCAATGGAAGAGTTTTAAAAAAATTTTGAATACTTTAAGAGGCCGAAAACCTTCAGGATATTTTTCAGGGCCACTATGGCCATTTTGGAGTTGGAGCTGTTTTGTGTTTTACCTCTCTGTTTGAGGTGAATCAAAGAGAATTTTCAGCTAATTTTGACCTTTTGAACCTAATGGAAGAGGTTTTACATTTTTTTGAGGACTTATACATCCGGAAAAGCTTCAGAGGAGTTCAAAGAGCCGTTAGGGCCTTATTAAAGAAATCACTGTTTATGATCATTCTTCACTATTTAGTGAATTTGGAAAGGCATTCTTAGATTTTTGATGTCTTCTGAATCAGTATTTGAATTTATATTTTTCTATTGAGACACTTTTAAACTTTTATTATCATTTGAAATAATTTTAATAGAAGAGGACAACCTCATGTTGGGAGGCTTGATCTAGCAGACGTAGCCCAGGAGGGGTGAACTACTCATCAAACATTTGTGTCATGTTATGATGAAGTGATATTGTGGAACATTTCTAATTTAATATGTTAAACAACAATTACAAGTAGTTTCATTATCAGATCATGAGTGTTAACTTCTACAAGTTCTAAAGACAGAGTCTGTAAAGGGCTAGGTAGCCTCTGGATCTCATCCTTTTATCAAAGGTGACATATCCAGTAAATTCCCCTACAGTCAATATCTAGAATATATCTAAGAAGTTGAATTTTTAGATCAGTTAATTTAACTTGCTTTCACACATAAACTCTTATACAGTTACCAAAATCCCTTTGTTTTATGCATCAAGACATGGGATATTTTGCACACATTTAATTAATGGAAATGGATACCTTGCACACATTTTCAAGTACTTCCATCTTCAGATCAGTGATGGTATTTGGTTTTTCTAGTGGTGGAAGTCTTTATCTGGTAGTGGGAGGTGTCTCTCTACTTCCCTGTGGTGGTGGGAGATGAAATTTGGCTCCTTCATTGGTTGTGTTTGTTTTCTATAGTGGGGGTCTAGTCTCTACACTCTACACACAACAGGGTTCCTCGACCTTGGTGAATTATGAAGCCCCTGGTGTGGTGTGGGTGTTCTCCCTCCCCTGTCATCCATGGCCTTGTGGGGGTGGCAGACTCAAAAATAATCATGGCGGCTTGACGATAGGGAGGAAAGACTATGGGGCGTACACAAATCTCTAGTGTGGGTGCGCATGGGGGTCATGGAGTAGATAAGCGGGGGGATAATAGTGGGGGTTTGAGGGTTCAAAAACAGATTCATCAGGGCAGAGGAGGTCGTGGTGGCAAGGGGAATCGTGCGTGTGAATGATTTGAGTTAAATGAGGGGCAGGTTATCCAACATTCCTGCCTAGAGAGTTTTCTTTCACTTATTAAGAACCTAATGGAAATAGTGGACACAAATGAGATACTATGTCATGAGAAGCATGGAGAGCAGATGGAAACATTGGAACAAATGCATTATTTACAGTGCCAAGTCTGGAAGAGACTGGTAGTGGTTTCGCGAGGCCAAAATAAACTCACTAAGAAAGTAGAAAAGTTGGAGACTTGGTTGGCACACTTTTAAGGGCACGGTCAGTGTGAATTTTGTCTTCCACCGCCTCTAGGAACAACCGTGCACAACCCTACATCCATCATGTCGGACGAATAGTATGATATTTGGTGTTATTTATTTTTTATATGTGTTTCGGTGCCTCTGGCACAACCATTTATGGACAATGTCACTAGTCCCTCTTTTGTATTTTTTGCATCTGGTGCAAATTTTTGTCAACAAACCCAATCGAGGTGAGACCACCTATTTTATAATTGGCTATATGTACTCCTTTTTTTCTACATCAATATAACATTGACTTACAAAAAAATAAAGGTTCATACATCATTAAAATATTAATTAAGTTTCATACTTAAATTAATAAGTTTTCATACCTATTTACTAAATAGGTCTAGGTTTATCTATTTAGTATTTACCAAAGGTAAATGTGATGATTTAATACTATATTTAAATGAAATCACATGTTTAACATAAGAAATGCTATATTTATATTAAATGTAAATATGAATATTTAACCTTAGATTTAAAACAACTCACACTTTTAACATAAATCAATGAAGTTTAAAAATTAAACTTTATGGCCAAATTTTAAATATAAATATAAATATTAATTTTCCTATCTAATTAATATTATAACCTTTACTAAAAGTATAATGAAGGCATTAGTTTAAATTTGATAGATGATATTCAAGACAAAAGGGTATTCATAATTTTAACACTATAAATTAAGAGACTCCTTTGTCTCTAAATTTTAATGCTGCAAATGGACTTAGAGACACCTATAGTGAAATGTAACACTTTGGTACCAAAATTTCAATTTTCCATATATGGAGTGACCCAATTAAAAATTACTGACATAAATGACTAATTCATATACTTGTTGTACTTTTTATTTGGCCATAATTTTATTTTTGGAGTATAATAGTCATTTACTTTAATCATTATTAATTTTTTCACTTATTATCTAGTCATATATTTTAATCCTAGACCAAATTAGTCAATTAAGATAGTCGCTTTTACTTTAGTCACTTATTATCTAGTCATATATTTTATCCCTACACTAAATTAGTCATTTAAGTTTGTCTCTTTTAGTTTAGTCACTTATTATCTAGTCGTATATTTTATTACAAGACTAAATTAGTCATTTAAGTTAGTCATTTTTAGTTTGGTCACATAAAATTGCTTAAATTTAGTAGTAATTCACATGAAATAATTGTGGTGACTAACATTTTTAGTCACCTAGTCATTAATTTCATAATTTTTACTAGTGTTCTCTTGGTCAGGCTTCAACAAGTGCAACAGTTGATGATGGAAGCTCACAAAAATGGGGAGAGGAAACAATAGAGGATGCACCCTCAAAGGAATTTGAGCCGAGAGTACCCAGAGCAGTGACCCCCTCACAAGTTACATGAAATGTCTCATCTAGGTTCTTATTTTCAAGTTGAAGTAGATGAATGGAAGACACTTTCTTATGGTAAATAATAGATAGATACATGACTTGCTAACCTTGAAGAGGTCGAATTCTTGGAGAAAATAACTTCAACACTATTTAAGGGAATAACCAGGTAGCAGAATTATTATGGACCCCCTCTACATCCAGCTATTCAAACTATGCACATGGGCTAGTTGTCGTTCATGCAAGACCAGTTGGTTTTTCTGGATCTGCATATTCCAGACATCCAACTTCCACTTTAATTGATTTCATGTGCAGTGACGATGGATAGCTGCAACTTATTTTATTTTCATTAATATTCACTATAATAATTTATTATAGTTAGTGAAATATTTGTTTTATTTTAATTAATATTTAGTAATTCACTATTGTGAAATATCACCAAATATTTGTTTATTTTAATTAAAATTAACTATTTTTTTTTTTAATATATATATTTAGTGATTTATTTTTTCAAGATGACCTTCCCAAATCTTCTATTCTTTCGAGGTACATTTTCACCTTTAGGGGAAATTGATAGTTTTTATTGTCGCTGGTTTACTCCCATTGTTTATCTAGTGAAACTTGGCAGCCATTTTCTACATTTCCAGGGAAGGGGGAAAGTTATTTTGGTTTTTAGAAAGTTATTTGGAGGTTTTTGCCATGGAAAAAATATTTGATGATAAATCATCACTTCGATGGGCTCTTGAAGGAGTCATGAGTTCAAGCCCCCTTGGGAGATCTTTAATGTCCTCCCCAACTTCGACATTGGTTGGGACATTCTTAGTCACCTCCACCTCTATCTCCATTATTGTCACCATCTGCATCTTCGTCTCTGTTTCCTAAGCCTGGTTGGTCTAATAGTTATAGAGTTGGTATTTAAAAGGTTTTTCTTGATAGAAAAATATCTATACATCATATTCATGTAGATATAATTTCCAAATTGCGTTCGAAAGCCTCAAGATGGTTAGAAATCCCAATGCTTATGATCTTATCTCATACTAGTTCTAGGCAAAAACTAATGGTGGAGCTTATGAATTCAATAAAAATATTGAGGTTGAAAGAATCATTTCTACCTTCACGGCTGCAAGTTCAATCCCAAATGGTCATTAATGGCGGTGGGCATGCATCTCCTAGGGTTTTGAACCTGCGAAAGTATGTCATTCAAAGCCTCCCTTGTACACGAACTCACTAAAAACATGTTGATGATGTGGGTGATTGGTTTGTAGAGCCTGTTTAGAGGGTTGAATCTGGTAAAAATATTGATGGCAAAGATATGCGCAATTCTTACCAGATAAAATCCCAATCAAGACTCTTCATCATCAATAGAGTTTCCTAATGTCGGTTGGGTGAAAAATTTTATCACGTGATGGATTCAAGGTTGTAGATTCTTCTTTATTTCCATGTATTTATCATTTTATAGATTGTAGCTTTATTTTTATCATTTTTCATGTTTGTATAAGTTGGGGATTTAAGTGGTTTTTACTCAGAAGCATGACAACAATTTTTCATGACAAAGTTTTCCATGGGGAGAGGAATTAATAAACTTGGGGACTGTACAAATGAAGATGTGTAGACCTATCATAAATTTACAAGTTGATTTATGTTGAGCTGCAGTGAAAAGTGACATTGAGTTTTTGTGATGGACATGATGTCAACCCTCTTTATTTTCCCCTGGAAAAAAATTTCTACAGATATTTTTGAAAATGGTAGGTCGTTGGTTGGGCAGAGCCTACCTTCTATTAATTTTTTTTGGATTTCACAGAACCATTTTGTAATCTACTAATCTAGTTATATCCAAGGATTATAACAATCCTCCTTCAAGGTCTAGAAAGGATATTGAGAGCTATTGAAGTTGAAAGAAACATAGGCCTTAGATTTTAATGTATACGTGCACCTATAGGATTCTAATGGTCTAGATAAGATTTAGGAGCTTCAGTCTCATGAAAAGTACAAGTGTATAAAAAATAGTTAAAATTCTTTGAGAATTGAGCTAAACAAAACCCCTTTAACTTTTCTTAGAAGACTCCTTCAGAAGTGGCTAAAAAGTGCCTTGAGATTACACAAGAGGTCTTTGAACTCATAAAACATTTTCTCAATGAGACCCCATGAAAAAGGATTGTGCCAATAGAAAAAAATCAACAAAATCTAGTAGGGAACACCAATTGATCATTGCAAGAGGAGGCACTAAAGTACTAAAAATTGTTGTTGGTAAAAAGCTACCGAAAGCCACTATTTTTTTCCATGATCTTGCTCTTAATAATTAAATGATATGTTTCTCAAATGTATATGCATATAGATTCTCAAAATTACTCTTGTCATAGCTTAGACTTATCCCTTCGAAATATATGATTGAAACTTAGATGTATTATTAAGACATAAAAGGTCAAAACTCGGATGTATTTCTTAGATTTCAAGTGTAGTAATTTTCATTTTGCAACTAATTTTTTGCTCTTCCATAATTATCTTATTTATGAAGTCATGGATTCATTGTATTGACTCTTTTTCATTAATATTTTACTTTCATTTCTACATTCCAGTCTAGGCTTGGCATATCAATAAACACTGATTGTATCTCATAGGTTCGAGGAGATAGTGAAATCACCCCAATAATTTTTCATATATATAAGTATCATCCTGGTTGGTGATAGGTAGATAAATATATGTATATGAAATTTGAGATGAACTTGGATATAGAACAGCTTTTTAAATCTAGCAAATATAAGACAACTCATTTCATATGGTTAGGGGAGGAATGCCACGGAATACCTTATAAAAAGCTTAGACATTTTTTGAAAATTTCCTAATCATTCACATGCAAATTTCATTAACATTAAACATTCATGTGTTATCATAGAGACTATGCACAAACATTAAAAAGAAAATTGAGGATGGAGATCACAAATATATTTCTAGAAATTCTGGCACATGATCGAGAGGGTTTTATCTGCACGCCCTGTAGAAAATCGAGGGACCTACGAAACTGATCATTTTTGGTTGGTCCATATAGGTTGGGCCTTAATTATCCAGGAAGGAAATCAAGCAGTATAAAAGTAGGGGAAGGGAAGGAAAAAGAAGAGGGAATTTTTGTTGCAAGGAGGGATGCACACCTGGGAACTGTGGGATTATCACCACGAGGATGGAATTTCTAATTCGCAGTATTAAATTATAGTTCCTCTGATGCTATCATCTTGTATCCTTAATGTTTATTGCACTAAACCTTTACTACCTCTGCAACCAATTAGCGCCTAGATTTTAGGGCATGGTTTAATGGCGAAAATGAGATTTCCGGAAATTAAAAATGACCGTGATTACTATTTGTGTCTCACATACATCTATGGAATATGGGTAGTGGGGTGACCTTTAAGTGGTGGATATGATTGTTTCTACCCTGCAGAGGGAAAAGGCATTATAATGATTTCCCTTTTGATATACAATATGGGTAGGAATAGTTATTACTTGGTTAAATTTGCTTTACAGAGAGTAATAACCTTGCAATCATGTCCATTTCTTAGAAATATTCCAAAAAGTGTGGTAGGAACACCTATAAAAGCTTGAATTCATCATATCCCTATACAATAAACTAGAACCCTTGTCTCTAGGAAAAAAAAAACTGAAAAAATAATTATTTCTTAGCACTCTGGGGTTCTTGTTTGATTGAGGGTGGAGGATTCTACCTTTGGAATCCCTCATCGAATACGGGGTGGAGGATTTCTGATTCTCTAGACTCACTTCAAATTGAGTAAACTCTGGAATCCCAACTCAGGGTGGAGTTTGTATCTCAGGGTGGAGGAATATCTCTCGAATCCCTGAGTCAAGTGAGGGTGGTAATTTTATCTCTGGAATCCCTCATGGATGTTGGGTGGAGGAATACTACCTCTGGAATCCCAGAATAAGTTTGCAACTAAATATCCTTAATCTATAAAGGTATAGGTATAGTACACCTCTAGATTCCCTAGTGCACGTGTCAAAGGGTGGAGGTGTGGAACACCTCTAGATTCCCTAGTGTACTGATGAAAACTAGATATTATCAATAAGAATGGCGGAGGTGCGGAGAACCTGTGGACTCCCTAGCATACATGTTGAAATTGAACATGCTTAATTAATCAGGGTGGAGATATGATACACCTTTGGATTCCCTAGTGCATCTATTGAACGGTCGAGATGTGGAACACCTACAGATTCTATAATGTACCAATGATAACTAAATATTCTCAATAAGAAGGGTGGCGGTGTGGAGCACCTCTGGACTCCCTAGAATACATGTTACAACTAAACATGATTAAGTGAGAAGGGTGGAGATGTGGAACACCTCTGGACTCCCTGAATGCACCTGTGACATCTAAATTTTCTCAATTAAACAGTGTGAGTTCGGGATGAAGTGCTCCGTTATTTTCCAAAATGGTTGTTTCCTCGAGAAACTTTGATAAAAATTGGCTTGAGCTTGAACTCTTCTCTGGTGGAAACAAAGACACAATTGAAACCAAAATTAGTCAATGTTTTGTAGTAATCTCTGCATATTTATCATTTGAAATGTTCCTTGCATTTCCTTTTCTTGTTTCAGCCTTGGAATTTTCCTTGGACATACCCTAAAACCAACGAGAAGAGTACACTCACAATGCTTATCCAATCAAATACAAAAATACCTTTCCAGTTGATTTGATGGGCAACACAAATCTCCAATAGAAATCTATTTTTAACTCATCAATATATTCTACCTACCAGTATTTTGGAATAGAGTAGTATCTCTAGCTATGAAGTTCACTCAATGAAGGGATTGAAATACTCTCCAATGTATTATAATACTTTTGGCCTCTACTGTGGTTGTAAGACCATTTTAACTTTAACAGATACACCATTGCTTTACATGGAATTGCTTTAATGCACCGATTGAAAATTTCAAGATCTTTAGTTCAAGGAAAGAGAGCCTTGGCTGTCTACAATGTGATGATTGAATCCTTCCAATCATGAAGGATGAATTAGTTGAATAAGATCTCAATATTTTCTATAGGGTTTCCCTTTTCCATTTCCTCTGGCAACTTCCTCAGTGTAGAAGGTGTCTAGTTTTTCCCCAAATTTCATAAACATCATTATTTCTTATACAGGAACTAATTGGAAATATTTATGATATGTCCTTAAGAATGTGTGGTTGAAGCAAAAAAAACATATTCATTGGAATTGCTACATTGGGCAAGTCTACTAAACCATTATCCTTTGATTCTCTAAGTATGTTGAGTTTTGTGAGTTTCGCCACTATCATGGCAATAACAGAAACAAATGTCCAAAATCCTATCCTTTGGAGCATCATAATGTTGTGCTTGTGACCTGTAAAATTTTTGGCTAGTGGAACAAAGATCCAATTAGACACAAGAACAAGCACAAGAATACTGAAGGCTGTGAAACATTGCAAGGATGCAGGAGGGATCTCAATATGTCAAATAATCACTATCCACTATGTTGCCCTGTTTTATGAAGAAATTAGAAAATTGTGCAAATAAAACCCCATACATTAAATATTTTACCCAAATTGGAATCAACTGTGCAAAGAGATTGACCTTTTCAACAATCAATATAGTGTCATGAGATGATTTTTCTAGGAAACATTTATGATATCCTTCTGACGTTGTTTTGGTATTGAACTAGAAACAAATGAATTACATGAATTGATCCCCTCTCCAAGTTCTTGACCCAATACTATATAGAATCCCAAATTATAGAAACATGTGTCTTTGTAGTGACGCTCTTAATCATTTTCTAAATGTAAATTTTATTATTAATGACATCGTTTTTCTATCTGATCCAATGTCAAATGCACTGGAAGGTTAAGGAAACCTTTTTGTAGATATGATACACAAAATTGCAAGAATTCCATGTTCAAGAGAAAATTGAACTTGAACTTCATAATTATCTCTGGGTTCCAGTGACATGGCTAATATTACATGATATAGTAGATAGCCGCCATATAGGCAAACATATTTCACTTGACAGAAATCCCCTACATCAGCAAAAAAAAAATGCACCAGGTCAAGTCTACAATACCTTGTTCTGGCCATCATTGAAGTCCCAAGCCCTGGCAATATTTAGTTTGTGAGTTGCAACTTGTTCAAAAATGGAAGTAGCCCTATTTCTCCTTGTTGGATCTATTTCCATAACCAAACCATGGTTGAGTTGCAACTTGGAAACTAGCTTGTCTGTAGCTTTCATGAATTCCGTCAAATGTATAACACCTAATCACTTTCTTTACCACGAGCTTGTTTATTTCAGTTGTCTTATAAAGGTTATTATTCTTAATGCGTTCACATTTTTTAGGATTCAAAATTTTGTTCCAAGTCCTTCCACAACCACCCTATACCATTTTAATTTTAAATGATTTAAATTAATCACATGTAAGTCATTGGTATAAATCCGTACAGGACCAATGCCACCCTAAATTATAACTATGGTGGTACCCACTACATTTTCATTATTCACTACCCAGATGCCTTAAGCTATTTATGTTTCTAGTGCCAATATCAATCTTCTTTCAATTCCAGCAAAAGAAAATAGAAAATAGCTTTGAATCATACTGGTGAATCATCCTAACTATTCTGAAACTTCAAGTCACAACATTTAGGCTTGTTCCCTTTGACTATAATCTAATCTAGATGTAGTGTCTGGTTTACACCAAATACAAGTAGATAGGCTTGATCCCACATATTATTGATGGAAAAATTTGGACAGAGTTCTGACATGTAAAATGGATGAGAACACCCAAACAGATTTGAATAAGAGAAAAATCCAACAGAGTTTGAGCCAATATAGAAGCCAAAAAAAATTAATTGGGTCAATTTGAGTTACAACACATACTGTAGCATTTCCCTCCTTGTTGTATGGCTCTATAGTCTATGCATGGATGTAAAGAAGTTGTAGTATAGAAAGGTTTGTTATTGTTGACATGTTGTACGAAAGGTTTCTTTTTATTAGGTTTGTTACTAGGTTTGCACAGTGACCAATATACTGAGGAATTGTTTCTAACTAACATCCATTGTTTGCAACCCTATGCATTGATTTCGTGGTTACTACAAACTGAATTTTCATAATTTTGGAAAACTTTGGAATATCAAATTAATTGATATAGCAAAACTCTTGTTTCCAAATAAATTTAATAGCTAATATTACCATCTCAAACATATTTACACCCCTGCACATGATTGATGGACTTGCACATGATATTACAATTCTTTCCTTAATGGAATTGTCTTGTGTGGTGTTTGAATACTTTAAGTGAAATCCTTTTATCTTCTTAGAGGAAATTAGTATGGAAATATTTTAATGCTAGCTCATGCACAAGCGATTAGGGATCAGTTCAATAGAAGGGAAAAGACACATGCACCCTATAAGATTTTGGGTATTACGGAACATGCCTTTATCTTGTAACTTTTTTAGTTCTCTAATAAGATTTCTACACCAGTCTTGTAATATTTGTTGTTTATGAGTGCAAATATTTTTTTGTGCATGTCCTTTATGAAGGTTTTAAGCATGCTAGTGTAGATGCTTAAATTTCTCTCTCAAGATAGATGAGGCATGATTTCCTCATTCTACTGTCATTTCTGTTAGTACCTAATTTTTGAGCCAAGAGATGTTATAAGAAGAGTGTATGAAAAGAAGTGTCTTCAACTAAGCCACCAGGAATCCAAGTGAGCATCATTTGAATTGATTGATTAGACAAGGGCTACAATAAAAGATCTTGACTCAAGAGTCACGGTTTCCACTGATACACTTGACTCAGTATCAAAGAGAATCCAAAGATTGAGGGATGGGGAACTGCAAGTATAATTTATGGAGTTAATACACGAGTAAGTGTGGTTGTTTTTACTTATTAAATTTCATCTTATTTTTTCTATGGTTTTGTTTTGGGTCTATAAATGATAGCAGAGTAGATAAAGTAATGGTTAGTGGTGTAATTTTCCATGGGAATGATTTTGTACAATTGGTATCTATCACTTGCAAGGAGTGTTCATGATTATGTATTTAGAAAATGTATTTTCTTAGTGACCTTGTTCTTCTCATGTCATCATATAATGTACTCTATTAGGCTACCATGCCACGATTTTTACAATTAGGGTTTTCCAACCAGGGTCTATAGATAATTTAGAAACCATTAGAGGCTTTAGTATTGGTTTGAGGAACATATTTAGGTTATCCTAGAATAATCCATGGCCAATGATTCCAAGCAGTAGACTAGGAAAATGTTGGCAAATCAATCTGGTCATTTGATCTCGGTAATATCTACTTATGAAATATCATGTCGTACATGATATCCTTTTCAATAAAAATAAGCTTAGGTGTAAAGGTTCCAACATTTCAAAATTCATATAGATATCTGAGAATTGATCTCTTGCTTGTTTCCCACACATATTTTCTCTACCATACAATTCTCTTATGTACTTATGTTTTTTCTTGCTTTGTATTATTTTTGGTGCTTTCTAGGAGTTGCACAAGCACTCCCACATTGTATTCATAGCAATTGTACTTGTCATTCCCGTTGCCCTATTTTTGTGGTAATTTGTTGGACATTAGTAACATTATATTATCTTATATAATAATTTAAAAAGGTCATGATTACCTTATATGTAGATTCCAATTAACTTCTTTTGGAATAGAGTCTATTATTTTCCCCCTTTAATTATAGTCAACCATTTATTATGAATTTTTAAGTCCCATAGTGTTTGTTTTAGATGTAACTCTTAGTGTCATTAACCTACTTTGTGGTCATTTGTTGCACACTGTTAAAATTATCCTATTTGGTGCCTAGCTTCTTCTTTCTCCAATAGCATGGACTTGTTTCATCCATATTTCTGTGTTCAGTTTTAGCTTTGCACTTATGATTAGCTATCATCGTTTTGGCATTCGCTAAATGTATAATGTTTATGAAACAAAGTTGAGTGCATTTAAATAGGAATATTACCCATGTCACGAGGAAAATAACATAGTTTCCGAAAGTAGTAGCAACTATACAAGTGACTTGTAAAATATTTTAGGCATATCCAAAAATATATTTTCTATTGTCTCAAGTTGTAAAAATATTTTTGGTCAAATTGTAAAAGGGAGTGTCTATGGTTTTGAAGAATTCCTTAGGAAAAAAATATTCAATCACCACATATGGTGATAATATGTTTTGTTCTAGTGGTACGTCAACTTACACGCATCTTGCAAGAGAAAGTTAAGAGTGAGAAAATTAGCGGGCATTAAAATTGTAGTTTTTGAAAATTTATGATTTCTTGACTTTCAACTCAACTAATTTCTAAGAAGAAGACTGTAGGGTAAGAGAGGATTGGAAAAAGAGATATAAGAATGTTGAAAAAACATAGAAGGACCAAAACGTAATTAATAAGACATTGGAACATTCCACATTCCCCATATTTTTCCCTTCCTCATAATTGGAGCATTGATAATTTCACCTTCCTCATTTTCTCCACCTTTCATGGTTTGTTCATATTACCAATAGTTTGTATGTAATTCCTTTCTTTTCCTACTGAAAAATTGGATAAAATTTTCCATGAGATTTTAAGTAATTTCTTTTACAAACATGCAAAATTAAACATTAAGGGCACCAGTTAGCATTTGCAAGGAGTCATTTTATCCACCTTTCATGGTTTGCTGATTTTACCAATAGTTGGTATTTAAGGCATTTATTTTCCTATTAAAAGATAAAATTGTCCCTAATATTTTAAGTAATTTCATTTACTAACAGGAAGAATTAAACATTAAGGGAAAAAAATAGCATTTGAAAGGAGGAAAAAAAAATGGATTGACCGATGAATGAGTTCATATTCTCAGGGGTTCATAAAAATTCACACTAGTGTTTTTTGAAATGGAGGTATTCAAAGATGAAAGAAGCCAGTTCATGATTATGTTGGTTATCATAAACATGGTTGGGTGGCTGAAATGTCTAGGTTTAGTGAAGTTGTAAGGGGAACCACTAGTTTTTTTGAAGCGACAATATTCTGCATGGTAAATTTATCAATTTTTATTACAAGCCTGTTAGGAGGAAGAATTTATTTGGAGATCGATGAGAGATATGTTCCAGCCACCAAAAAAGGTCCCAAACTGAAGGCATAAGTGGGTTTAGATTGAGAACACATTATGCTCCTAATGTTTTAATGATATCAAACAACATGTCCCATCCTTCCATGAAGGAATTCACGAAATATATCTACCATGCCCATGCTATGAAATCCATCTCACTCTAGTTAATTCCTTTAAATTATGTAGCAGTCACTCCAGACTCCATATATATCTGGATGTGGAGGGATATCTGGATGTGTTTTGTCTTGAACAGTGGAAGAGACTACAACCATGCTTTCTCATCAAATATTTGGAACTCTGAATGATTTTCTGATGTCATGTGCCTACTTCCATGTGTGTGTTTCCTAATAAAATAATTCCATTGGTGCAACCCGAGCCTATCGCATGTGTAGATTGGGAGATTGACATAGGTGACTCAGAGGTGGATTCCTCTATAGTCTCTAAAATATTTGATATTTATCAAGAATTCACCTAGAAAGAGCTAAATTATATCTGCATTCCAATGAGTGGAGCAGATAATGATGACTATATAATGTTGTTGATCAAATGTCTTAGGTATAAAGATCAAGTAGATAGAGAATTCAGGGTATTGGGTTTGGATATCTTGTTTAAATTTATTTCCCAGAGCAGAAAAGGGTATTCAATGTTAGTAGTAGAAGAATATGAGACTACTTCCTTAATTAAAAAATAGATACAACACAACTTCCTTAATATTTCCAAGGTTCATAGAAACATTAATCAATATTGTACTAACTCGATGGTTAAGTATGGATGGTTCCTCTAGATCTTTGGTAGCCAGAATGAGAGTGAGAGATTATGTTGTGGAAAAAAAATTAACAAGCTTTGTTTCGAGCAAAGGAACTAGCTTTGTTTCTTATGCATTTTTAACTAGTACTCTGATCAAGTGTAATGCCAATAGCACTTGCTAATTGATGAGTTTTAGAGGTTGTCTTCTAGGCATGAGATCCTTGTATTTAATAGTGAGTTATGTCAACTTGATTTGTTCTATCAGTTGGAATGTGATTTTTGGGCTAGAAGGAAGTGTCAACAACTGGTATGGCCATAATCTCTATGCCACCCTCTAAACATAGAGTTGATGTGAAAATAAAAACCATTGGTATTTCTTTGGGGATGGACTGCTTGCATTTGTATTTAATTAGGAGAAAAATTATATTTAAGTAGAAAAAAGGGTCTTATGGTTTGGGTGTCATTGGTGTATAGATAGGGTTCATTGTAGGGGGATTTTGGATACAAATATGGGAGATGGGTATATAGTGGTTTGGGTCAAGTGGGAAATGGGCAGTTGTCTTCTTGGTGACCATGGTGTTCGAGAGGACTATGATAGAAAAAGATAGTGAACCCATGTATCTTCAAGAAATATATGTGAACTTCATCTCTAACAATATTTTCAAGGTATTTAACTATGGAATTATGTTATACTCATCTGCATTCTTGTTGAATGCTATCTTGCCTAGAGTTCACTGCAAGTGGGAAAACTTCCCATTTTGATATATTTTTTTATAAAAAAAATTCAAGCCTTTTTTAACATGAAGAAGAGTATTTATATTTCCTAGTAAACTATTTGTATGTAAATTTTATATGCAGATTATAATGAATCACTCATATTGATCATTTTGCTGGTTTCTCCCATAAACGACCTTTCCTTTTCTAGCTTTTCACATAACTTCATTTCTAGCTCTTTTTACTAGCACATATACGCATTGATTTTGTCTTGACATAGAAGCTACTTTTTTAATCTCAAAGACATTTATCACTATTACAAACACCATGAAATACTTAAAAACATCAATTTATTTATAAATTTTAGCCAAATTTTCAAAATTATGTGATTCAAACTTCTTTTCCTCTGTCTCATGCGGTTCAAAATTTTAATTAAAATTGTCTTCATTTAGTGTCACTTGGCACGTAAACGATGCTCTGTTACTTCTCTGTTGTGTGCCTGAGATTCCCGAAATTTTTTTGATCTTATCAAGTTTCAAGGTATACAGGATGAGTGTAAAATATGTGCATTCATGTGTATATGTCCCCAGAAATTTGAGAATTCCATTTGTGATGGACGCTGCTCCATTGGCCATTTGACCAACTTCTCATTTGTATTTTATTTAGACATGAAGGAAATTCATAGACGATATTGGTGCCATTTTTGGAGAGCATCATGTCTAAGAATAGATCATCTGAGCATTCAAAAATTAGATTGACCCAAAAGTTGAATTTAAGAAAACTAGAAAGTGCTAAATCTGGGACATAATTAAACTCAATTTAACTAAAGGTGGAAAAATCAGAAATATACTAAGATTTGTGCATGCATGTTCAAAAAAATTTCAAAATGCATGCAGTCCCTACTCACATACAAAATTCCACCTCCATCACACTCTGTTATGCACAAGAACCAAAGAAAAAGTCTACCATACCACCACTGTATGGGCATGCAATAAATGCACCCTCAACATTGTTGTATAAACATAGAGATGTACCACTTGATAAGTGCACCTTGGTACTATGGAGAATACTGAAGAATCCAAAAAATTATAAAAATCTAACAACATGGTGGGATGTTGCCTCATGAATATCACCAAGCATAGAGATCAATTCTTTGCCAATGGTGTGAATATTGAAGATGAGGATTTCGTGCCCGTTGCATTGAATGGTTTGTCTCCATGTTTGGAATATTTTGTGCATTGTGTTTCTACTGAATATCATGTATCGACTTTGGTAGCCAGAAGTTTAGTGAGATATTATGTTGTGGACAGTGAAGGAACTGGATTTGTTTCTAGGGTATTTTTAACTAGTGCTCTAATCAAGTGTAATGCCAATAGCAATTGCGAATTGCTTAGTTTTAGAGGTTGTGTTGTAGGAATGAGATCCTTGTCTTTAATAGTGAGTTCTATGAACTAGATTTGTTCTATCAGTTGGACTGTGCCTTTTTCACTAGAAGGAAGTACCAACAATTGGTATGGCTATAAACTCTATGACACCCTCTAAACATAGAGTTGCTGTGAAAGTGAAAACCATTAGTATTGCTTTGGGGATGGACTATTTTCATTTGTATTTAATTAGGAGGAAAATTAAATTTAAGTAGAAAACGATTCTTATGGTTTGGGTGTCATTGGTTTAGAGATAGGGTGCATTGAAGGGGGGATTTTGGTTATGAAGATGGGATATGGGTATATAGTGTTCTGCAAGGCCTGGTTTGGATCAAGTGGGAAACGGGCAGTTCTCTTCTCAGTGACCATGGTGATCGAGAGGAGTATGATAGAAATAGATATTGAACTCAGGTATCCTCAAGGAGTATATGTGAACTTATTTCTAACAATATTTCGAAGGTATTTAGATATGGAATTTTGGTGTGATGTTATGCATTCTTGTTGAATGATATCTTGCCTACAGCTTGCTGAAAGTGGGAGTTCTTACCATTTTAATATATTTTTATTAAAAAAATTCACACCTTATTTAAAAAGAATAATATTATTTATATTGTCCGATAAACCAGTTGTATGTATATTTTATATGAGGATGATAATGAATCACTCATCTTGACCATTTTGTTAGTTTATCCCATAAACGACCTTTCCTTTTCTATCTTTTCACATAGCTTCATTTTTAGCTCCTTTTACTACCAGACATACACACTGATTTTGTCTTGACATAGAAGCTACTTTTGTAATATAAAAGACACTTATCACTGTTACAAACACCACAAAATACTAAAAAAATATCAATTTATTTATAAACTGTAGCCAAATTTTCAAAAAAATTTGGTTCAAACTTCTTTTACTCAGTATATTGTGGTTCCAAATTTTAATTAAAGTTGTCTTCATTAAGTGTCACTTGGAACATCAACAATGCTCTGTCACTTATCTCTTGTGTGTGTGCGCTTCCCAAAATTATGTCCACTCTTATCAAGTTTCAAGGTCTAAATGATGAATGGAAAATGTGTGCATTCATGTGTATATGCACCCAAAGGTTTGAGAATATGGAAGATTCTCCATTTTCCATTTTACCAACTTCTCATTTTTATTTTCTTTAGACATGAAGGAACTTCATAGATGATACTGGTTGCAGTTTAGGAGAGCATCATGTCTAAGAATAGATCATCTGAGCATTCAAGAACCAGATTGACCCAAAAGTTGAATTTAAGCAAACTAGACAATGCTAAATTTGGGATATCAATAAACTCAATTTAACTGAAGGTGGAGAAATCGGAAATATACTAAGATTGGTGCATGAATGTTGAAAGAATTTTCAACATGCATGAAGTCCATACTCTTTGAAAAAATTGCACCACCCTCACAATTTATTATGCATAAGAACCAAATAAAACTTCTACCATACCACCACTGTATGGGCATGCAATAAATGCGCCCTCAGCATGGTTGTACAAAGCTAGAGATGTACCCACTTGATAAGTGCACCTTGGTACTATGGAGAATACCAACGAAGCCAAAAAAAGATAAAAATATAACAACATGGTGGGATGTTACCTCATGAATATCACCAAGCATAGATATAAATGCTTTTCTACCAGTGTCAAGATTGAATATGAGGAGTTAATGCCCTTTGCACTGAATGGTTTCTCTCCATGTTTGGAAGATTTTGTGCATGGTGTTTCTATTGAATAACATGTACCAACTTTTGAGAATATTTGGGAAGTATTCATCCAAGAAAAAACAAGGTGAGAAACAATGTCAACAAGAATATATGAGGCTCATGACCTTGCTCTCATTGTGAAGGTGATGAAAGGTGGTAAGAATAGAGGAACCATGATGGTTGAGAAGGAAGAAACATGTTATTCAAATCATAGTGCACACAACATGAGTCATGTAACATTGTTGAGGTGCCACAAGAAGGGGCATTATGCTATTCATGTCCAAAGAAGGGACAAGATAAGGGTAATAACTTAGAATTAGTAGAAACAAGTTGAAATGAGTACAAACTCTATAGCTGGAGTGAATGACATATCATCCAATATTGAAACCACCCTTTATATGGTTTCATGCCTCTGTCCCAATACCCATTATAGTGTTGGTTTTTATGTGGAAAATGGAGCATTTCAACAAATGACCAATAAAAACTATTTCAGCAAGCTTCTAGAACAAGATGTGGGTATAAAAGTGGATTTATGTGATAATAATACATATCCTGGGATCTAAAATTGGAATATTGTCTTTTAGGATTCCATCAAGGGATATTCTTGATTGGAAATATGTTTTTTATGTACCAGAATTAATGAATAACCCTCTTTCTATCTCATTTATCACAAATAGAAAGCGTATAGTTGAGCTCAATGATCAGAAGTGCATTATAAGATATTGCAGCCATGAATTACTTGGTTCTTGGCTAAAGGTGTGTCAAAAGGAGACCTTTACAATACTACAAAGAAGGATACTCTGGTGCATGATAATGGAAATCTATGCAAGTTGTGCTACAAGAACTTTGGTCACTTTAACCATGGAGCTCTTCCACCCTTGAAGGATATGGTGTATGGATTTCCAAAATTCAAGTTAGAGAATATTTAAGAGTGTACAAGGTGTTCACTCAATGAACATTCAAATATTTCTTTTCCATATAGTGAGGAAAAATAAAGAAAGATTCTCAAGTTAATGCAATCAGATGTTTGTGGGCCTATTTCCTCCTCTTCATTCATAGATAAGTTATATCATGTTTCATATATTGATTATTCCTCTCACAAAACATAGATTTATTTTATGAAGACTAAAGATGAAGTATCTGGAAAGTGTAAATATTTCAAAGCATTGGTTGAAAAATCAAATGGGAAAAAGATCAAAATTCTTCAATTTTAGGGGAGAGAACACCTCCAAATACTTTGATGCCTTTTGCAGGGAAAAAAGGATCAATATGGTGCTAAGAATGGGGTTGTATAGTAACAAATCCATCATTGAGATAGCTAAAACCAATATCCATGACATGGATTTACCCATGTGTTTTCAAGCCAAAGCTTCCAACATAATTGTATATATCTTAAACTAATGTTCTCACAGGATTTTTAAGGACAAAACACCAAAGAATTATTTTGTTGGTGAAAAGCCACGAGTATTACATTTCTGTTTGTTTTTTTTAAATTTATATTCATATGCATGATGAGAAAAGGACTAATCTTGAACCCTTGAATATAAATGGGATCTTTGTTGGATAGACTCTAGAGTAAGACATCCAAGGCCTACATGATATAAATTCAAGTGCAACTGAAGACATTGGTGAGAAAGGATATGAAGTCTGATGAGGATGAATGGTCCTAAAAATCATAGAAACATCCTATAGTGATTAATGAATGCGAAAATCTTGTTGTTCCAATTTCTGTTCTAAAACTGAAAAAGAAATAAAAGTCAAATTAGCATGATTATAGTTAAGGAACATAGACCTCATTACTTACTGGTGTAGCCAGGAAGTTAAGATGGCTTACTCAAACATTGTAGGGTGTACAGGAACAAGTGGGAGCATCTAAGTCCACGTCTTAGGCGAGTCATCAACCTAAGAAATTTCCTACTTATGTTGCACTAATTTCTTCTATTCTTCAGACATAGCCCTCCCTTTTTTACTCAATTTCATCTTTGAGAAAGGATGTTTCCTTGGAAATTTTTTGTCATTGTATGTCAAGGGTATTTACTAAGATGAGGAGATAAATTTGGAACTTGATGAGAAGAAGCCACTTTAACTGAGGTGGTCACAATTGATGGTGAACTAGCTTAGAACAGAAAACACATGAAGGGCGTTCTTCAAAATGATCGTTGAGAAATGTATTTCAAAATTGCTGAAAACAAACTTGGCACAAATTTGGACTAAACTTGATATGGTTGTTGTGCCCTTAGGATTGATTTATTTTTCATGAAGTTTGTAAGTTGCATTATAAAGATATCACCATTTTGAGATCATGATGTGTGGATATCCTGAGCTCACATATTTTCGGTGAATGAAATAAGAGGTAGTGGTGGTACTAGTGTGAGAAAGAAAGACCGTCCTACTTTATGAGTTCTTCTTTAGAGGTATAACTATTGTAATGAAGGGAGTTCTAGTTTGGAATACTATCTTCAGTAAGCTACGATGATCAATCAAAGTGTTTTTCTATTAGTGATACTGTCATATTTGGCAAGAGATGGGTCAACATTTTTGCAACTCATCCAAAAAATATATATCATGGAGATTTTTCAACTGAAAATTATTATGATACAGTCTAAGGGATGCATTAGAGATCCAATTTATGATTTCTATATGTTTACCTTTTTTTGTAGCTGATTGGACTATTTCCTTAAGGAGTTCATGCGAGTAAACTTACTTGTGGACCCATAAAATAAATCTGTTCATAATCATTTAAATTTATTTTCTGTTGGTTTTCATATCAAAGTACTTGCCCATGGCATGATCAATGCACCGGTAAAGAATAAGAAAATAAAACACTTCTAAGCCTAGTTATTTTTTTCCATTTCTAAGCTAACTAGGACAACCTTGAAATATTTTCGAGGAATTTATATGATGATTCTAAATTTTTCATGCAAGGCATGTCAATGGAAAATTTTATAGCTCGACTTTACAATAGAAAATTTAGGGTGACTAAAATTTCTTCTATAAAGTGCAGAGGAACAGTCACCAGAATTAAAATAATTGTTTTACTACAATGTTTATCTAATTTTATGGGAAAACTCTTAGCCAGACTCCTCAACCATTGATGATGTGAGAAAATTATTGAGGGGCTCTTCTCATTCATCACCATACCCAAGATATTCATGATCATCCTGGATGATATTTAGGGCATTAATGAAATTGGAAAGAGGGTTCTCATAATGGCACGAATTCAAGATATAAACTGACCTATCTAGGTTTGTAAAATAATTAAACTCATCTCACAGTGGTACAAAATTTGCTTCTTCTCATCCAAAACAAGGTATTTCTAATTTCTTCGAAAAAACTAGCTAGGGTATCCACCATCAACAACAAACCCAAACTGGCAATATGAAGGCTAGCAAGGAATCCCACCAAACTATCTAGCCACACAAAAGGCTCAAGATCAAACTAGCATCAACACCAAGTCTTGCATCAAAACCAAGTCGTCCACCCCCAAATATCCCGATTGGATCCCAACAAAAACAATTAAATTCACCAATTATTTATCACACAAACTCCTCTTGCATTATACAATTACACCTTGCATCTAGCAAGAGTTTACAAGCTCTCCATTTTCATCCGACAAGCCAAAGAGAGATGGTGCTCCTTCTCCTTGTAGTGCTTCTTGTTACAAGAACTCAACAAAATGATCTAGGACTCACTATAGAAAATATCGCACAAACACACTATGTCTTTCATAAATATCCAAGAAAAAACTCAAAAGACAAATACAAATAATAATTAAGGACATAGAATAAAGTGAAGCTAGTGACATAGAATATAAAAGGCCACAGATATTGCAAGGTTACCAAGGATACCAAGAGTGAAATTATGCTATAAATGATGGTCATTAATGTAGTCAGTGAGTTATCTATTCCTCATTTCACACAAAATATTCAATCTATCCTTTCTTGTGCAATATTTTGATGTTTTTCTCAATTTTCTAGGAACATAGAGTTGGATCTGAGGAGTCACTATCATTTTCAGAAGCAGGAAACCTTGTCATGGCATTAGCAAGATGGAAAACATTCTCTTTGCGTGGTTTTATTATATGCTAACCTTGATATCTAGATATTTGTGGAAGTTAACATAATTATTCCTTTTTCCTTTCTAATGCATTCTTAATTTAATGAATATTTGTTCAACTACTAGCATATTTTGTGGGTGCCATTTCTTGTTGCCATGGTTTTCCCTGAAGTAGTTGTAGGTTCAACTAAAATTGCACTAAAAGATATATCTAAAGAAGAACCTACAATTCAGCTTGCTGCAAAGCATTTCTTTCTACTTGAGGACCCTCCGTGTTATACTAAATATAACACAAAAGAAAGGTATGGAATTTGTTATCAAGAAATAGAAAATTTTAACTTCTTTTTATCAGTTTTAAACTGTTATTGATGGATGTAATGAAAATGAGTTCAAATGATGGAAAATTTCTTGACATTGTTGATAGGACAGATGCACAAAAACTAGAAAATGAAACTTTACCACTAGCACACAACAAAGGCTCTGAAGAGGACAAAACTAAGATGGAGATTGTTCCTGCTATACCTGAATAACCAAAAGGAACAAATATGGTGGAAGAAATATCGTCCAAACAACAACCCCAAGTTTGAGAAGTTGGCTCCAATTTGGAAAAAATGAGTGAGAAATATGCATGTATTTCACTAGGAAATTTAGCATCTAGTTTATAGCTTGTTTTTAGATTCTATTATCTTTCTACTTTTAGCATTGTTTTAGGTGATGTTTTAACAATCCCACTTTTTACTCGCACTAGTTGTACTATCTTAGTCTGGTTGACCTAGTGTTATGATCATTTTTCGGACATGGTCTTTTATAATTATGGATGTTCCGGTTTTGTATGATTCTTTCATAGGTAAAGTTGATCTTGAAAGACCATGTAGTGTGAATGACAATAAATGTGTTGAGGATTCTACTAAGACCGAAGATTCTCATTCTTTAGAAAATTTGAAGGATTAAAATGAAAAGGAATGTATATATGACTCAATTCACATGGATAGTTCTCTAGAACCAACACAGTGAAAAAATGTTGTCGAGAGGAGTTGAGCAAGTTAAGGGAGCTAATATTGTATCACACTCATCACTGTCATGGTTGAGTTTTCTAATCTGAGACTAACAAGGTACTTTCATTTGCACTAAATGTTTCTTGGCTTCTTTTTCGTTGTGTTAACAAGGTGCTTCTTGGGTTTTGTCATTTGCATGGCATAATGTTATGCATGGTTTCCTCTTCCTAGTCCTAGATGGTATCAAGGTAGGATTAGCTGGATGAGATTGGAATTGGAGTATTTTTCCTATATTTTTTTCCCTCAAAACACTCCTAGAGGGTCTTGGGACATTTATCATTTGACTATTGGGCCATTTGACATCGTAGGTTCCAATATTATTACCCAAAGGAGATTTTCTGTTGTACATGAGTCTTTTGATGCAAGGAAGGTAATAAAATACACAAGCTAGTATAATAAAATTAGATTTGTATTTTCTTTCTCAAAAATTAAAACAAAATGGATAAAATTCAGTATTTTTTTTTTTTGAAAAAATGCATCTTGTATTATATTATGGCATAAAAATATAATTCAAATGATGCATCAGAGTACAAATCAATGATCTAGGCAGTGACTATCCAGACATGTGTCAATATTTCCAACTAATGATAACATATCCACACTCAAAGGATTTAATCCTACCAATAAAACTGTTGACTTAGGAAAATTCCAATAAGAACTTCAGATTTCAAAATTATAAGATAAAGGATTTAAGATTCAAGTGTGTAACATTGTAAACACTACATCTCAGAAGGTTATATCAATTTGGAAAAAAATGGATTTTATATCTATGAAATGAAGAGTCTAAAAATTCATAACAACATTGTAAAAATATGTAGTAAAAATCACATATATCTCTATAAACGCTGAAAAAAAGGATTACAAGAGCTTTCTACACTATCAGAACAACTCCTCAAAAGCTCATAATTATATCTCTCATGACATGTCTAACTAGATTTCCCTTTTATTTTTTATATAATAACAAAAATATGAGGAATAGGGCTAAGAATAATCTGAGGGGTGAAGCATTCCACATGTGATGTAACTCTTCACAATTAATGTGCCTATTTAAGTAAGGGTATCTATCACAAATAGTGAACCCTCCATGAAGTAACTCCCAAGTGAATAAATGTTCCCCACTTGCTAATGTAACTACTAGCAATAAATGTAGTTCATGTGAAAGGGAATCTTTCATAAATATTGCACCCTCCAAAAATAAAATGTGATATTCCCACTTATAAATATTGTTATGATAAATATCAATCTTGCCCAATTTTGAATTACTTCATGTTTGACTTAGGAGATGTGGGTTCAGAGGCCCCACATGAAATCTGGGATTAAGTGGGGGGCCAAACATTAGGAAGGAATGGAAATATTGCGGCTTTTGTGGAGTGTGCGGGCCACCACATGGAGAATTAAAACCCATAATAAGAATACGCTCTCATTGGAGATAAGTTGGTTGGGGAAAGTTTAGGTGGACCCACATGGGAATTTTGGAGGCTCTTTGATAAAAATAGAAAGAGGCACTCATTTGGGACATTTATGATCATTTGAGAATTTTTTTTAGACAAACATGCTTGATATGAAGCCAAGTTTTGAAGTGTTTTTCATCACACAAGTATTTCCAAGTGGAAATCCCAACCCTTGCTTCTGTGGAATTTGAGTGCCAGCCCAAGGAGGGAGTCTCACCTATTCCAGTTCATACCAACAACAAAGGTTGTGATTTTGGGGAATTTCTAGTTGTAGCAACACAATCACTATGAAATCCTTGGAAGAGCCACGTTTAGAGGTTGAGGAGTGAAAGGATTTAGGGGTTGAAACTTGAGGTGGAGTTTTGGGAAGTGTCATGGGGTATTTTCCATGATTTTGGTACAGAAAAAAAACAAAACATTTTCTATAGGTTACATCTGCTGCTTGTGGAGGAGGGCCAAGCATTTGGGGGTTAGTTGGGAGCGTCAAAAGTAGGAAAAACCCTTTATAGTTTTTTTGGGTGTATTTAGGAGAGGCCAAGATTAATTTGGAAGAATTTTTTGGGCAGAATTAAGGGTCAAAACAAGGATCCCAACTCATCTAGCAGCTATGGGAGCTAGGGGAAAATTGGGCCAAAATTTTGACGTCAACATTTGGCCAATTCCTTCATGGGTTTTTTGGGGTTATTGGTGGAGAGCTCAGGGTTAATTTCCCAAAATTTTCTGAGCATCAAAGGAGGACGTAGCAATAGTTATTTTCATCCAGCAACATATTTCTGGGCATTTTCAACGCAATATTCAATAGAGAGAAGTAACTGATCAGATAGGGGGTTCATATCTTTCATTTGGGCTTTGCTAAAATTCCTTGTGCAAGCCTAGGTGCACTATTTCCAACACCATATTGTACTCACTTATTTATTAATAAAATGGCTCAACATTGCAGTTTTTGGTGCAATTTCATGGTCTGATTTATGTGCCTATTTTTCATGGTTTTTATGTCTATGCATTATTGGTTATTCACTATAAAAATTCCCTAGGAATATTACATATAAGAAGTAATTCCACACATCGAATGCATCTTGCATGGTTGAGTAATTCCCACAATGAATGTGTTTTACATGTGCCAAGGTTAGCTGAAGATAACTCCCTAAGAACTGTCACCCAGGCATGAGAATTACTCTCAATGGTGTACCTCCTCTCCAATGAAAGTTAAGAACTCAGCTACTCAACTTGCTGATGGTGAATGGAAAACATGGTAAACTAACAATCTCTATTTCCAAGAGGCAAGTTCTCCACAAAACCTAGATACTGTATTAGTATCTCAAACTTTCCCTTTGCTAGGAGATTTGACAGAAGGTTGGCCACTTGTAAATTGAAGGAACATAAACAAGGACCACTTCTCCATTATGTACTTATAAATCTCTTCATAAAATTCAAAGTGTACTTCCCCTGTCTAAGGCATACTTCACCTGCAACTTGCTATATATGGATATCTCGCCCATGGATCTTAAAGCCTTTTGTAATTGGTGTGAAAGCCTCCTTAGGGTCAACTTTATTTTTTTGACAAATTTTGGAAACAAACCTATAATTGTACTTTTTTATGCTCCCGTCGACTACAAGGTTGATCTTTTCTAACTGTTTAAAATAAATCATCAATTTCGTAGTAGGTCTTGGAACATATACAAGAGATCATTCTAAAGAAAGGAGTTATACTACTCGGTTATGGCATCCTTCAATACCTTCTCAGCAACTACTCCAAAAAATTATTGAACAGATGTGGTCAAAGTTGGCCTCATTATCTTTCTCTTTTAGCAACCTCTTCTCTATATTGAGACTTTTCCTTGTTTCATATTTAGCAGCAACTTCCAAAAATATATACATAAGTGCTAAAAGACTGGAATATTTTTTAAGCTTATAGGAGATTCATAAAAATTGGCATTAACACTTGAAAGCAAGAGACCAAAAATAGGGAATCTAACCCCATGAAAAATTGTTGCACTAGATCCCCTAGCTTGTGCAGGGATGCTAGGTGTAAAATAGGAACCATTTTTTTTCATGTCTAGATGGACCACCCTCCACATCTCTCTGAGTTTTGGACAAAAACCCTCCACATATC
Source organism: Pinus albicaulis (assembly GCA_034641835.2). Taxonomy (NCBI): domain Eukaryota; kingdom Viridiplantae; phylum Streptophyta; class Pinopsida; order Pinales; family Pinaceae; genus Pinus; species Pinus albicaulis. Next base: position 882,219,383 of record CM076572.1, read on the forward strand.
CATGATTTTTGGACGAGAACCAATGTCCAGATGGACTTCATATGTGTTGGTGGTGATCACTTGGATTAAAGGGGAGTGCTTGATTAAACCTTGTCCACTCTATGTGATATATATCAGGTATCCCAAGGATTTAACAACCATTAATTACAAAGCTGGGGTTAATAGGATCTCTTGTTAGATAGATGTAACATGCCCTACTTCTGTTTTTCTTTTGGTGATACATAGAAAAGGGTAAGAGGATTAATAATTTCTTCGTTAACTCAGAAAACTCAACAAATTTTCTTTTAACCCCGTTACCATTCAATATTGTGGCAAACCATACCAGGTTTCGAGTTTTTTATCCAATAAATATTTTCCATGTTTGTTAGAAAAACTAGATTCTGAACCAAGAGAAATCTACAAGACATAAAACAAGATATAAATTATAAGGTATTGAATTATATTGAATTGGAAATTTATAAAGACCACCCAAATAAGGTGTAGGAGGAAGACAAAAAATGGAGCCAATAATCATCATAACCCATTTTTTTATTTGTATCAAAACTTTCTTTTGAGGCTAGGCTCTTCCGTGATGTAATTTTAGTAACTTAGTTAAGTGATGAGACTTAGGCCTAGTTGATTTGGCCCAATATTTATTATATATGTGAGTTTATTACAATGAGGTGGGTGGAATATTATCACTCTCCTAACTCTTAAAATATTTCTATGCACAAATTTTATACTCTTGTATATACCTAATATAATATGGAGTGTACAGTTTTATTTCCTCTCACACTTTCCTTATTGTGTGATTTTTCTCATTGCTCTTTCAATTCATGCACATATCAATAAGGTTTATTTTCTTGTTTCTATTGTAGTATGAGGTTTTTTTTTGGGTTGAGGTATCATTTTGGTTTTTCCGATAAAATGTATTCCAATTTATTCAGTTTAACTGTCTTGCATTCAATTCCTTCAATGAGTGGGGATTGGATAGAGGATCCGCAAACACAACAATGAAACTTTTTTATATATGCAAGATAACCAATGCTTTGCATACCTTTTCTTTTCACGGTTATGTGATTTTTCTGGGTCTAATTCTTCTTAAAATGCATTGTAAAGAGGATATTTTTCCTCTAGCATTTTTACTATTTTATTTGGTAGAACACATGGTAGAGAATGATGCATGGTTCCTTTTCTAATTATGTTTGGAATTTATACCGATTGACTAAGTGTTTTTTGTAGCTTCATTTTTGTTTGTCTTATACCAATAACATCATTTCTATTTTTTGTAGTTATCAATAGAAATTAAGCTTCATTGTTTGTTTTATACAAATAGATTCATTTTTTTTTTATACAAATAGTTATTTTTGTGTAGCTTCATCATTGTAAATTGTTGATGCAAATATGGATGAACATTAGGATATGGAGATATTGGAGTTGTCTTTGTTTTCTAAACAAATAATTTTTAGGATGTAAATGAATATGAAAGAAGAAAATCAAGTGGGTACATTTTTCTAGATACATTGGAAGGGGGTATAAATGACATAGTTTAAGAAGCAATTCCAAAATTCCATTTGTTTGGAATATATGACATTTTTGGTAAGTATGTGGAGGTAACATTTGAAAATGACACTATGGAGTACAACTAGTTAATGATGGACTTATTTTCATTTTTTTGACTCACAAAGGAGAGACAACTCCAATATGCAACCAGTCAATCATTATGTTTGTACGAGATTTACTTCCTCTAGAGCCTAAGGATCATGGCATATTAGGGTATGTTACACGCCCACACATATGATTTTTTCTATGATGCAATTTTCCATCTAGTTGTCATACATTATTTATTATATGTTGTCCTTTTCTTTCCATTTGTTTTCACAAGATATATACAATTTGATATTTTTAGATTGTAACTTAGTGTACATTATTGTTATTAAGTTACCAAGGTGTTATTTTTCTATGGTGGCATTTTATTTGTTTATTTTATACAGTTCATCTAGCCACATAGTGGCCACTGTCACCCAATTGCCGAAAGCTTGTTCAAGTTTCTTTCTTTTCTCAGGAAAAATGGCATTGACATAGTTGATGTTGAGGTATATGTCATATAAATCCTTTATAGTCTACTTTACTTTATATTCCATTGTTAATCATATTTCATGTCTTATACTTTACATTATATATTTTTTCATTTCAGAAGACGAACTCAGTATTGATGGTCAAAAACTGGAATTGAAGAAAGAAGAGAACAATGACACTGAAGCGACACATGCAGAAAGAGAGAGAGAGAGAGAAGAGAAACAATCTAGTGATACCCTTAAAGGTGATATCTTGCAAGAGATAGAAATATAGAGGCTAATGATCACGTCTTTAGAGTTGGTGAATTCACCTACATTTCCTTGGCAACGCAATGATAATATTTTAAAGAGATAAAACAACATTTCATGTATAAATTGTATTCCAACCAATATTAAGTTGGAAACTCGTATTGTAATACTTTGCATTTAATATAATATAATTTGTGTGGTTGAAACTATTTGTAGTTGCACTTGATATTAATTAGTATTGTAATTAACATATGTAACTTTGTGTTTTCATATTAGATGAACATGCACATTGTATGCCATTTTTTTTAAATTTAGTCGCAAAATCATACTAATTAATTTATATGGTTTAATAATGAACACATAAAATCAATCTAAAATTACTAAATTAGTAGTTTATATTGATTAATGATGAACACAAATAAAATGAATATACGACTAAATTAGTAATTTATAATTATTATTAATGAAATTTAATGAAATGAATATAAACTACTAAATTAGTCATTTATATAAAGAATGTGAAAATACCAAAAAAAATATAAATGACTACTACAAATGATAAATTTTTGGTTACAAATGACGACTAAATTTTACATATATGCGATTATTAGTAGTTAATTTACACTATCTTATAACACTATCAAAATTTAGTCATATTTATTTGGTCATTAATTGGTTTCAAACGATGACTGAAATTTTCATATATATGACTATTAGTAGCTAATTTACAGTATCTTATAACACGACCAACATTTTGGTCATTAATTTTTTTCTCAAGTGATCATATAGTAATATATTTTGTTGTATATTTGATCATTAGTTTTAACAGTTAATGACTAAATCAATGACAAAATTAATGACTAAATATACTACTAGACGATAAAATTGAGACAAACAATTAATGACTAAGCTAAAAACGACTAAAAGTTGGTCGCAATAAAAGATACTATAAATTAGATACTACTCGTCACCAACTGAAATATGGCCCCTTATATGCAAAATTTAGTCATTTTTTTAGTAACTAATTAGCCATTTTGCACTAGTGTGGCATATGAAAAATAGTCATCTTAGACAGAGATGTCAAGTTTACCTCAGCCTTTTGGAAGGCATTGTTTACCGGACTAGGCACACAAGTCCATTTTAGTATGGAATATCATCCTCATACGGATCATCTAACCCAGTAATTTTACACGCGGGTAACATATTGTTTTGGTGCTAAAGAAGAATGGAACATGGCGCATGTGTGCAGATTTTGTGAAAAGAACAAAATTACGGTAAATAATCATTATCCACTTCCTATAATAGATTATTTATTTCATAAATTGAAAGATGTAAAGTAATTTACTAATTTTGACTTAAGGAATGGTTACCATCAAATTATAATTACTGAAGGTGACATGTGGAAGATAACATTCAAGACAAAACAAGATTTGTTTGAATGGCTACTTATGCCTTTTGGTTTATGTAATGCTCTTACTACCTTCATCCGTGTGATGAATGATGTGTTGAGGCCATTTGTTGATGATTTTTTCATAGTCTACATAAATTCTATCTTGATTTTTATTAAATCATGTGATGAACATGTCATGCAAGTAAGAAAAGTACTTTATGTCTTAGGGAAAGAACAATTGTTTTTGAAGATGTCAAAATTTTAGTTTGGTAAAAATTCTTTGGTGTAATTGGGGCATATTTTTGGAGGAGGTCAGTTGAAGATAGACCCCTCTAAGGTTGATTTCTTTCAATTGGCCAATGCCCAAGACAGCCACTGAGGTAAGAAGATTTTTCATAGCATCCCAATATTGGAGTAAGTTGATTGCTAAATTATCTTCTATCACACCTCCATTGCATGCGTTGAATAGTGTCAAAAAGGTAATCCAGTGGGGAAGCAAGAAACAAAAATAATTTAATGCATTTAAAGAGAATATCAGTTCAACCCAAGTAAGTGCACTTCTAGACTTGAGACAACCCTTTGAGATTCAAACTAATGAAAGTGACTATGCCATAGGCATAGTCTTTGTGTAACATGGTAAGTCCATTTCATTTCATTCATAAAATTTCAATGGTGCAGTGATTAACTAGATCCTAATTATGACGAGGAGCTTTATGTGTTGGTTAAAAGTGTCAAAAAATGGAAATACTACTTGATGGGAAAGGAAACCATCATACACACTGACCACCAACCATTGCAATACTTGCAATCACAAACTAAGTTGCAGCAATCAAGGCCCTTTCGATGGATGGGTTTCTTACAACAATTCCACTTGGTCATCAAGTATAAGAAAGTTATATACAACAGGTTTGTTGATATGATTTCTAGTCCTATTGTTATTGCAGCTACTTTACTTAAATCATAATTCTATTTTTCATGAAAGTTATGTTGAGAAATATTCATTTGATAATGACTTTCAAGATGCTTATGCAAACTTGACCCAGGGCAACCAAATAGAGGAATTGGATTACCATGTACATAATAACGTGTTGTATCATTTGGGAAATCTTTGTATTCCACAGGGGGAGAGAGTGAATATGATAAGGGAAGCACACATTTCTCTTCTTACTAGACATTTCGATGTAAGAAAAGCAATGTCACATCTTTAGAGGTATTGTTATTGGCCTCGTATGATTGAAAGTGTGTCATGTTTCATTAAAGGTTGCTCATTGTGTGTAATCAGTAAGCCTAGCAATAGAAAGTTAGGATTGTACGCACCACTTACCATACCTTCATGTCCATGGGAGATTGTTTCTATTGATTTTGTAGGAGGTCTTCCATTCTCAAAAAGAGGTCATGATTATTTCTATGTATTTATGGATAGGATCAACAAGATGAGTATATTAATTCCATATAAAAAGAAAATCATAGATGAAAAAATAGCTCAACTATTCTTTCAACATGTTTGGGTTCATTTTGGGTTGCCCGCATCGATTGTTAGTGATCGATATTCTCAATTTGTTGGGAATTTTTGTTCAAGTTTGTGGGACTTAATGGATACCAAGTTGAAAAAGAGTACAACCTTTCATCCACAAATAGATGGTAAAAACAAAGGGGTGAATTGAATAGTCATACATAATCTTCGAGGATACTACAGCAAGAATCCTAAGTTATGGTATGAAAACTTGCACTACATTCAGCATGCTTAAAATCGTGCAAAAAACTCCTCTACACAAACATCGCCATTTGATGCATGTCTTGGATACTTGCCTAAATCACCATTGGATTTCATTTTTGGTAAGGAAGTTTCTATTGATGGCCATAGAGAAAGAGAAAAATCCATGAATTTATTAGAAAAAATCTAATTGATAAATCAAACAGTTCAATATTAACTTGAAAAGAGACAAGGAAAGTACAAAGCAAGGCATGACAGGCATGAGGTAGATCACAAGTTCCAACTTGGTCACGAATTTTGGCTTCACATTAGTGAAGAGAGGCTTCAAGGGGAAGGTAAAACACTAAAAGAAATCCGTTACGGTCATTTCATAATTTTGGAAAAGATTAGTGACAATGCCTTCAAGTTAGATTTACTTTCATACATGCAAATTTACTATGGTGTTAATTTTGATAACTTAAGATTGTATGAGCCTTTGTTGATTGAAGATCAAGGAGAAAATGTTCAAATTCCATCTATCAAAGACTTTTCTCCAGAATACCTTTATGAGATTAATAAAAACACCATTCTCGACAAAAGAACAAGGACATCAAAACAAGGGAGTGTAGACTACCTTCATGTGGGTCTCAAAGGCGCAAATCCAGGCAAGGCCAAATGGATCAAGATTGGAAACGTGAGGGAAATGTACCCTCATCTTTTTAATAGCTGAAAGTGATCCTTTGGGGTCCAAAAGCTTCCAGTGGGGAGGAGTGATCAGGTGCTCAAAATTATGCTAAAAAATGAAAGTTGTTGGAATGGTGTGGAACCTGAATGACCGCGTATATCTCATCGTTCTGAATCTGATGCAACTAGTTTTGTTGAAAAACGATAAAGAATGCTCCCAGAAACACGTTATCTCTCCTTTGTCAAACAGGGAAATTTTTGGAAAACAAATGCAGGGACAACCTAGCCAGCAGTCCGTACTATTCACTGGGCATGCCTAGTTGGTAGGTTGACTGGTCAACGATATTTCTTTGAAAAATTATTTTGTGCCAAGTGGCACTTCATCGTTGGTTTGAAATTGCAGTTTTGATTGGGTTTTGGTAGGCCAATCATAGGTTGACACGTGGTAGCCTGAGGGCCACCAAATTTTGGTTTAGGTCCGATCAGAGCGGGCTAAAGTCGAAACCATGACCTTAGAGTCCAGAACGCAGAGCATTACTATCGCACCATCATTTTGTTCCTTAATATGTAATGGTTACAATTTATATTTAAGGTTTAAAATATTGGTGGTTGGGGGTGGGGGTGGGGGTCTAGCGCTAGCCTGGCCACCGCACCCTAGTGGGGCTAAGGATAAGACCAAGGATAGGCTAGCCCTGCCCCCCCCCCCCCCACATTGTGTTAATCGTAACATAAACTGTAAATGGATATATGAACAGAAACACCGTGGAGTCTGTGGCTTTAATCTAATAGTTAAATGTTTTTTGGGCAGGGGTGAGTCGTTGGCCTTAGCCCTGGGAAGGTGGCCCCCCATCTATCTATATTTTTCGTAAACAAGGCCTTAATGATCAAATTGGCGTGCCGAAAAATCTGCCCGGATTTTGGGAAATGTAGCGCTCTGTTAGCGAATTTCAGGGAAAATTTGTAGGATGGTCTTGGATTTGGTGGATTTTGTGGTGTATTTAGTGCCAAAACTTGGGGAAGCCTTAAGTAAGGTAGTTTTGGACCAATTTTGAAAGAGAAAGAGACTACATAGGCATTTTTGGGCATTCTTGAGCCATTGGAGCAAGTTTCAGAGATGTTTGAACATTGAAAATGTATGTAATCAAACTTCTGAGCATAATAGAAGAGGGTCAAGCCATTGGAAGTTGTACCAAGGAGATGTAGCCCAGGCGGGGTGAAATCCTTCATCATGTGTTTTTTTGTTACTATTTATGGATATTTCCATCTCTGTTAGATGCTTCCATTCAGTGTTTTTTTTATGTTAATTTTCTCAAGAAATTCAATTAAAAACACATAAAAAATCATTGGTTAACTTTCAATTTACCTCATAATCCTCAAGAACTTTTTTATATTATGAATCGGAATTTAGCACAACAAACACTAACTTTCCCATTCAAATCATTCCTAGAATCAACAAGAAACCAAATCCTCGAAAAAGTGTAAAGATGCTATATGTACAATTATTATCCTAGCAACAACTAACTCTAAAAAAATATTTATTTTCAAGTGTGGTGCCTCAAGACGTTTCATGGTGTATTTTTAATGAAGAAATAAAGGTTACATTCCTTTTAAGGAAGTGAACTTGAAGGAAAGAACTTGATAAAACCAGTTTATGAAAAAGAAATGTTCTCCATACTACACGTAGATAAAAAATGGTGCCTATACCTAATAGACTTATATTAAGGTAATCCTTAAATATATCCAAGTTTTCATGGCCACAGGGTTAGATAATAAAAGTATTGTCCATGAATCTAATCAAAATCATAAGTGGAAAAGGGGAAAAAATCATAACTTTGTTTTCATGGTCTTCCTTAAATAAATTGGTTAAAATGAAATAAAGGAGGAATTTCATACCTACAACATAGATTTATTCATATATTTCTCAATGGAATTTAGAAATTATAGATATCATATAAATCTCAAGTGGTTCTACAATATCATGGTCCATAATTTTTTTGATAACACTCATTGCATCATTGATAAAAAATTAGTAAAGAGAGAAACTACCCAAAAACATACAAAATTTCATTCCAATTTAATTTGATATCCTTATTTTTATTGGAAAAATAGTTATATTTAGGATTTTAATATTGCACCATTTACTTTATTTTACCTTGACATTGTATTTTTTTAATACTCTCCATATTCATATTTATTATGACTTTAGTTTTCCTATTTACCTTTTTTTCTTAAATGATATATGTTTTTGTTTTCTAATCTTTTTTTCCTTAATTTTTAATTTAATTTAATGTATTTTTATATAGAATTCTCGTGATAAATTGATAATTTATCTTTATGATTCAATTTCTTTTTTTTTATTTTTTATTTTTTATTTTTTATTTTTATTTTTTATTTTATTTTTTTGTATATTTGTTGTTTTTTATTTTTATTTTTTCTTCAATTTTAATTTTCATTAATTTATATTTATAAATATATATTTCTAATTATAACCATTTTTTTTAATAAATTAATTTTTAATTTCCTTGTTCTAGTTTTATGTGACATTTTTATTTGGTTTATCCTTCATCGAAAGTATGACTATGTTTAGATATATGATGTATAAGAAGAATCTTTACAACATGGAATATATTGCTTCTAACTTTAGTCAAAACCCCCACCTCCACCTCAAGCATGGGTGGGATAAGGATACTTAGTCTTGGCTCAACCTTTAGGGGATTAAGGAGGAGAACATCATGGGAAGCAAGGATAGTATCAAGGATACTATTACCATTTAAGGACATGATGTGGAATGATAAGGAGCTAGAGGGTAAAAGGAAGCTAAGATACTATAAGGAGGTGATCAACCACACCTTTGAGAACTAGAATTATCTCTCTATGTTGACCAGCAGTAAGAACAAAATGAAAATCACTAGGATAATAACTAATTCTCATTAGCTTTGAAGTGAGACCGGGTGGTGGTCAATTCCCAAGACTACCTGGGACAATAGAATCTGCTAGAATTGTGATACTCAGAAGGTGGAAGATGAAAAACACTTCCTTTTAGATTGCCCAACTATTCCCATATCTTCTCTCAATTCGGTATCATTAGCCACACCTCCAATATTTTTGACTTATTAAGCCAGCCTAACAATAGAAATATTGGAGTGCTTATTTCCCTTCTCCTTGATCACATAAACAAGATTTTGAAGAATGACAATCAGAGTCTTTTTTTTTCTTGAGGCCTGATAGACCACATTAGTCTTAGTGAACGTTAATCATCATCATCATCATCATCATCATCATCATCATTGTCGTCATCGTCATCGTCATCGTCAATATTTTTCAATATTTGTATTTTTATTTTAGTTTCTAATTAATTTCTTTTTAATATTTAATGCATATATATTTATATATTTATTGATTTTTTTTTTTAACACAGTCAAGTGAGATATTAATTGGTGTGTGACTTCTTTATTTGTGGTAAAATGGATTCGCTTCAAATTAGTGATTTTACTATCGATGCTTTTAATTTGAATCCATACTTTATTCTCTTTAGACTTGAATATAAGGTTGTTTATGATAAAGGACATGTCATTTAACAATTAAATCAACTTATAACACAAAGTAATAACTTTATTTTAATAATTATTTATTTATTTGGGTTTATTAAGTTAATATATATTTTTTGGGGGATATAATCTTTTTTAGATGATGGTGACAATGATCCACTAAGACCAATGCGGTCTATCATTGCTTAAGAAGAAGAATCTAATTGTAATTATTTAGAATTTTATTTCTATGTTAAAAAAGAAGGGAAAGAAGTGCACTAAGATCATTATAGGTGGGTTGCCTTAACATGTCAAGAAGATTGGAAGTGTGACAGATGTTAGGGAAATGAGAACGGATGAGAGTAAGGGCAGTAAAATCTAAAAGAAAATGGTTTTCATCCTCCACCCTCTTAGTATCGCAAAGCTGATAAATTCTATCATCTGGGGGAGTCTTGGGAGTAGACCACCTCCCGCTATCACTTCGAAGCTCATGATAATTAGTTCTAATCTTAGCAATGTTCATCTTATCCTTCGAGTTGGTCAAAGAAAAAATATAATTCAGTTTCTCGAGGGCGGGGTTGATCTTCTCCTTCTAATATCTTAGCTTCCTTTTACCCTCGAGCTCCTTATCATCCCATAGCTTATCCTTAAATTTGGTTGTGATAGTATCTTTGACACTATCCTTTCTTCTAAGGATGGTCTCCTCATTTATCCCCCAATGGTGATTTATACCCCAATGGTTGAGCCAAGAATGAGCATCCTTGTGCTACCCACACTTGAGGCAAAGATGTAAGTTTTGACAAAAGTTAGAAGCAATATTAGGAAGCCTCTCAAATTCCATGTTGTAAAGCTTCTTCTTATAAATATTATTTTATAAATTACTATTGTATTAGGTTTTTTTATTAACTATATTTTAGATTTTTTATATAATAATTAATATTATTCTTATTCTTATTTTTGTAATATAGAATATTAATTTAATCAAATATTTTAATTTATTCAAAATAATAATAAAAAATATTTAAAATCATTTTATTAAATTAAAATTATTTTAGATCAAGTGATTGTTATATTATTAAATATTATATAAATTATAAAATTCAAAATTCAAATCTAGTAATCCGACTTAAAAATTCATATATTATTAATCAAATAAATAAAACATTATACTTTAACTCGCATTCAAAACAATCCAGTTAACGAGAAAATGACTTAATTTAATTATCCAAAACGCCCGACTCAATCTATAACAGACTGACACCGATAATGGACACCAAATAGAAAACGGAAATAGGCATCATATACCATACGAAAAATACAAACGAGAAATACACCATAACCCTTAGAAAAAACAAAAAATCAACGCTTGTGAGTTGTCGCTATGCGAAAAGGAGAATCTTAATGTTCGTGTATAAGCTATACAGCAGCTAAAGTATAGTTATTACACTTTGAGAACTCCACGAAACGAAAAGGAGACTCGTAATGTCCTTGTAACTTATACACCAAGCATGGTCATTGCCCTTTCACAACTCCACGCATGCACCACTATGTAACTCGGCAAAACGTTTAAGGTTTAACAATGACCGACGATAGTGTTACGTCATTTTACGAGCAACGTATTGAACTTTGTTTACTCGCAATAACTAAGAGGTAAATGTCAGCCGTTGTGCTGTGAGTATACATTGTTTTTACGATGGGTAAGATTTTTATTTTAAATTATGAAAATGGGTTTTGTTTTGAAATTTAATTTATGTGATTATGATTATGATTATGTAGATAGTATGTTTATTTTGGAATTATTAGTTGATGAAGATTTCATTTTCATAAATATTATAGAATATTTTAAGTAGTATACACAAATTAAATATTAAGAGTTGTTTTTAAAACATCTATTTTTATTTCTTTTAGTTAAATTTATTAATTAAAAGAAAATATCATATAAACAAGAGTCATATGAAATGTTTTATGGTTTTTTTGAACATGTGGTGTTGATAAACAATAGAATTGTAATAAAAACATTTACACATTAAAAATCTCAATAAAAATTTGGGGTGAATCTCCATGGTTAAGAATCTTGGTATATATTTTTCCTAAATGTATATATATTTAACTTGTATATTTTTTTTTTCATAATAATAAACTAAGTTATAATTTAGTTATTTCTTATCATTTTTTAAATTCTAACAAATTTTTATGATGAAGTAAATATTTTGATGTTTATTTTAAATTAATATAAAAAAAACATTGCTTTTAAAGATAAAATTACATTTTATTTGATAATTATCTTTATAAAATAAATTTTAAATATTTTTTAATTAAAAAATAATAATATAAATGTTGATCATATTTTATTTTAAAGTTATTTAAATTACAATTTTCAATATATAAATAAATTCAATTATTGAAAAATCCTTGAAACCCAATGTTGTATAAAAGTGAATCTAATCTGCAATCATTTTGTTTTATTAGTCCCTCCCAAAAGGCAGCAGTGACTCTTGTAATCATTCTGGTTTTGAATATGAGCCCGTGTAGAAAAAATAGATTATTTAACTTAAATTTTTACATTGCATGTTTTAGTTCACCATTTTTAGCACCTATTAAACATTGATAAGGTTTTCTGTTAGGAAATGAAAAATTATGAGTTCTTATTTAGCCTCCTCCAAAGGTAGATAGCAAGGAAAATTAGTGTTAAAATCCATATTGTTAAAAAAAATTGCATAATGAAGTAATGCTAAAACATTTTATGTGCATAAAATGTTATGGCTCATTTCTTTCCTTTTGTAAAACCATGTCTACTCTTTGTAAACATGTATGTCATGTAAACATGTCTACTCTTTATAGACACATCTGACATAGAAGACAAGCATTATTAAGCCATTGAGGTGGTGCAAAGAGGCCCCAATAAGTCCAGACTCTACTCTTAGTCTCCTTTTTGTTGTGCACCAGAAGGATGAGCTTCCTTTGGTGTTGGTCATGGGTCCACAACTAGTTCTACTAGGGAAAAAGAAAGAAATGACCATACCCTAGTGGCACTTAAGCTTCTCTTGGGTGATGAAGCGCCTCTTCAGGCTAGTTTTTACCCCCATTGAAATATCTAGCTATTCAGTTAACTAAGTATTTGTTTTCCACAGTCCTGGAAATGCACTAACCATATGCTATGTATCAACTAACTTTTTATAGGTTAGAGCGAACTCTAGTATTAATAAGTATATTAAAAAATTAGGAATAGAAGGACACCAATTTTTCATCGTAGGAAATTTCAAAGTGCTCACAAGGTTTTTTTCTTTTTTTTTTAAACCAAGTAACCTTTTCAAGATAGAAAATGATCTTTTAAAGGGAAGTTGGCACTCACCATTTAATACCTTCATGGCTCTATACCTTACTCTATTGTGGTGGCCCAACACGAGGTCTAGGTTTGGAAGTTCGACGTTTTCATCGATTTGAACCACCTTGAATTCTAGCATCCCTAGGGTTAACCCTATGTTTTTCGTTGATGTCTTGTTGGATATGATTTTTGTGTTTCACCCACTAACTAGAGTAATTTATCCCACTGCAAAATTCTCGTTTGTTGTTGACAACCATAATTTTGGGTTGTCACAGACTAACTGTAGTCATCTATCCCAATGAAAAATACAAGTTTCCTTTTGGCTCTTAGGTTTTGGACTGGAGCTCACTCTACGAGCATAAAAATAATAAAAAATGAAATAAAAAATAGCAATGGATAATAAATAATTATTATTTCTATTTCTATGTAGTAAAAAAATTAATTGACAGTGGCTCGAACATCACCTCTGAAGTTTTTGTAGTACTATTTTCTTTCCAAATATGAATGGAGAGCCATACTATATACACATTTTTTGGTAATTTCGTGGTAGCTTTTATGGTTCTGAGTGCAATACTATTTTATTTCAAACTATTAAAGGAGGGCCATACTATATACACATTTGTGGGTAATTTCCTAGTATATTTTATGGTTCTGAGTGTTGGGATTCATCGAGATTTACTAAGTTGACCCACCCTATGAATATTGCGCTATAATTATCAACTTATTGCTCCATCAGCTATGTCACACTCCTCTTCTCAAATTTTCCTCAAAACATTGCTCAATTGTCCATTGTGTCGTCAAATTGAGATTTGAAGGGTGATGGAGGAAGCCTTGCTCAATTTCTCATTGCAACATCAGCTTGAAATCTGAAGGGAAAAGGACGCTACCTCTAGGATTATTCATCTGTAATTTTTAGGTAAGTGGGAGGATGATGTGAAGCTGCATAAATTTGTGTGGAAGTTGTATAAGTCTGTAATGACGACCATCTCGAGTGTCAACGCCTAAACCTTATTACCACATTAATTGAATTTGCATGACTAATGACAATGTTCTCGATTTTTCAATTTTAAATTATTATATTTCAAAAAATTACATTTTACGTTAACATATAAATTATTATTTCTTTAATTTATTTGTTTTCCTATGCAATCAGTAGATTGAAACAGTTGGAGCAATCAAATAAAATTTTGAATAAATTCATTATACCAAGTGTGCATGTTGTTGGAAATTACTCCGAACTGCAACCTGAAATAGCAGGACAGAAAACATCAATTTTTGACTTGAAGTAAAAGGACAACAATAGCAAACTTTGTTTTTTTTTTTCACTCAACTTGTGCATTGAAGTTTTTTTTAAATTTCCTGCAAACATCCACACGGTCGTAGCCCTCTCGGATTTGTAAATCGTGGTTTGAACCACGAAACCCCAAAACATAACTTATTCACTAACCACTTTAATGTCGTGCCATTTATTTTTGAATTCAAACCAATCCATGTGATGTGTGGACCCCGCCAATACCACGTCACACCACCGTCGACCAATTAAATTCTTATCACACGCCCTCTTGCCTACTTCATCCCTCCTTCGCAAACATGTGATAGCGCGACCCCACAACCTTGCCAGCTCGACTCTCGCAGCCAATCGTGCACCATCACACTATTTTAATGCTGAGACAGTGGGCATGAATTTTGATGCGATAAAACATCGCAAATGCTCTTGCGTTCACGTATCGCACAGTTTTGTGATGACATAACCTGGCTCTTCGATCCATGCAATAAACCCATCGCAATGTATTGTAATATTTTTTTGTTATATGTTATATGTACCACCGCGACATAACTTTTATTTTCATAAAGTTTTAAACTTAGGTTAATTTTCCTTTAATGACCTGTATTATAAACATATATAAATATATGTTTACAATACAAATAAAGTGTGAGAGAGAGTGCTCAAGGGAGACAGAGCACAATAGTTGTGCAGAGGAGCAGGCATATTTTTAAAAAAAACCAGAAAAACAGTTATGATGATTTTTATTAGCCAAATTTTTTGTTAATGAAATACAGTGTTTTTTTTCACCATTGTGTATGATTTCATTTTATGCTCCATCTGCAAGTTTTTTTTATGAAATCTCTTTGTTGAAAGAGGAAATAAATTCCTGTCTTTTTTTGTTAAGGATTTATCAGAAAATCTGACATGGTATCAGAGCTAGTCTAGGCTCTTAGCAGTTGCTGAAGAAGTTGAAGGAAGAAGAAGACTGTTGAAGCATTCCACCAATAGAGTGAAGGTTTCGGCAAGTCAGGTATTTACACAGTAATATTTACTGTTTTTTTAAGAGTCAGAGTTTACCTCTCCAATAGTGAGAAAGTTTCATTTTTAAGTTACACAGTCAAGTTTTGTATAGTTATGCACAATAAAGAATGGAAAGAACTAGCACAAACACGAGCATGGTAAATACTCAGCTCCCACAGCTCAATGGTAAGAACTATGACTATTGGGCAATCACAATGAGAACCTTGTTTGCATCTCAAGATTTATTAGAACTAGTTGAATATGGATTCGAAGAACCGGCTGATGCAAATGACTATAATTCCTTAACACATGTGGAAAAGGATTTTCTAAAGAGTAATAAGAAGAAGGACTCAAAAGCCCTCTTATAGCTCTATGAAGTAGTGCATGAAAGCATATTTCGAAGAATTGCAGCAGAAAAGAAGTCTAAGGAGGCATGGGATACCCTCCAGATAGCTTATCAAGGTATGGAGAAAGTAAAGACAACAAAACCTCAAGTAATGAGAAGAGAGTTTGAAGTTATTTGCATGAAAGATTCTGATAGCTTTGACTCATTCTTCACATAGTTGATTGGGTTGTTTACCCAAATGAGATCTCATGGAGAGACAGTAGAAGAGAGAAAGATAGTGGAGAAAATATTGAGAAGTTTACCCTTAAGATTCAATGTGATAGTCACTACCATTGAAGAGATAAAGGATCTCTCAAGATTTACAATTGATGAGCGTCATGCATCTTTGATGACACATGAAGAAAGGATAAACAGAACAACAAACTCATCTTCATAGCATGCCTTCAAGACCCAAATGTCCTTTGGAAGAGGAAGAGGTCAAGGCATATCAAACTACCGAGAAAGAGGTAGAGACAGAAGCCAGAACATAGGAGGAAGAAAGAGTCCTGCAAGTACAAGTGGAAGGGGCAACACCCAAATTTAGAATCAAAGCCAAGACAATAGCCAACAAGGTGGAAAAAATCAAGCACATGGACAAAGCTATGATAAATCCCAAGTAAAATGTCATTACTGCAAGAAGTATGGGCACTATGCCAATGAATGTAGAAAGAAACAGAGTGACATGGGTAATAGACCCAGTGCTAAGTTTACTAAAGAAATTAAGAGTCAAGAGAATTTTTTTTTAGCATGTAATATGGCTAAAGAAAAGAATGAAGATATATGGTTTCTAGATTCAAGATGTAGCAACCATATGACTGGAAACATCTCTATGTTTTCCATGTTGGATGAAAATGTGAAGTCTCAAGTAACATTGTGAATAGACAAGAAATTCTCTGTCATGGGGAAATGTAGAGTAAGTGTTTTGACAAGAAAGTGAGAAAGGAAATCCATATCAAATGTATACTATGTACCTGGTATGAATTTGAACCTTTTGATCATTGGAAAACTCATTCAGAAAGGCTAAAATGTATTCTTTGAAGATGATGTATGTACCATCATGGACATACCACCAAGAAATAAAAGGATTCCACAAGTGAAGATGACAAGAAAAAAAAAATTTCCTCTCAAGATGAGAGTAGATTTGAAGAAAGGAATTGAAATGGCAGCTGTGACACAAGAAACATTCCAAAAGGAAGCAAAAGATGAAAACTAGCTATGGCATTTGAGATTTTGACATCTCAAATTTGGATGCCTAGATTTATTGCACAGAAAAGGTATGGTAAAGGGATTACCATTGATTGAGAAACCAGACAACCTGTGTGAAGGTTGCATCTTGGGAAAACAATACAGAGAAAGTTTTCCATCAGGAAAGAGCATAAGGGCAAAAGCACCCTTATAAGTAGTCCATTCAGATTTGTGTGGACCAATGCAAACATAATATTTAGGAGGCATCCACTACATGTTAACTTTTATTGATGATTACACAAGAAAAACATGGGTGTATTTATTGAAGTTGAAGAGTGAAGTATTTGAGAAGTTCTGCCACTTTAAAGCTCTTATTGAGAATCAAAGTGGGCATCATATAAAAGTTTTGAGAACTAATAGAGGAGGAGAATATATCTCCAAATTTTTCTGCATTTTTGCAAATGAAATGGGATTCATAAAAAATTTACAGTATGGTATACACCACAGCAAAATAGAGTTGTTGAAAGGAAAAACATAACCATCATGGATATGGTAAGAAGCATGTTGAAGGAAAAACATTTTCCAAATGAATATTGGGTTGAATTTGTACATTGTGCAACATATGTGCTGAATAGATGCCCAAAAAATAGTGTGATGAACTGAGTTCCAGAAGAAGCATGGAGTGGCATAAAACAATTTGTCACACACATGAGAGTATTTGGATGTGTGGCTAATGCACATATTCCAGATCAGCTGAGAAAAAAGTTGGACAGTAAGGGAGAAGTGCATATTTGTTGGATACAGTGATGAATCAAAGGCATATAGATTCTATAACCCATCCACCAAGAAGTTTATTGTAAGCAGAGATGTACAGTTCATTGAAGAAGAAGCTTAGGATGGAAGCATTGAGAAAACCATGAATGTAAAAACTTGTTTGTCTCAAGAAGATGGTCAGGAAGAAATGGAAGGAAGAAATCCCTCATTAGCAGCACTACCTCTACCAACACAAGCACAACAAAAAACACCTCAATCGGGTATCAGAACACCCTTAAGAAGTGATGAAAGTGCTTCTCAAATCACAACACAAGAAGCAGATTTGAGTGCTTCTACAAGCACAAGTTCAAAAAGTGAAAGAAGAATCATATTCAAAAGCTTAAATGAAATATATGAGCAAGAGGCAACCAATGAAGGTATGAAATCTTTATTTGCATTGTATTTTCATATAGAATATCCTATTCATTTTGAAGAAGCAGTAAAAAATAATAAATGGATATATGTTATGGATGAAGAGATTAATGCAATAGAGAAGAACAATACATGGGAACTAGTTGATCTCCCAAAATGTAAGGAAGTGATTGGAGTAAAATGGGTCTATAAGACCAAAAGCAATGTTGAAGGTAAGATTGAAAGGCACAAGGCCAGACTTGTTGTCAAAGGCTATAAGTAGCAACAAGGAAGAGACTATGATGAAACTTTTGCAACAACTGCAAGAATGGAAACAGTGAGAGCAGTGTTGTCTATAACAGCACAACATAAGTGGAAAGTTTACCAAATGGATGTGAAATAAACGTTTCTAAATGGAGTATTGAGGGAAGAGGTTTATGTTGAACAACCTCCAGGCTATGATAAATAAGGCCAAGAGCACAAAGTATGCAAATTGAAGAAAGCTCTATATGGGCTGAAATAAGTAGCAAGAGCATGGTACAGTAGAATAGATGTCTATCTACTAGAAAATGGATTTGATAAATGTGAAGAAGAACCCACATTATACATCAAAGAAAAGGATGGTAAGATGCTCATTGTTGTCTTATATGTTGATGATGTGATCTTTACAAGTAATGATGCTTACCTTATTGAAAATTTTAAGACAATCATGAAAGAATAATTTGAGATGACTGATATGGGATTGCCGAGATACTTATTAGGAATAGAAGTAGAGAAAAATGAAAATAATTTTTTTATTTCTCAAGAAAAATATGTGAAAGAAATTTTGGAAAGATTTAACATGCAGGATTGCAAGGCAGCAATAACTCCTATAGTGATGGGATTGAAATTAAGAAAAGAAGATAGCAACAAGGATGTAGATCCAAATTTATATAAGAGCATAGGTTGCACCCTTATGTATTTGACTACAAATAGGCCAGATATTATGCATGCTATAAGTTTAATATCCATATTTATAGAAAAGCCAAAGGAGACACATTGGCAAGCATAAAAAAGAATTCTAAGGTATGTGAAAGGAACAAAGGGGTATGGTATTTTATACACCTCTTCAGAATATTTAGAGTTAATTGGATATACTGATAGTGATTGGGATGGAAGTATAGATGACAGGAAAAGTACCTCTGGATATGTTTTTCATTTGGGATCAAGAACCATTTCATGGGCTTCTAAGAAGCATCCAATTGTGGCATTATCAACAGCAGAGGCAGAGTATGTGGCAGCTGCAACAGTAGCATGTCAAGTAGTATGGATGAGAAGAATGTTGAGAGATTTGTGCCATGAACAAGTGAAAGGCACAATAGTTTACTGTGATAATAGCTCAACAATAGCTTTATCCAATAATCCAGTGTTTCATAAAAAAACAAACACATTGATGCAAAGTATCATTATATCATAGAATTGGTGAATAATGGAGAAGTTGTTTTACAACATTGTAGAACAGAAGAATATTTTGCAGATATTTTCACAAAACCATTGGGGAAAAAAGTTTTAATTATCTCAGAAAATGTCTGGGAATGCATGATAGCACCAATTGTGATTAAGGGGGAGTGTTGGAAATTACTCCCAACTACTACCTGAAACAACATGAAAAAAAACATCAATTTTTGACTTGAAGTCAAAGGACAACAATAATAAACTTCGTTTTGGTTTTTCACTCAACTTGTGCATTGAATTTTTTGTTTAAATTTCCTGCAAACATCTACACGGCCGTAGCCCTCTCCAATTTGAAAATCATGGTCTGAACAACGAAACCCTGCGGCATAGCTTATTCACCAACTGCTTTAATGCCGCGTGATTTATTTTTGAATTCAAACCAATCCACGCGATGTGTGGACCCCGCCAATACCATGCCACACCACCATCGACCAATTAAATCTGTATCGCACGCCCTCTTGCCTACGTCATCCCTCCATCGCAAACGCATGATAACGCGACCCCACCACCTTTCTAGCTCGACTCCCACAGCCAATGGTGCACCATCGCATAGGTTTGAATGCCCAGTCAGCGGGCACAAATTTTGATGTGATAAACCATCACAAAGGCTCTCACATTTACTTATCGCACAGTTTTGTGCTGACGTCACCTCGCTCAACAATCCATGCGATAAACCCATCACAACATATTGTAATTTTTTTTGTTATATTGTATATGTACTTCCACGACATAACTTTTATTTCCATAAAGTTTTAAACTTAGGTTAATTTCCTTTTAATGACCTGTATTGTAAACATATATACATATATTTTTACAATACAAATAGAGTGTGAGAAAGATTGCTCAAGGGAGACAGAGCGCAATAGCTATGCAGAGGAGCAAGTGCATTTGAAAATAAAACCAAAAAAATAATTCTGATGATTTGTATTGGCCAAAAAAATTGCTAATGAAAGACAATTTTTTTGTTCTCCACTGTGTATGATTTCATTTTATGCTTCATCTACAAGTTTTTTTTATGAAATCTCTGTGTTGAAAGAGGAAAGAAATTCCTCTATTTTGTTGTTAAGGATTTATCGGAAAATCTAACACCTGTTTATCCAAGATGAAACATGATCGACTACATAAATTTAACAACCTCATGCTCGGATGCAATAATTTGTTGGTTGTGCTTCCAAGGTACTTCATAAGCATTTATTTCTTTCGATCAAGTGGTAGTGTTACACCAAATTTTCGGAAATCATTCATAACTCGAAATTTGTGTTGACACAAATAACATAGAAGATAAACACCCAATTGAGATTTTTTTTTCTTTTTATTTCATTCGAAGTTGATGTTGGAAATATTTAATTCCTACTTGTCTATGGTTGTAATTCTCCATTTTAGGAGTGTGTTCCTACATAATAGGAATTAGCTAGAATATAGTTTCTCCTAGTTTAGTGTGTGGTTGAGAGAATCTCTCAACCACACTACTGTACGTCTAAGATAGAATTCCTATCTTGAGACTTTTGCTTGTATAAATATGTGTGTAATTCCTTCATTCATAATATAGAATATATAGAGTGTGTGTATGTGTGTATATACTCTCCAGGTTCTCACCTGGAGAGCTATTTGATCAATAGCTGATTTTATCATGGTATTGGAGCTTCAGAGCCCGTAAGGGCCTGGGCCTCGGCCCCTCATGGGCTGAGAGAAATAACAGATAGAGAGTTTTGTTTTTATTTTGTTTGTTTGTCCATCAAGGTGATCTGTGGCAGTATAGTGGAATAGATACGAGCTGCGGAAGAGATCTGATTGCGTAGAGGAGTGCGCGTGGATTGAAGTGTGCCATCTGCGTGAATTCACTGGCGAGCGTAGCACAGATAAGAGGAGTTTGATTTGCTGTGCGCTGAGAGGCGCAGACGTTTGGCAAGGGACGGCTCGATATTTAATGAAGTCTGTGTCTAAGGGAAAGTCGAAGGGTTGCATATTATTAGTGGGCACATTCGTTTCCGATCTCCCGCCCCCCTCCAGATCTGGGTTGTTGCAATTGTGCGAAAACATTATTCTCAGGTGCAGAATCTGCTTTCCCTCCCCCTGAAGACCAGCGATCGCAGAAATTCCAACTCTTCAGAATGCAGAAATCACGGAATAGGGTTTGAGATTGGATATCAGAATGGATACAAATTGGTTTTACTGGGAGATCAGTCTGTGGGGAAGACCAGCATCATCACTCGCTTCATGTATGACAAGTTCGACAATACTTACCAGGCTACTATTGGTATTGACTTTCTATCGAAGACGATGTACCTTGAGGATCGGACAGTTCGATTGCAGTTGTGGGATACTGCTGGTCAAGAATGGTTTCGAAGTCTGATTCCTAGTTATATTCACGACTCATCTGTTTCTATAATTGTTTTCGATGTTGCAAACAGACAATCCTTTTTAAACACTGCACGGTGGATTAAAGAAGTACGTACTGAACATGGTAGTGATATGATTATTGTCCTCGTTGGCAACAAAACGGACCTTGTAGACAAGAGGCAAGTTTCTATTGAGGAAGGTGATGCCAAAGCACGGGAGTTTGGGGTCATGTTTATTGAAACCAGTTCAAAATCAGGGTTTAACATCAAGGCATTGTTCCGGAAGATAGCTGCTGCATTGCCAGGAATGGAGACTCTCTAATCAACAAAGCAGGAAGACATGGTTGATGTTAATTTGAAACCTACAGTCAATTCTTCTCAAGCAGAGCAAAAAGCGGGAGGATGCTCTTGCTAAAGTGTAAAGTATGGCATGCTCCACAACCTTCCTAGCGACTGTATTCTTTGTAGTTCTTTGGGATGTTGAGTTCTTGGCTGCTTGGTATTGTTGTAGCAGAATCATCGCTTCAAGGGTACGTCGAGCCACTTATTTCTATCACTGTCTACAAGGAAGAACTGTATAATCAGAGTTTTGGGCCTCTAATGAACGATTTTCTCTGCTGGAAGAGGGGCGAAATAGCATTCTTTTACCCTGGACGAGTTCTGTTGGCAAGAGAGACGGGTTTGCTTTGATTGGTGGGCCGAAATCTCTCATACAAATTGCTGGGCGTGCACTTTGTGGATAGCTGTGTGCTATTCTTCGGCAGGTGTCAGAAGAGGTGTGGAAGCACGTGGAATTTGCTGGGACGTTTTTTCTTTTAGCTTCCTGTGTTTGGGGAAATAATCATCTTTGGGTAGAGACAGAAATTATTGTGAAAAGTTTATTTTTTATTTAGTTTCTTGGAATCATGCTTAAATATTATTGAGCCTTATTGAGCCTAGCTAACTCAATGTAGGTAAATTTATTTTGTTAGAATTAGCTACTCTAACAAAAGACAGGTGAAATGTGGAGTTCCAAGAATTTACTTGATAACGACAAAGATGCCCAAGATGTGAACAATGCAAAGACGAGGTAAAGGAGCAGCGACAACGTTTATGGTGGACAACAAAGTAGATGTTTGTTTGAGATAGTGTGGTTTGTGGAATAGACTCCCTAGCATGATTAAAGAAAGTCCAGTTGTTGTAATGGTCATTGTATGTACCCAAAAACTCCAAATGTTGAAGTATGGAATGTAAGCCTGGTAAAGGCATTTGAAAGTTCGTGGTGATCTTAAAACCACTTTGTAATGGTTTATGGTCAGCCTGAAACCATCTTTTGTCACTGTAAAGTGATGGTTGGTGGTGATCCAGAAACCATCTGTAGAGCCTTTGTGGCTTCTTTTGTCACTGTAAAGTGATGGTTGGTGGTGATCTAGAAACCATCTGTAGAGCCTTTGTGGCTTGAGGGGCCTTTGTGGCCATACGTACACGAGTGGCCGCGTGTGCATGAGAGCTGTGTGCTCAGCAGAGCTTTGTGCTCAATTTGAGCAGGTGGACTGCAGTAACACCTGGCTCAGTCTCAGATGATTCATAAATTTCTGAGAAGAAGGGGGTTGGTGTGCTTTCTTAGCTGACAGTTGTGCTGAGAAGTACAATTGGCGTGACTGTTCAATACATACTCGTGCCAATGCGCCAAATCACGGGAATGGCGCGGAAGCGCACGATTTTTTATTCAGGAAGACGCCAACTCAACTTCATGGGGGTCCGCGGGAAGCCTCAACTTCGTTTGACGATTTGCGGAGAAGCAGGTCGGAGAAGTTGCAGACCTATCCGGGAGAGGTAGATTGGAAGATCCGCGGGAAGCCTCAACTTCGTTTGACGGTTTGCGAGAGGAGCAGATCAGAGAAGTTGCGGATATGTCCGAGAGAGGCAGATTGTGTTTTGGAGGTTCTTCACATGCAATTCGCCTGATGGTGGTGGATTTGTAGGTACATATATGCAGTGAAAACGGTCGACAGAATCATGTATGCGAAGGACATCCTACAGGACTAGCGGTTGCAGCGGTTGGTACCCATGCATTCCGGTGGATTGTTGCTCTTTTATATGGACGTCGACATATTCTTTGTTATGTTTGACCACAACCAAACTTTGTGAATCACTATCATGACAAGTAGTCATTAAGGGGGGGTGTTGGAAATATTTAATTCCTACTTGTCTATGGTTGTAATTCTCCATTTTAGGAGTTTGTTCCTACATAATAGGAATTAGCTAGAATATAGTTTCTCCTAGTTTAGTGTGTGGTTGAGAGAATCTCTCAACCACACTACTGTACGTCTAAGATAGAATTCCTATCTTGAGACTTTTGCTTGTATAAATATGTGTGTAATTCCTTGTTGGCAATATAATGCAGAGTGTTGTCCTTGATGGCAACCCACTGAATGAAGATGAAGACATGATATAGTTGACATGTGTTGTCCTTGATAGCAAACCACCTGATGAAGTTATTCTTGACTTGATGGACTTGGTAAATGATGTAAATATGATGTGATATGATGTTTGTTGACAATATGATGTAGAGAGTTGTTCTTGAATGGCAACCCACTTGATGAAGATGATGGCAACTTACTTGATGAAGTTTGTGCTTAATAGAATATGTTCTTGATGAAGTAAATCTGATGTACCTACAGTGTGTACAGAAGGCAATGAAAAAAGAAATTCAGTATGTGATAGATTTATGATGAAAAGAGTATGTCTCTAGGCATACGCGGATTTGCCTAAGGGAAGTCGCGTATGCACACGGGAAAGAACGTGCCAAGTCGCGTATGGGCAAAAAGCACTCAAAAAGTGCAAAACCAGGGGTAACCACCATGGTATTGACCCATTGTATTGGGTTATGATTCGTCTAAACAACCCCGTCCAGGAATACCATCGGATGTAATGTGGTTTTGAAAAAGGGGCTCATGGTATTGAAAAAGGGTAAACCTATATAAGGAGAAGAAATTCATTGTGCAAAGTATGAGTGTGGGTGCAAGATGTCTGAGCTTGAATGAATACTTCTCTGTGAAGTATATCTGTATGGAAAGGGTAAAGGCTTGATGATAGATCTAAATTTATGATGCACCATTGAAGAAAATGATGAAGAAGGGGATCTAGATCTGAAATGTATTTGTACCTACTAGATCTGTTTATGGAGTGATTAGATCTGTGATGAGGCGAACATCTGTTTGAAGTAAAGGGTTGAATCTGAACTGAATATCTGATCTGAAGAAGTATGCAGCTCTGTAATGGTTGAAGATTCATACGCTATTTCGTCGCAGAGGAAGCGCGTATATACGCGACTTCGCTGAAGAAAAAGCGCGTATGCGTAGTGAAGTTTATGTGCATAAGTATACGCTGGTTTGTATGAACGGAAGCGCGTATATACGCGACATCAGTAAAAGGAAAGCGCGTATGCAAACTAAGGTTTGCTGAAGCATGGGGTATGAAATCTCTGATCTGATCTACTCTGTTTTAGCTATCTGTTGTTGATGTTTGACTGTGCTTAAATGTATGGAGAGTGTCTAGTCTGAAAATATGATGAAACGTGGCCTGCAAGTTGTGTCCTAAAGGAAGCTTTGGATCCAGTGTGAAAATTGATGAAACGTGGTCCATAGAGGTGCGGAGATTGTACAATTCGATCGGGGGGTTGTAGCTCCTTCCGGGAGAGGCTGAGGCGAGTAAACGAGATCGGGGGTCGTAGCTCCCTTCCAGGTGAGGTTGGTAAACGAGATTAGGGGGTCGTAGCTCCCTTCCAGGAGAGGCTGGTAAACGAGTCCGGGGGTTGGAGCTCCCTTCCAGGAGAGGCTGGTAAACGAGCGCAGGTGGGTGCCTGCGTGCTGGTAGGAGTCTGCACCAGCACATATGTTGTAAGATGTTTTCTCTATAATAAAATATTGAAGGCTGAGTAACTGCAGCGGCGGTTTTCTCCCGACTTGGGTTTCCACCTAAAATCCTGGCGTTCATGTGTGATGCTTATGCGTGATGGTTTATTCTGTTCTTACTACTCACGTTTACTGTTTATAGAACATCTAATGAATGAATGCTGGAATGATATAAGTAAAGAATTAATGGCATAATTAGATCTCTATGTATACGTGAGTTTTATGAAGGATATCCACGTGTATACGCTAGTTGGCTTCATCAAAGTAGCGTATGGGTTTTGAGGTAAAGAAAAGTAAAAAGTTTTGAATATGCAGTAAATACTGATTCACCCCCCCCTCTCAGTATTTTTCCCAACATTCCTTCATTCATAATATAGAATATATAGAGTGTGTGTATGTGTGTATATACTCTCCAGGTTCTCACCTGGAGAGCTATTTGATCAATAGCTGATTTTATCAGTTGATACCATGTTTGTATTGAGACAAGCTCTTTGACCATAGATGTAATATAATCCACATGCCATATATCTATATGCTAGAATCGAAAATAAGGATGAACAAAATTTATACAAGAAATGGGATGATTCTTGAGTGAATATGTGTCGAAGGTCAAGTACACCAGTAGGTTAATTATATTTTTTTTATTGTCATCTCAAGCGAAACTTGGTTTTTGGTTGCTCAACTACTCCCTATTCCATGAAATAATGCCCCTGGTTATTCAAATTATTTCTCAAAGGTTCTCATTACTTATTTCAATGAGATCATGGATGGATAACTTTACTTATTCATATGAACTTGGCCACTCATCTAGATAAATTTAAGCTTGGGTTGAATATTTTTAATGATAGTGTTTTTAACTGGATTATTTCTATAAAATTTGGCCTTTTCATGAAGTTCAATATTTGTGTAGGAACTTCTTTACGCTGCACAAGTTTTTAGGTGCAATTTGAATCACATGCCATACTGCCACACTCTAGATGGCAGCTGGGTATAAAATTGTCTTGTTTGATTTCAGAACAAACATGAAGTTCAAACTAATTTTCATGCTTATATATATTACATGTTGGCTTGTTATTGTTCTAGGTATCAGTCGTACAAATTCAACACTTTGTCATTTTACTTGAAATGCAATTCTGGATAGGTTTAAACATATTGTGGATTTTTTTGATACACACTTATAATTTTCTTGCGATGTACGTGATGGATAGCCTATCCTGGAATATGTTTTTGAAAATCGTGTAGTTCTAGACATGCTAGAAGCAACTGTGGCATCTTTCCCGAGATTTCCATGTCTCAAAACAGTTATCGAAAATGAGAAACAAGATTCTTACAAAAGCTTGCTTCAAGTCATCCAACAGGTGGATAGAAACAATATTGCACAATGGCAGCAACATTAGCTCCATATATTATGTAATCTTCACCAATGCATGTAGTGGTAATATCTTTTCAGTTCCCTCTTGTTGCTTTGGTGGTTAAGAGTGTGTTTTGTTTAATTTTCTCGAGGGATATTCCTACATGCCAACATGTATTTGGATCTCTAGTGATGGAAGACCTGTTTCTTTTGAGAGAGTACTACTTTAAATTTTTTAGACAACGATAAGAACGTTTGCGTTGTCACAATTATGTTTCTGAACTGGTCATCTCTAGTAATGGAAGACCTGTTTCTTTTGAGAGAGTACTACTTTAAATTTTTTAGACAACGATAAGAACGTTTGCGTTGTCACAATTATGTTTCTGAACTGGTCATTTTTAACTTGAATTGTAGGATGTAAACCCCTGCATATAAATGTAATAGTTCACATTGTTAATGCCATAGTTCATATTGTTAATGCAATTTTCTGTCCAACTGTAAATCAATGATTTCTCCTTAGATGGATTCATCCTACCTAACTACAGGTGAAGTAAAAATTTTTGGAATAATTCATTACGGGTCTTGATATAGTTGAAACAAGCTTGTAGTTATTATACAAATACCTACTAATTTCATTGAGTTCTTACCAACATAAACATCGCGTGACCATTCTTGGTTGAATTGATGATAGAACCTTGCTTCTATTTGAAAAAAAACGGTAGAAGGTGCATCAACCAGTCTCGACTGTATCATACATATGCGTCGTAGGTCCATGCATAAACTCCTCCCACTTGTGAAACATATTAATCAACTCTAAAGGGCATACTACATAGTATGAAAACTTATAGATGCATCTTGAAGTTTTCCAATAATTTCAAATTGGAACAAGCAGAGTGATTTCTACTTTTAGAAGTTCTCTTCTATTCTATATATTTCTAGACATTGCTATTTTATTTATGGTAAAGAACAATGCAAGTTATATCACTTTTATTCTTCAGTGAGCGTATTGATAATTCGATTTTTACTTCTCTTTTTGAGGCTTCTATTTTGATAAGTCACTGCTCTTTGGCGTGATATCAAATACCTATGACAAGCCCTCTCTCTTGAGTAAGAAAAAATTAGGGAGGTAAATTCCCCCACGATGGCTTAATCTACGATTGGTTTTGTTGGCTCAATCTGTCAATGTCCAAGGAAGCTTATTGCTAAGTCCCAACAACCTGTCACTCTCAACATATATATTTAGCATTATTCTCACGCATATTTGGCATTTAATATTTTTATATGAATCTACATAAAGATTAAATTGCAGATTCTCTGATACTATAGAAATGTACAGGTCTAATACTAAAGAAATCTACAGGTAGGGACTTAGATTTCTTTGCATTCCAAAACACGTGAACTTTTTGAAACACTTTTGGTCAAGTGGCGCAGAAGAGAAGGAGCTTAAAATCTATCTCCTTAGATTTGATCCTCCAATCTTGTATGTTTTACACTACTTAGGAAATAAATCGTGGCTTTGCTTTCGATATTACGATTTCAATTAGAATTTTGACCTTCTCCGAGACTTTTCTAGGGATGTTTCCCATGCTCGACGGTGGAAAGTGCATGGTTCTATGCCTAAGAACCTACAAAAGTTTTACTTGCTCCGTTCAAAGCAGAAAGCTTCTTTAGAATGGCACAAAAGATAAGATGAAGCAACAAAACTCCCTTATGAGAATTGGAAATGAAAGATTACGGCTTCACGTTTGAATATATGTAATGAAAATTTCTGCTATTGGGAGGGCATACTATGGCATTGAGGTGGAGATAACTATACAGAAAATGTCACTAAAACTCCTGCTGTAACAGTTGTATTGTAACCACACATGTTTCTTGAAATGCTCTGAAATACCTAGATAGAGTATTCATTCCCAATAATTTTGAAGTTCTTTTCAATAAGATACATAACACCCACTTCTGTTGAGACCATTGTACAAAAAGCACGAGTGTAAAATTAAAATTCATTGAGTCATTATTATAGCTTTGTTTTCTCAATATTGATTTATAGCAGTTGTAGTTGGTTGATTGGAGAATATACGTCTTTTTACTTGTTATTTTATACAAAAAGTGTGAACGGATAAAGATTTTTTAACTTTTGCATGATTGTTTACAAAAAAAACTGTAGAAAAGTACTCAGCCATTGGAAGCACATGTCCTCTTTCTACCCAAGTTATATCTTGATGCTGTGTTTGTTCTCTGAAACAATAACCCTATTTTATACTGAGCATTGAATTGATCTTGGAGTCCCAATGAAGTAGAAATTCTTTAGATGGTTATTATTAGTCCTTTTTATTAATGTTAACTTGTATAAATTATAACTTGCTGATTAGGGGACATCTTTATTTTGCTTGTTATTTTTGCAAGAATGGATTAGTCGCTGCATAAGTGTGTCTTAACTGTTTTGATAAAACTAGAAAAATGAAAGTGTCTAAACTTAATGAGTTATAATACATATTTGACTTATTTTCTTTCTACCCATAATATAGCTTGATGGTGTGCTTATCCTGTGAAAATGAAACATTCTTATCATATGAGAATGCAACATTGACTTTTGCTTTATTATAAGTGGGCATCTTCTCACACAATCCAATTTCAGGGAGTGTCGTGAAAATATTATGCTTGGAATAGTTTGGATGGAGAAAGCATTTCTCATATTTCCAAGTTGTCAATCTTCTCACACATTCCAATTTGAAAATCTTATTCTTGGACTAGTTTGGATGGAGAAAGGACTGCCCATTTATCAGTCCAATTTGAGGGGGACGGGTTCAAACTAGGTTCGAAATATTGCATTATCTGCGAGACATATTACCATTCATTTTCTCAGTATTATAAATAATATGTGTTGTGACTTCATTTATACAGTTTGTAGTTTTAAAGTGATTATACATTGGTTCTGGATTTTCTGTATACACAAAACATTAATCCTTTATTGGTTATAGATTTATTTTATATCACTTCGAGAATTATAGTCGGATTATCTTTGTTATGTCAGTGTATACACAATTTCCAATTTGTATTTAATTTACTGATTTCTTGTGTAAGAATTTACTTCACACTTCTGCTTTATTTTCAACAGCAATGTTCTTTGTGAGTTAGGTATTTTTCATAGGATGCTGACAGTCTCGTCTTGGCCCATAAGCTAACCCGAAGTTTACCACAAGATTACCCCCGATTGATGTTAAACCTTTTTTTGTTTTCCTTTTAGTTAGAGACTCTACATGGAATGAATAACAGACTCTACATGGAATGAATAACAGTTTCAAT
Source organism: Pinus albicaulis (assembly GCA_034641835.2). Taxonomy (NCBI): domain Eukaryota; kingdom Viridiplantae; phylum Streptophyta; class Pinopsida; order Pinales; family Pinaceae; genus Pinus; species Pinus albicaulis. The sequence continues at coordinate 882,249,712 of CM076572.1, forward strand.
ATTGAAAATACTTCACAATATAAACACAGTTTTCAGTTTTGAACATATTTCACAGTATAAACCAGAGTTTCTATTTTAAACATACTTCACAGTAAAAACGATAGTTTTCAATTCTGCAATAATAACTAATAGGAAAAAAAAATTCTTAATACTTATATGTTTTCTTTTCTTTTTTTTATTTAAAGCAACCACAAAATTATAGGGAAAAGAATGCTCCACCTAACCTATAAGAACCAATAACTCCAATAGAGATCGAGAGAAGTTTCAAAACAATGACCTGCATAGGTCCAACCCAAAGGCTTTCTCATCCAAGGAGATTTCGTTTAGGGTCTTCAAGACTGAGCACAGCGGCTTCAATTGGAATCCTACTAACCAACCAATTCAAGAATTTATCCTGCCTTCCTCCACAATGTCTTAGCAAAGGTTTTCACTTTGCAGTTGCCTAAGGTTCCTCTATTACCCTCTTAGCTTCTTATTCCCATTGAGAAGTAAAATTTATGCATTTAATAGATTTTAAAAAAAAAACATTTTCTTCTAGTAATTATTTGGTCTTCATACAGCTGCTAATAATTTTTCCTAACTACAATTATTAAATATTTAGAAATCAAAGATTGAAAGTTATTTTCAAAGCAATTATGTTTTTTCCATTTTAATTAAATTCATTAATTAAAATAATTTGTCAAAGAAACATATGAAATATGCTATGGTTTTGTGAGCCCATGGTATTGATAAGCTATAATATTGTAATAAAAACATTTACAGATTAAGAATTTCCATAATATTTTGCAAATTTATTTTTAAATACATATATATTTAATTAACTTGTATATTAATTCGTTTTATCATTAATAACAATAATAATAATAAATTATAATATAGTTAATCTCTATATTTTATTTTTTAAATTTTAATAATTTGAGATTATTATTATGGTAGATAATGAAGCAAGTATTTTAAGATTTATTAAAAATTAATGTATGTGAATATTGTTTTGAAATAAATTTTTACTTTGTTAATAATTATCTTTATAATTTTATTATATATATATATATATATATATATATATTAAAAATTAATAATATAAATGTCGATGAGATTTTACTTTGAAGTAATTTAAATTACATACAATTTTTTTTCCAATGGATAAATAAATTCCGTCGCTGAAAATTCTATGAAACCTAGTGTTGTATAAACTTAATAAGTCAATGTAAGCTGCAATTCCACTGAATAAATTCTGATTTGCGTTTATGTTGTAATTGTAATAAATTCTGATTTGCTTTTATTTTGAAATTGTGATTGAAGATATGGTAATGTGCGATCATTTAACAAGATCTTTTAAGAATAATTTTACACCGTGATGGCATGTGTGCTATTTCCGCATATATTAATGTTTAGTTACTTCTTAGAAACAATTCTTTTCCCTGACCTCTCAACATTTGAGAGGTCGTGATGTTCAGAGATCTTTCAACCTCTTTGTCCCTTGACCTCTGAACATTTGGGAGGACATATGTTGAGAGATCTCGTTCATAAACGTTTGACCTCTCGCTTGTGAAGAGATTTCTTATTGGATGAATATCAGCGTGTCGACAGTCTTTCCACCTGTGATTTAATAGAAAAATATTTACTGACAAAGCTCTCTCATCACATCTGTCTGCCGGCGAACAAGATTGATGACATCAATCATAAATGGAATGAACTGCCGAGGAAGGAGGATTTCATTTCGTGAATCCATGCGTCGCCATCTAGGCTGACGTGGAGTGCATTCAATAGAGTTGGGAATCTCTGTTCTTGTGACGCCAGAAACATATTTTTTCCACATGCCCCTGCTTCAGTTGTACAGCTATAAGAGGACGTGCACTCCTCTAGCAGACGTCCACTCTTCCTTTTCTATTCATTCCATAATTACTTATCTTTAATGGAGAATCCCGAATCCTCTTCAACAAAGGGTTGGTGGATCTACGCCATTTTTCTTACAAAGAATGGAGTACCTGACCATGTATTACATTCCACGGACCATGTTTCCTCAGTGGGGCAGTGGTCACTGTATATAGCACTGCTTATCGCTGCTGTTTGTGGTGCAATGGTCTCTTGGTTCAGCCCTGGAGAATGTGCATGGGCTCGGACACACAAGAAAGCCATCGCCATACCTGGCCCCAAAGGATGGCCCATAATCGGAAGCCTTATGGACATGAGCGTCGGACTTCCTCACCGCAACCTTCAGTATCTGGCTCGTCTCCATGGCGCTAAGAAGCTCATGGCATTTAACTTGGGCTCAACGCCGGCCGTCATTACATCGAATCCTGACGTGGCCAGAGACTTGCTTAGCTCCCCTCACTTTGCAGACCGCCCGCTCAAACAATCCGCTCAGCAATTGATGTTCGGCAGGGCGATGGGATTTGCGCCCCACGGTAATTATTGGCGACTCCTCCGGAGAATTTCTGCTACTAATCTTTTCTCTCCACGGCGAATTGCGGCCCAAGAAGTCGGTCGTCAGGCGAACTCCACGACAATGCTTTCCGACATACGGGATGAGTGTAATATTAATGGTGGCCCCGTCACGCTCCGTCGACATCTGCAGAAAGCGGCCCTTAATAATATAATGGGAAGTGTCTTCGGTCGACGGTCGGTGGATGCCGACACTGAGAAGAATCTTCGCGAGATGGTGAACGAGGGATTCGAGCTCCTTGGAGCATTCAACTGGGCTGACCATCTCCCATGGCTGAGAGCTGTGGACCCACTCAGAATCCACAGCCGCTGCGCTCGGCTAGTTCCGCGTGTCAGAGAGTTTGTGAAGGACATCATCGAGGAGCACCGACACAATAACAGCACAGGCGACTCAGACTTTGTGGACGTCCTCCTTTCGCTCCAAGGAGACGACAAGCTCGACGATGACGATATGATCGCAGTTCTATGGGTAACATAATTAAGCACGATACAATCATTTTTGTGTTAGAACTTAAAATTATAAGTTTTAGTGATAGAATTCATCTCTTATTTTGCTTTGGCTATCGATGCAGGAAATGGTATTCCGTGGCACAGACACAACTGCTTTGCTTACAGAATGGACAATGGCAGAGCTGTTGCTGAATCCGCAAGTGCAAGGCAAACTTCAGGGAGAGATGGACGCAGTTATCGGGCGGAACAGAAGCGTAACGGAAGACGACATCGAGAAGCTGCCATATCTACAGGTGGTGGTGAAGGAGTGTCTGAGAATTCATCCACCGGGGCCACTCTTATCGTGGGCCCGTCTCTGCACGGAGGATTGGTTCATGGCAAACCGGATGTGCGTTCCGGCGGGTACGACGGCGATGGTGAACATGTTGTCCATTACCCACGACTCGGATATCTGGGAACGGCCCCATCAATTCCGTCCACAGAGGTTTCTTGCGTCGGAAGGCGGAGAAGATGTGGACGTCCGAGGAAAAGACCTGCGGCTTGCGCCTTTTGGTGCGGGTCGTCGTGTGTGCCCGGGCAAGGCTGTCGGACTGAGGATCGTTCAGCTGTGGGTGGCTAAACTGTTTCATCATTTCACATGGGTGCCTTCTCCTGACCATCCGGTGGACCTGACAGAGAAGCTTAAACTATCATGTGAAATGGCAACGCCCCTTACAGCCATACCTGTCAGTAGGATCCCAGTTCCTTCAACTTAACAACGCTCCGCTCCTATGTGTGATTGGAGCTCATCTTCCTTGTCAAGTGATGCTTCCCTACTGTATTATTCCCTATTTACAACCACCACTTTGTATATAAAACCAACGTTTTCTTTGTAATTATTCCCTCATTACAGCCACTACCTTACGCACAGAAAAAAAAAAAAAAACGTTTCGTTATTAAATTTCTCGTCGGTCTGATGGCAACTTTACAGTAGTAACTTCGATTTTGACGGGAACTACTTTCGATTTGTTACAGATGACTTTAATATTTTGATTGTAAGTAATTTCGATTTGTTAGACGACTTTAATATTTTGATTATAAGTAATTTCGATTTGTTATAGAGGATTTTAATATTTTGATTTAAGTAATTTCAATAATTTTGATGGTAAGTAATTCCATTTGTTACAGATGATTTTAATATTTTGATGGTATGTAATTTCCATTTTTCACAGATGAATTAAACCTATTAAAAAGACTGGTATGATTATTCTTCTATATGGAATTTGGTTAAACAAATTTTAATAAAATATTAACTTTAATTATTTAAAATATAAATTTAACTCTATGCAGAATATGAAAAAAGGAATGATGAAGAATATGAAAAAAGGAATAATTCTGAGAATCTTAAATTATACGATTCACTTATAATTCGAGCCAAACCTTAACCTAAAAATATACCAAACAACTACAAAATTCAAATAACAATCAAAATACGATGATCAGCCATAACATATTTGGCTTCCCCTGAAATTGGAAACATACATCTCAATCACGCGGGTTTGCGTTTTCTAATAGTATTGTTATTTGATTTTATTTTCTAGTTAATTAAAATATTTTATTTTTAATTTAATAAAATAATATAAAGCATAATTACCTACTAATACTCATAATTGTAATTGATATATAAAGTTTATATTAAAATTGCAAATTTACGTCAATATGTAATTACGTATTTAATTTCCATGCTTATGTTTTTAAAAGTAAGCAATGTTTGAAATTGGCACTTATTTAGGGGAGAAGAGATTTTAATAAATAAGACGTGTTATTACTTTAAAGCTAACATTAGAGTGATCTGTGGTTGACGCTGTTGCATATAAGTATATATAAGCTGTTTTTGTGCCGTGAAGCAAGTTTTTTTTTGTTTTTTTTGGGGGTGTATTTGAAAGCTTTTGTGGAGTTTTTTAATTTTTTTTACTTTATAATTTTGTAAAAAGTTGATTTTTTTTTTTTTTTAAAACAAAAATTATAAAGATATAGATTTTTTTACAACATTTAATATATTTACATCTAATCAACTTGAATTGATAATATGTATTTATAATTAATTATAGTATTGTAGTAGCAATACAATAATTATTGATATTTGTTTTTAATTATGTGGAGAGGTATATTTATTTTAGAATTTGGTTTCTACAATTTTTATATAATTATTGACAACTATTAGGTGGGTGATATGAATTTAAACTCCATAAAATATTTATAAATATTCTTAATATTATACACAAATGAAAGGCTAAGATTTATTTTCAAAATAATTATGTAATTTCTTTCCTTTTAATTAAATTTATTAATTAAAAAAAGTGTCATTGGAAGAAGTGTCATATGAAATTAGTTATGTATTTGGGCATGTGGTATTAAGAAGTCATGGTATTGTAACAAACTCTATTTACAAATTAAGAATCTCTAGGATAAAGTGGCCACTAATCTTTATGATTAAGAATCTTGTGTGCGGCATAATGGTTAAGAGCATGTGTTTCCTCCTAAGAGGTCACAAGTTCAAAACGAAAGGGTGTAGAGTATGTATGCCTTCGTAGACCTAGTAGTCAAATGGTTGTGGAGGTGAATTTTTTCTATTAAGAAAAAATTTTATGTTGTTTTTCTTAGTTTTTACAAAAATATATGAGGCTCACTATGAGTATATTTGTTCATTGGTATGTTACCTACCAAGGTTTTTACATCTAACAACATAGACTTCACAACCCGAAATATTGTGTATCTAGAAAACTAACAATTAAACATAAACATATAAAAACAAAAATCCATATACTATTGAGATGATGTCACAGGAGCAAGGTTGTCTGGCCTATTACTTGACAGTATCAGAAACCTGAGTTCACACTATATGTTCTTTTCCATATGGCTCATGCAAGCTTCTAGATGACGTAGGTTTATCGACATTCTCTATTTGTTTTGTTGAAGATCATTAAGGAGGGAAAGGATTTCATTCTATCATCATGTCTCTCCTTGAGAACTTGCCCCGGTAATTTTTTCACTTTCCAATGAAGAGTGACCATATGCTTGTATTGATTTCTCCTACCCCTAGTGTGTCCAGGGTCAAGGAGCCATTGCAAAAATTCTTCCAAAATCTTAGAATCTAAGGTTGTGTTTTTGTCCATACAAGCATTTCTTTCAATAATTTGAATATCATCCTCAATGCATGGAGGGATCACTTCCTGGTAAATAGTGGTCCCCTCCTAGGAAATAACTTTAGAGAGGGACCTGCTAGATTCGACATGCTCCTTGGTACCTAAAAGGAAACAACCACACTGATGAGGCATGATAAAACAAATAATCCTAAACACCTTATTTACCCTAGGAAGGCCATAGATGCACTCCCCATGAAACCTAAAGTAGTCACACTTCTTAAGCATAGATAGAGAATTCCCACAATCGCAGGGTTCGAGATGTACCTTGCTTCCCCAAAACAAGATGCCATACACAACAATCATAACCCCTATAACAAAACTAGAAAAAATATAAGAATATCAGCATACCAGAACCAACACTATGAAGGAAGAGTAAACAGGTGGAAATGCCGATAGGAAATTATCCAGGGAAAATAAATAAAATTCAAAAGGAAAGAAACCTTTAAAATCCAACCAACCAGGGTACCCAATGACTCTCCCAAAGAATGGAGAAAAGGACCCAATATCACCTAAAAAATTAAAATAATGAGATAAAAAGACACACAAAGCTAGGAACATAACGTTACCTTGGCACACGACCAAGAATAAGTGGAGAAGCATAATTGTAGAGTAGCATCAAAACACCGAACTACATTAACCCTCAAAGCAAAGGCATGATCTATGGAGATAACATAAGCATGCTTTAGATCAAAATTCTTTCTATGATGACCATTCCCCTAGAAATAACCATTTGCAATCACATCATGAGATGGTAAGATTATGACTTTAAGAGGAACCACTAATACATAAACTTTAGTAACCCTTCTCCACTCTATACGTTTCGTTGTAGACTCCCTCAAAACTGGGTTTTCAACCTCAAGAAGACCAAAATTTGAGTTCATAGAGATATCCAATAAACTCTCTTGTGGCCCATGCTCACCTACCTCCACATACATTGAGATTTGAAACATTCAAAGGATCGAGAGACGGAAAACTAACATCAAGTGTGCCATTATGAAAAGTGACAACCTCTACACATATAGTGCATGGAGGGGTAAGCCATGCCATCCCAGACCAACTCATGTTATAACATCCCTACCATATTGGGTTGGAGTGTTCCTCTTTTGATCCATCTTTGATTACCAAGCAACAAGAGAAATAAAATAAAATTATTGTTATTATTATTATTTAATTTTTATGTAATTTAACCGAGTTGAAATATTTTATTAATAATTATAATTATTATTTTCTTAATTTAATTTAATTTTTATTTTTGTGTAATTTGACTAAGTCAAAATGTTTAACATGACATTACAACAATGTTTAGTAGGACATCACAACATCTCTACTAGACTATGCCATTAGGTTAGAGACCCTCTTGGGCGGAGAGGGATGAAATCACTTTTCATTCTAAAAGAGATTTGCATTTCAAGAGATTTGATCTCTCTTCATGCTTGGTAGATCTAGAGTTAAGGTAGATCCAATATGGTTTAATTCCCCCTTTAAATAAACTATATTCCAAATGTATACCATGGGTCAATACAGGTTCTCATAAACCTGGACCTCAAAAACCACTAACTTGATCAAGTCAAGTTTACCTAAAATGCCTAAAAAAATTAATAAAAGAAACAATAATAATGTAGAATTTTTATATTTGTTATTTTAGTTTGAAGTTATTTTTACTTTAAAATATTTTTATTTTATTTTGACCAAATCAAAATGTTTACAAGACATCACATTACAATATCCCTACCATACTAGGCTAGAGAGCACCTCTTATCCTCTTAATGCAATAAAAGTTGTCTCTATATATAAACTACACACACATACACATATATATAATCAACACTTTCTATTAAATCATTTTATTAGTACATTTTGTGGAGCTCGATTCAAAAATACTCCTAGTCTCATTCCTATCAGACTCATTGGCCAGACAAAAACACAAAGGTTACAACAAAAACAAACTAAGATAGGTCATGCATATTGCCCAAAATGACAAAAATAGTCCAAGAACAAGTATAAAACCTAGAGGCATATGTGATGATTAGCGTTTCCCTAGCCTAGAGCATCGGGTCCCCCACCAAGAGGTTGAGATGGACCAAATGCTTCATGCATGTGGGCCCCCATGTTTGTCAACCATCTTCATACAAATCTTTGGTCCCTATAAAAATGAGACCATCATGTGTCATTGGTTGTGTTGAAGGTCTTTCATGAAGGTTATCATCACATTATGATCATTCTACTTATTAAACTTGTTGTTCGTTGAAAAATAACTAACTGAAATTGTAACTAATAAGTTATATATTATTATTAATTATATAATAAAGAATTAATAATATTATATTATAATGCTACTATATATATATAAGCTACTCTTATATTTTATCATATGTCTATAAATTTAAATAATTTTCTTTTCTTTTTGTTAAGTTACCGTTATGAAAATAAATTTATTTCAATATTGTCAATCAAGTAAAAATAAATACAATAATTAGTACTTCAAAATAGACTACCATAAATATATATTATAATTGTAGTTACAATTATAATATAATAGTATATAAATATAATATATTAAGAATAAAATGGTAGTTGCAATTATAATATAATATTATATTAATATAACATATTAATATATAAATATAATATATTAATAATTACATTATATTTATTATAATATATAATAATTTTTAATACTTTTATATATTACATTATATGATTAATTAATTAATATTAATTATATAATATAATACAACATTAGTATATAATATTATTTTAATTAAATATTATAATTATTTCTGTATGTGTCTATTTTGGAATAAAGCTTTAATAATTTTAATTTAGTTGTCAATAATAATTAGGAGGATGGTAGAGATTTAGCTTTTAGAAAATATTGTAAAATAATTTTTACCCGTAAGGGGTTCTTCTTTGAAAACAATTCTCTCAACTATATTTGTGTACAATTTTGCAACGTTGGATTGAATGCTAGATGATTGAAGATTTGTGTGCCTTCAGATTATTTGTTAGAAAAAATTGTTAGCCTACCTTAACCATGAGGGAAAAACTACATGCGACTCTTCTTATCGAATCTTAAAACCTGTCAAATCTACAAACCAGTTTGTAACATGGCTTCAGGGACTACAAAGGCCAAACATAGGCAGGGAGTTCCCACCCCTGAGACTACGTTGCAAGAAACGGTGGCCATATGGGGGTGGCCACCTAGGACCTCCTCTCTGAAATATGCAATCCATCTAAATTAAAAAATTGCATTTTGTTCCAAAATATTCAATCTAGCTAAGTTCAACTAGAAAATTTGCATTTTGTTTACTTAACAAAAGAGGCCAGGTCATTACTTGGTTCATAAGTATCAAAATTTTATGAGTGCAAACTTTATGTACTCTCACGATATATGAAATATTATGAATATTTTTAGGTGAAAATTTGTTGATTAAGAAGAATATAATTCTGAAGATTGTTGACTTTTGCCTCGCCAAATCCCTCTGTCGCTGTCATAATGGCGCAATAGCTAACCAATCAAGTAATATTGTATTATAGGTAAGCATTAATTCTCAGTATTCTTCTAAATTTGACTTTCATTTTTGTTTCTTCTAATGCCTATCAAGATCTTGTGGAATCTGTTGTAGAAAGCTAAATGTCATCTATATGAGAGAATAAAAGCCCTGAGAATTGCTTCTAGGTCAAACTATTTATGGACCAAAAATCGACATATGGTCAGTTGGATGTATCTTTGCGGAGGTGTTTCTATCAGGTCCCCCATACCGACTCTTCTTTGGAAATAGATAGGTATTAAATTTTAATCAAGATCTTTGTTCACTATTCAATGTTATCTTTAGATTGTATATTTATGAATATTTGTAAAATCTGATACACATGTGAAGTGAAGTTAATTGTTTGATTTGATTTGGTTCCAGTTCATCAGATTTTGAAAACCTTTAAATGAGTTAGATTCAACTCTCTTGCAGAGTTTTAGATAAACCTGATACAAAGTTAAATCAACTATTTGATTTTGTTTTCATTTATGTTCATTAAATTTTCCAAAATCTACAATTGAATTAGGCTGAACTTTCACTGTATGAAATAAATGAAAGTTTGTATTATGCTCAACAATTCACAGTTAAAAACATATTTTTTCCCTCAAAAGTTCTCTTGAGAATCAATTTAAAAATTGAGTGATATATTAATTTTGTATCGATTTCATTGTACACTATGATCCAAATTTTTAGGTGTTTGAAAATTCCCCCCTGAGCATGAGAATTTTATTCTACATACTATAAAAATTCGATTTCATTTTACAATATGACCCAAATTTTTAGCTTGTTGAAACTCTGCACCAGAGCATGAGCATTTCTATTCTACTCACTATTTCCATAAACATTTGTACTCTATGTTGGAAATTAATCTCAACCACTACATTAAATGAAATGGCAGCACCCATACCTCAATTAATGTTTTGCAAGTTGCAGATTGTGTGTGCAGAGAAGGACAATTACTGAGCAGAGTACATAACCCACTCTGCAAAAGATGAAATAATTAAAGTCAAATAGGAATTTAATGCATCGTTAGTAAATGTGCATGGAAAAATGTACATAACCCATTCCGCAAAAGATGAAATAATTAAATTCAAATAGGAATTTAATGCATGGTTAGTAAATGTGCATGGGAAAATATTTAATCTACAATTTTTTTTTTTAGTTCACGCAAGTTCTGTAATGTTCAAAAAAATATGTCCACCCATACTATGTATTAAATTGTGTCTATCACTATATATTTTTAGATTTTACATGTAATTTTTCAGAGAGAAGAGAGAAAGTGACATAGAGAGAGTGTTGTGTAATGTGGTGGACCTAAATCTGGAAAGACGAGCAAATTTTGGTGGGTGCGTGAAAACAATTTTATTGTGTGTTGTAAACCAAAGTAAGAAGTCTTGTTTTACTTGTGAAGGAACAAAAACCACCATATGCTAATGTATTTCATGTTTTGAAGTTTTAATATAAAGTTTCATTAGTCACGATATAGTTGTGAAAACTTCACGTACACTGACTGTTTTACTCTACTTCACTGTGCCTAAAATTTAGTTGATTATATTTTCTTCTCTCCATAGTTGCGATTTTGATCTCCGCCAGTCTGTATTGAAATAAAGATTCATTTGAATTTATCTCCACAACTGTATGGTATGGATTAAGTGAGTTCCGCGACTCTGTGTAAACTTTCGTAAATGTGTTGTGTTGATTAGAGTAATTTCTGCAACTCTGTGTGAACTCCGTGTGTTGAGAGAAATGAATTTTTCCACTGTGTCGTTAAAATTTCTAATATAGTATTAGAGTAGGTTTAAAATCTCAGTAAAAGATAGTGTTTTTAAGGCTGGCGAGTTAAAAGGAGTTCTGAAAATTTTTTTGGAACCTATTCTCCAGCAAAGACAAAGTTTTCACGCAGTGAGAAATGTTTTACACATTGAGAAAGTTGTTTACACAGTGAAAATGGCAGCAAAAAACAAGCTTGACTAATCCACAAATACCACAGTTTAATGGAAAAAATTACGACTATTGGGAAATTACAATGGAGGCTCTGTTTTCTTCACAAGGCATTTGGGAATTTCTGGAGAATGGATTCCCAGAACTAGGAGATGCAGTAGCATACAGTTCTTTGACACAAGAAGAAGGACAACAAAGCCCTCTTCTATATTTTCCAAGCAGTACATGAGAGTATTTTCCCAAGGATTGCAGCAACAACGAAGTCCAAGGAGGCATGGTATATACTCCACAATGCCTATTAAGGCATGGAAAAGGTGAAGACATCAAAACTTTAGATGCTGAGAAGAGATTTTGAAAATATTTGTATGAAAGAGTTTGATAATATAGACTCATTGTTTACACATGTGATTGGGTTGGTTACCCAAATCAGGTCTCATGGAGAGACAGTTTAAGAAAGGAGAATAGTTGAGAAAGTATTAAGAAGTCTACCATTAATGTTTGATGCCATAGTAGTGGCCATAGAAGAGACAAAGGATCTCTCACAATTTTTAGTGGATGAGCTTCATGAATTACTGATGTCCCATGAGAACAAAATGTGCAGAGAAACAAAATCCTCAGTGGAGCATTCATTCAAGACAAAAATGTATTTTGGTCAAGGTAGAGGTTTAGGAAGATCAAAATACCAAGGAAGAGGAAGAAGCCCACACAGAGGTGGAAGAAGAAGCCCTGCAATCATGAGTGGAAAGGACAGCAATCAAAATCTAAGCCAAGGCTCAAGCCCAAATCAAGCACAAGGACAGAGGTATGATAAATCTCAAGTCCAATTTCATTATTGCAAAAAGTATGGTCATTATGAAAATGAACGTAGAAATAAGAAAAATGACATGGGTAGTAAACCAAGCGTAAAGTTTACAAAAGAAAATCAAAACCATGAAAGTTTGTTTTTAGCTTGTAATGTACCACAAGAAAAATAGGAAGATATATGGTTCTTAGATTCAGGGTGTAGTAACCATATGACTGGAAACATATCAATGTTTTCCAATCTATATGAAAGTGTGAAATATGAAGTGACATTGGGGACTGATAACAAAGTCTCTGTCATGGGAAAAGGGAGAGTAGAAGTTCTGAAAAGGAAGGGAGAGAATAAGTTCATGCTAGATGTCTATTATGTCCCTAGTTTGAAATGTAACGTTCTGAGCATTGGACAACTCATGCAAAAGGGTTAAAATGTGTTTTTTAAAGATGATGTTTACACAATCATGGATAAAACTCCAAGTAGACAGCTCATTGAAAAAGTGCATATGACAAGTAATAGAATGTTTCTTCTCAAGATGAGATGAAACTTGAAGGAAGGAGGTGTTGTAGTAGTCATCACACAAGAAATATTTCAAGAAGAAGTGAAACATGAGAGCTGGTTATGGCATTTTAGATTTGGTCATCTCAATTTCGGAGGTTTGAATTTGTTTCATAGAAAAGGCACGGTAAAGGGATTACCACTCATAGAGAAACTAGAAAACCTATGTGAAAGCTACATCTTCGGCAAACAACACAGTGAATCATTTCCAACAGGAAAGAGTATAAGGGCAAAGGCACCTTTGGATATTGTCCACTCAGATTTATGTGGACCAATGCAAACACCATCATTAGGTGGTAGCCATTACATTTTGAAATTTATAGATGACTACACAAGGAATACATGGGTCTATTTTCTAAAAAAGAAAAGTGAAGTGTTTGAACAGTTCTCTTAGTACAAAGCTCTTGTTGAGAAGCAAAGTGGACACTACATAAAAGTATTGAGGACTGATAGAGGTGGAGAATATATCTCAAAAGACTTCCTACATTTCTGCAGGGAGCATGGAATACACAAGAAACTTACCACAAGGTAAACACCTCAGAAAAATGGTGTAGCAGAAAGAAAGAATAGGACCATCATGGACATGGAAATAAGTATGTTGAAGGCAAAACATTTTCCAAATGAATATTGGGCTGAATCTGTCACTTCTGCAACGTATATTATTAATAGATGTCCGATGAAAAGTGTAATGAACATTGTTCCTAAAGAGGCATGGAGTGGTAGAAAACAATATGTCACTGACATGAGAGTGTTTGGATGTGTGGCATATGCACATGTCCCAGATGAGTGGAGGAAGAAGTTGGACAACAAGGGGGAGAAATGTATATTTCTTGGATACAATGATGAATCCAAGGCTTACAAGCTCTGTAATAAATCAACCAAGAAAGTAATAATTAGAAGAGATGTTCAGTTCATAGATGAAGAAACATGGGATGGAAGTTAAGAGAAGACAGTGAATGTGAAGACATGTATGTCTCATGAAGAGAAATAGGAATGGACTATAGTAAGTAATTCCTCAATCACGACTCCTCCTCCACCTACAGAAGCTCAACAAAGTAGTCAATATGTGACACCACAAACAAATAATAGGACAATGTTGCGCAATCAAGCAAGTGCTTCTCCAAGCACACCACAAGGACCCGCAACTCCATCTACTTCTAGTGCAACACCAAGCACATATTTTTCAAGCATAAGAAGACAAAAATTCAAAAATACAAGTGAAATATATCAGCAAGATGAAGCTGATAGCACTGCTGGTCTAAATTCATTACTTGCATTATTTTTTCATGTAGATGACCCAATTCATTTTAAAGATGCATTCAAGGAAGAGAAATGGGTTGCGGCAATGAATGAAGGGATAGAAGCAATATAAAAGAATGACACATGGGAGTTAGTGGACCTTTCGCAAGGTAAAAAGGTCATTGGAGTGAAGTGGGTCTATAAGTCCAAAAGCAACATTGAAGGCAATATTGAAAGGTATAAAGCAAGGCTCATTGTCAAAGGTTCCAGGCAGCGGCATGGAAGAGACTATGTGGAAACATTTTCCCTAGTCGCAAGGATGGAGAAAGTACGTACTATGTTGTCAATTGCAGCGCAACAGAAATGGAAAGTCTATTAGATGGATGTAACGTCAACATTCTTGAATGGAGTGTTGAAAGAAGAGGTGTATGTTGCGCAAACTCCTGGCTATGAAATAGAAGGCCAAGAACACAAGGTGTGTAGGTTGCATAAAGCTCTCTATGGGCTTAAACAAGCACCACGTGCATGGTATAGCAGGATATATGCTTACTTGATGGACAATGGGTTCGAAAAATGTGACAGTGAACCTACCCTCTACATCAAAGAAAATGACGGTAAGATTCTTATTGTCATTTTGTATGTAGATGATTTTATTTTTACACGTAGTGGTGATCTTCTCGTCATTGATTTAAAAGTAGTTATGAAAAGTGAGTTTGAAATGACTCACTTGGGGTTGTTAAGATATTTTTTGGGCATAGAAGTGAAGCAAACAAAAAATGGAATTTTTATTTCTCAAGCAAAGTATGTAGCAGAATTTTTGGAGAGGTTTAATATGCAGAACATCAAGCCATCACCAACTCCAACCGTCATGGTGTTGAAGTTGAGCAAGGAATGTTGCAGCAATAATGTCAATTTGACATTATACAAGAGCATGGTGGGTAGGCTAATTTATTTGACTGCGACTAGGCCTAATATAATGTATGTAGTGAGTTTGGTGTTGAGGTTCATGGAGACACCCAAGGGGACACATTGGCAAGCAACGAAAAGTATTTTAAAGTATGTCAATGCGACAAAGGAGTATGGCATTTTGTACTCCGTAACTGATGATTTTAGGCGGGTTAGTTACACTGACTGTGATTGGACAGGAAGTGTTGATGAGAGAAAGAGCACATCGGGATATGTTTTTAATTTGAGTTCGGGAGCCATTTCATGGGCTTCTAAGAAGCAGCCGATAATATCATTGTCAACAGCAGAAGCTGAGTATGTTGCCGCAACAACAACAGTGTTTCAAGAAATTTTCATGAGAAGGATATTGCAGGATTTATGTCATGAACAGAATGGAGCAACGACTATTTTCTGTGATAACAGTTCAGTAATTGCACTATCAAAAAATTTTGTCTTTCACAAAAGGAAAAATCATGTTGATGCCAAATATAATTTCATAAGAGAATTGGTTAACAAAAGTGAGATTGTGTTGCAGCATTGCAGGTCAGAAGAATAATTTGTAGATATCTTCACAAAGCCATTGGCACGTGAAAATTTTGTTTATCTCAAAGATTATCTGGGAATGGTCGATGGTGGAAGTCAAGATTAAGGGGGAATGCTGGAAATTAATTTCAACCACTGCGTTAAATGAACTAGCGGCAACCATACCTCAATAAATGTTTTCTAGGTTGTGGATTGCGTGTGTAGAGAAAGACAAGTACTGAGAAGAGTACATAACCCATTCCGTAACAGATTAAATAATTAAAGTCAAATAGGAATTTAATGTATGGTTAGTAAATGCGCATGGGAAAATATTTAATCCGCAAGTTTTTGTTTAGTTCACGCAAGTTCTATAATGTTCAGAAAAAGATGTTTGCCCATACTATGTATTAAATTGTGTTTGTCACGAATTAAATGTCTTAGATATATATGTTTAGATTTTACATGTAATTTTCAGAGAGAAGAGAGCAAGTGAGATAGAGATTGTGTTGTGTAATGTGGCGGATGTAAGTCTGGAAAGACAAGTGGAGAAAATCGTGGAGCGAATTTTGGTGGGTGCGTGAAAACAGTTTTAGTGTGTGCGCGGTGAATGTAAAGCCAAGTAAAAAGTCTTGTTTTACTTGTGAAGGAGCCGCAAGCACCATATGTTAATGTATTTCATGTTTTGAAGTTTTAATATAAAGTTTGGTTAGTCGCGATATAGTTGTGAAACTTTCAAGTATTGTTTTTAGGCAACACTCTATTTTACTCTACTTCACCGTGAGTAAAATTAGTTCATTATATTTTCTCCTCTCCATAGCTGAAATTTTGATCTCCACCACTCTGTATTGAAATAAAGATTCATTTGAATTTATTTCCGCAATTGTATGGTATGGATTAAGTGAGTTTCGCAACTCTGTGTAAACGTCCGTAAATGTGTTGTGTTGATTAAAGTAATTTTCTCAACTCTGTGTGAACTCCGTGTGTTGAGGGAAAATAATTTTTCCCCTATGTCTTTAAAATTTCCTCATAAAAAAAATTAGTAATTTAGAAATATTTTATCCTCCCAAAGTTCCCTTCAAAATCATGTTAAAAATTTCTCTTTGGACATAGTTTCGTTATGGTATAACTGTGTAGGAGAGGTTTTGCACAATTCCAAGTCTTATTTCTTATTTTTTTTCTCGTGATGGAACTTTGTAGTTTTACCAAAAATTTTACACAATCTTAAATATATTCAGAAATTAAATTTTTTTCTGAACCCAATGGTTTCAACTAAAATTTTCCATGTCGTCACATGATATAACCTTGAAATTTCTATGGAACTTCATAGATCAATCAAAATTTTAATATAAAATTTTGACCAACTTTGTTTTCCAAAAAGTTTTGGGTGGATTTTGTCAAATTCCTCTTGTTTGTTATATTTTTTTCGTTAATGTATTCACAGATAGGGCAGTTAGAGAAGATATTTGAGTCTTGCAGGATGCCAAATGAGGCCAGATGGCCCGGTCTCACCAGTCTTACCAAATGGGGGAAAGTGATTTTGAAGTCACCTGCTCAAGAGCTTAAATGGAAAAGTCTAATCTCGTGAGTAAAATATTAATGTAATAATTGTAACCTGATTTATCATTTCCATCTTCGTTATGCACAAATAAAATTAAGATAAGGCACTTATTTATGAATTGATTATTCTAAGGAACCCCTATGCAATTACTACAAGTTTCAATGATATTCAGTTCCATGGATCCATATGCAAATGATCTTCTCTTGTAGATGCTTCAGTTGTGTCCTTCTAAGGTATATATCAAAATTTATGTTTTATGCCATCTAATGATGCCCTGTTTCATTAGAAGATGCTACTGAATTAAAATACATTTTGTGGATGTCTGCAGTGAATAACTGTGAAATAGGCACTGGATTCAGAATATTTCTAGACAGATCCACTAACTTTTCATCCGAGCAGGTTTAATATTATTTTCCCAATTCAATTTAGGATTGAAATTACCAAAATTGAAAGTAATTCTATTGAACATGTTAATTTTGTGTGCGCAACATTGCAAAATACAAAGCCACAAATAAAACTCAATATCATGATGAAAAGACCGGAGAGAAGATAGAGGCAGTAAAAGAGTGTGCCCCAAAGAAGCCAAAAATATCACATCCCCATCCCACCAATCCCAATTTTCCATAAACCCAAGGACCATTTTCCAAAGGACCATAGACGAATATTGATCTGGTAGGAAGAGATTCTATTGGAGTAGTTAGCCGAGGGCCAGGGCAAGGGCGTCAAGGATGCATACGTGGGCTCAGATTGACTTTAGCTTCTCAGAATATGGAGCGGAGAGTTGCTTCTCGTCCTCCTCGTCCCGCAAGCAGAGGACCTCGTGTTGGAGGTCAAGGAACTAATATTGCAAGGTGAAATACATTTTCTAGGAGATGTATTAAATCTCGTCTGAGTTTTGAACTCAGTGTTGCTTCCATGATCCTTTCTAGTGTTTCAAAGTTCATACACACTTGCGTTATTATGTTTGCCTCCAACAAGTATCATCCGTTTGATTTTGGAGTTGTTTAGTGTGACTTTTTGGAGTCTCTGATGCTGGAATCTAGTGAAAGAATTTGAGGTGAAATCTTGATTTATGTTATTTAAACTGGTTTTTTTATTATATAAATGGATTTAGCACCTTAAAAAACACCTAAGGCACTTCTATTATGCAAGGTTACTCATCAAACTTCTACTCTCAATAAAGTCCTGCTAGATTTTAAAGAAATTAGACCAAAAAAATTTACGAGAAAAACCTTCAAAAAGTCATAATAAAGACAACTCGTTTGAATTTTTATTACCTTTACAAAAATACGAAGAGGTCTTCAAAGCAATTTAATTTCCCCCTGCCCTGGTATTAACTATGTACTCACATGATTATAAATTTAATAAACAAAATAATATAAATTTCCTTTTTTGCGAGCCGAGGGTGGCAGACTGGTATTGGCATTTAATTCCAGCGCCGAGGGAGCTCGTAATGTGGTGACCTACACCACATGCCTCACCGAAATATCGGGGAAGGAGGAAGTTACCAAGTAAAGTAGAAATTAAGGCTCGTACCAATTTTAGCCACTAAATCGCCTCCCGTTCTGTTTTGTCTTTTTTTCCCATGTTTTCTCATTCGTGCACCCTTCAATTTTATTTTTATGTTTATGGGCTAAGATAAAATTATAATTGGTTAACCACAAAGTTTCACATATTAAATTTCATTTTGAATTAATTTTTGTTTATTTTCCCAAAATATTTTATTTATTTTATTTTTAAATGAGATAAATTTTATAATAGAAAATTGTGTTACTCTAAAACTAATTAATTTTTTTAATAATTATATAACTATTTAAATTTTAAATAATTTATAAAAACATTACCAAATGTTTTATAATTATTATCTTATAGATAAATAAAATTTGTGAATTTTTTTATATTTTAAGAGAAATATTAATCTTTAGAATATTTGATAAAAAATACATGGTGATAAGCATAGATGTTATTCTAAAAATAGGTTGTTATAATTTTGTTTTTATTCAAAGAATTTTTTCATCTTTTTTACCTTATTTCTTTTCCATTTTTCATTTTAAACTAAAAATTTTGTGTATTTGAAAAAACATATATTGTAATTATTATTATTATTTTTTTATATTTTAAGAGAAATATTAATCTTTAGAATATTTAAATCAAAGATACATGGTGATATGCATAGATGTTATTCTAAAAATGGATTGTTATAGTTTTGTTTTTATTATAATGCATTTTTCATCCTTTTTACCTTATTTCTTTTCCATTTTTCATTTTAAACTAAACATTTTGTGTATTTGAGGAAACATATCTTGTAATTATGATAACTACATTTGATTTTGACTACAAAATATTTTAAAGTAAAAAAAATAAAGCACATTAGAGTTTTATTTTTCATAATTTATTGATATATTTTTAAAGCTATTCTATTTAGAAATTGAGATATATACATGTATTTTTTTACTAATTCTTTTATGACTTAGATTAGCTTTTGATTAAAAAAGTATAATTTAAAATAATTTTAATAGTCAAAATTTATGTATTCCCTCTACAACGAATTTTAGAGGGAAGTTTAATTCCCTACTTGAGTGACTTTTAACTAAACCTTAATACTAACTTCAATTTAATAATTTATTTTAATTTAGTTACATTTAACTGAGAAGTAGGCAATAACTACTATGTAACACTTGTTTTTGTTAGAGTTCCATTGAACCAAATGCTAAAATCACCAAAATAAAAAGTTTTATATTGCCCAAAAATATTACATGTTTTGAATAAATAATTTCAAAAAATCAGTTTCTTCATCATCTCATTAACCAAATTATGAAAATTCGATACTGATAATTATCATTAAAAAACCATTAATATTTTTAGCTATATGTATTATTTTATATTCATTATATCCTAATATCACTAGAGAAAAAGAATAAAGGTTTTATATTGGCCAAAATATTTCATGTTTTAAATAATATTTTAATTTCATTATGCAAGTAATTTATCAGTCATTTCCTTGATAGTGATTGCAAGTCACCCAAAAGTTTTATATTGGCCAAAAATATTTCATGTTTTGAATAATATTTTAATTTCATTATGCAAGTAATTTCTCACTCAGTTCCTTGATAGCGATTGCAAATCACACAAAGATTTAAAAAAAAGAGTTTTTTCATAGTTTTATTGAATATTATGAAAATTGGATAATGGTAATTATCATTAAAACAATTGTAAAGTGAGATAATTTTATTTATATATATTATTTTATATTCATTATATCTAATATTATAGGAAAGGTTTTATATTAGCCCAAAATATTTCATGTTTTCAGTAATTCCATGCCAAAATAATATATGTATATTCTGCCATATTGGAAATTAGGTATGTAAATCAATGTTTAATTTTAATTTCATTATAGTGAATTCAAATCCCATAGGTTTAAAAAAATGAGTTTCTTCATGGTCTCATTGACCATTATGAAAATTGGATAATGATAATTATCATTAAAAAAAAAAATGTAAAGTGAAATATTGTCACCCAAAGGTTTCAACAAAATGAGTTTCTTCATAGTCTCATTGGCCATTATGAAAATTGGATAATGATAATTATCATTAAAATAATTGTAAAATGAAATAATTTTATTTATATATACATCACTTTATATTCATTATATCCAATATCCCATGAAAAGGTTTTATATTGGCCAAACATATTTCATGTTTTAAATAATTCCACCCCAAAATAATATATGTGTATTATGCCATATATCATATATTAGAATATTCGAAATTAGGCATGTAAAGGAAGGTTTAATTTTAATCTCATTATAGTGATTTCAAGTCCTATAGATTTCAAAAAATGAATTTCTTCATCATATCATTGACCATTATGAAAATTGGATAATGATAATTATCATAACAAGAAATTGTAAAGTGAAACATTTTTGTTTATATATATTATTTTATATATTCATTACCATAAGACGTTCTTATTTGAAAAAAAATCCCCCTGCTGCCACAAACTCATTGACATTGATGCCACTGCAATAAAATAATTAGAATAATATAGTATCCACCTAGGAACATTATACATTCGGTGCATATTGTTAGTATTTTACTTTTTTCACCAATACTACAATCAAACAATGATAGTGATAGTTGTGGACATATTATAATACATACACATAATGATACCTCTATTTTCCATAACATAATGAATTCATAGTCTTCACAGGAATTGAATTTTTAGCCTCCCCTACCCCAAATGACAACTAATCAAATCTTTCATTTCCACGGCCTATTTATCTCCAAATATATATCCAACCTCTACATTTACAACTTCCTGTGTTGAAAATAATAAAATAATAATGAATCATTCCTTATTCTTTTCAAAGATACATCAATAATATGGTTCTTTTGTTCTAAAAAATGGGCTAGTTCCAAAACAAAGAACAAAATGGGAAAGGAAACAATAGGAAAAAGAATTGGATGAATCTATGACTAAAGGTGGGGTACAGAACTATTTAAAAACTTAGTACTTTTCCTCATCAAAGGAAATGTAATAACATTAACAGAAGAGTCCTATTTGCACCACGACTGCCTTGTAAAATACAAGAATTATGACATTGGTCAATAGTGGTTATAGTGGCGACTTCGTTGAAGTCACAAGACCTAGAGGTTATGTTCATCTTGTGGTAGTAGTTTTCAAAGGCATAAGAGGTGTGGTCTACAACAGTATCCAGAATGTAACAACTTTGAACAACGTGAATAACATAGAAATCAGCCTACCCAAGACCGTAGGCCCAATCCAATGCCACCTAGAGGAGTTCAGTATCGTCCCCACACATGGCTACACCGAAGGTCTAGGTCGAAGTCTCGTTAGAAAAATTTGAGCACGCGACATTGAGGTGGAGGACATACACGAGCATGGAATTGGCAGTGAAGAGCCCCCAATTTTTCTCCGTAGTCCCACCACCCCTGAGGTCCTCATTAAAGAGCTTGTAGATATAGGTGTTGAAAGCCACGCCGGGGAGCTTGGGGGTTCTAGCGCTGTTGAGCACATGCTGGACAAGATTGTTGTTGTAATTTGCGACATTGTGTACGGTGGCGTTGACCATGGAGGGCCACCTGGTCTCTGTAATGACCACAGGGATGTTTTGGAAGTTTAGTGAGGACATGGAATAGTAGGTCGCATCGACCACAACATCGAAGAAGTTGGTATAGTGGAGTAACGTGTTGGGGTCAACAATGTCCCTATTGGGCGGGAGTGATCGAAACTGAGCATATTCCAACGACACGACACCGTTGCCCTACATGTAGACATAGTAGGGGTGGACGTTGAGCATCAGGTAGGAGTTTGTGTCACATAGGAAGGACGACAACGTCATCATCACGTTGTTACAAGAGGATTTAAAGGCCTACGAAGGTGGGAATGAATACAATATGAACTCGGCAGTGTGGGGAGTTGAAACCTTGCCCTGTACGTCAATATTGTTCGCCACCAGGTCCAAATGCAAGAAACTCATGGCTAGAACCAGGACGAGAGCAGCATCGAGGATTTTTTTTAGAACTTCACCACCCATGACAATGGTCGTCATGTTCGTGTTAAGAAAGTAGGATGCCACATTCTTGTTCACCCAATTCACCACAGTTGATCGCAATGGCCCTATGCCTAGGAGCTGATTATTGGGGACGCTCACAATCACTTCGATGTCGGTATTGGCCAACATTGTGAACATATGGCGGCCGTTTTTTAATATTTTTGAATCACAACTTCTTAAAACATATTTGGTACAAATTCATTTAAATGTAAAAGAAAAGAGTTTTGAAAAACTAAATTTATTAGTGAAATTGTAATAAACAACCTCACTTGCATTCATTTCTTAGAAGCTAAGATAACGAAAAAAATAATCACAATTATAGAAAAAAAAATTAGGAGGCTTCAAAAAATCTGTAGTTTTTGAATAGTGTCCATTGACCTTTGGGGATATTAAACTTTTAATTTAAATAGTCAAAAATTTATAATTAGATAAATTAAACATTTACATGTCAAATTTTCAATTGCAATTTTTTTTATCCATCATTGTTTGATTGTAAGTTCTTCTCCACATCAATAAACATGAAAGAGTTGGGTGAACTTTCTCAACAGTTAGATGTCACTTACATGCATATTTATAATTATACGTCTTCATTTTCCATTTATACTTGTTACTCATACAATGGGTTTTGAGCATGGTATTGAATTTAGTACGAGATGGATTTTCTTTTTCGACATGAAGGGTTGTTGCTATAATATCTTCCCTTGTTGTTTCTAATGCTAGTGGTTCTATTCATTTTTATAAATGAAATGATGATTAGCTATTAATGAGTCTTTTCAGAAGAGCGATGTAGAATTTTTGTATACCATAGAAGTTTAAGTTTATCATGAATCTGTGGAAATTTGACCATAAGATTTGTTTTCTTTGTCATGGTCATGTCTAGGTTATTTTGATGATGTTGGGAATGTTTTATTGATGGTTTATTTTTGTCAAATTTGGATAAACTTCACATTTCCTAATAAAATATCAAAATTCATTACAGTTTAGGTCCAAATTCCATAGTAGGACCAATATGGAATCAACACATCAAAAAAGAAGCTAACATAACTAGAAAGAAATGACACTTTATGCTTTTATATTAAGTAAAGAATCACTATCATTCAAATCTTGTTTGGATACTACCTTGACCATTTTTTCTTTGAAATCAATCATATTCATTTTTATATCCTCGGATACAACTACTTGACAATAATTTATTTGAAATGAATCCAGTTTGTTTTTACATCCCACTTGAATACTGAAACAATATTTTCTATGAAAATAATCAAATTCATTTCTATACTAATGATAAAGTGAATTGATGTTAGAATAATTTCCTCAAGGAGGGTCCCAAACACCAAAAGGACTTGTGGACTGAAACTTCAAGTGAGTGGCAAAATAATTCTCAAATTTAATCACCTCATCTAATTTTTAATAAGTTCTAAAAGAAATATCATGTAATAAGCATAGGCGATACCAAAACTGAATTTTTTCAATTAAATGTCAATGCCAACAAAATTACGCCCTTTGTAATAAACAAATATGTTGATGTCAAATTATAACGTGTTTAGGTGACTTAAAGTTGCTTAGAAACATAAAGGCCTTTAAGTGAAAAATGTTTTGTTCTTATATGATATACTTGATCTAAAGAGATCACACACATAATGTCAAACACTTAGACGAAAACTTATAAACTACTAATATTCTGAAATAGTTTTCATAAATCCTATGGAGGAGCGCTTCTGCATTACTTTCGTCTTGTGCTTTACCTTCATTTTGAACATATATCACTCATGATAAAAAAAAATGTGAGTAAAGAAACAAAATTTCATAAAAGTTTTACTTATTTATTCTATGCTATTTTTTCATATGCAAGGCAATTGCTAGTTTTAAGTAACATACACAAATCAAGGTTGAGATTTCCAAAATGGTTATGAATTTCTTTCACTCTTCTTCAGTTATGAGTTATGATTTTATTAGACATGTGATATTTAGACGGATAGGCTTTCTCTTTTGAATGAGACCACTTTTTTTTGTCAACATATCTTTTCTGCACACGACACCTATTACTAATTGGATTGATAACAGTGTACCCTACCTCTATTGCACTCAGGAAATTGACTCTACCAGTTATACCCTACCTCCGCCGCACTCACGAAATTGACTCTACCCTAACCTCCACTAGGCTCATGACCTAACTTGTTGTTTCTCACTCAGGGAAATGGATGAGGGAAGTGGCTGAGAAACGAAAAAGGCTCTGCGACATCTGTGCAACATTCCTCTTTTTCTCGTGACGTTTGTGCAACATTCCTCTTGTGTTCTGCGTCATCAGGTGAAACCTTATTAACAATGTTGTGTCTTTCGTTAAAATTCATTTAAAGAGTAATTGACCCAGTACAAGACCCAATACAGGTTATACTGCTGGCAATGTGAGAGACAGTGGTACGAATCTGCCAGTGGATTCGAATTATATTGATCTTCGCAGCGATTTGCAGACCCACAAGATTTATGTGTCTGAAGAAGGGTCGTTGTTCTCTAGGAATTTGTGTTTTAAATTTGGTCTGACGGATAGAGGAGATAAATCATAAAAGCCTGTGCGTGGGTGGCTCTCTTTTTCAAGTTCTACTCAGCACTGAATGCTTGTTGTTATTTCAGGATATAGAGCCAGTTGAGTGCTAGTGGGATTTGATCCGTGGACGTCGGAGAAGGGGAGAGATGGAGAGATGCCTACGAAACATCTCTATTTCTTTTCGGTTTTTTCTGTTGTTGTGTCATTTTCGATTGGATCTATGGTTGTGAATGATGATTATCATAGTGAAATGCACGATGGTATCTGTTTGTCCGGTGGTTAGAGAATCATTGGACTGTTACATTACTCTTGGTTATCAAAATGCAGCTGTGTGTAAATTTCGTTGCTTTACATATGAGCTATTTTAGTTTTTCTGGACATTGCATTGCAGTGGAATGTCGCTTTGATATCATTAATAGCAATAAAACGTTATCTCTAATATATTTAATTGCACCACTAATAGAAATCATAACATTGTTGAAATATTAAAGTCACCTGCCGTGCCCTTTGTACAGGAAGAAAAAGAGTACAACAGCAGCAGCAAAGATTTGAGTGCACAACACTCTGCATTCAAGAAGAATGTAGAATCCGTAAGGAGAAGAATTAAATATTGTATGGGCAGCAGCTAAGTATTGCAGGATAATTAATTTTGAATGATGGGCGAAGTCATTTTTGACAGAGGAATGGAGATTTCCCGAAGATTTAATCTACGGAGGAGCAGTCTAATTAAAGACGACCATTTCGGGCGTAAAAGCCCTCAACAACCAAATTGAAGAGAAATTTAATAAAACGGGTGAAGACTTAAAAGTTATGAAGAGGCTGGACAAGTGGTCCCTACCACTTAAGCGCCAAAGCGCAAATCGCAGATCGCAGTTTTGAAGTTTGAGACCGCAAGTGTCTTGTTGATGTGGATTTTTGCGATGTACGATCATCGCACCATCACACATCGCACATTGCAACATCGCAATATTACAGAATCACCCTCCGCCCATGCCAAGGTTCCGTTGAAAGTTGCAATGCGCGATCGTTGCACCATCGCACGATCGCACCATCGCATTTTATGTTGTTCTACCATAAATGTTATCGCAAATAGTTGCGATGCGATGCCATCGCGCCATCTCAATCTTGCACCATCGCAATTTTTTATTGTTCCGCCGTTCCGCGATCGCAAATCGCAAAATGGACGACTGCGATGTGGTCCCCACTCGTACGTCGCACCAATGTTAGATTTTATTGTTGCACAAAGGTTTTCTTTGTATTTGTTCTATTTATTTTGTTTTGGGTTTTGTTCCCGCCGCGTTATATAAAGGTGAAAAAGGCCCGAGAGCCATGCATTGTAATCTTAATACGTTGTATTGCTGTAACCGCTGTGTGAAAGCCCGTACGCAAAAGGAAAACACAGTAAGAAGAATATAGCATTGTTTGTGCATTCTCAAGAGACAGAGATTTGTTTTGGAGCACTGCTTCTGTAGCAGTCCCTATTCATATTTTGTGAATCCCTCACTGTTGAGGAAGAAATTTGTAATAGTTTTCAGTTCTGTTTATGAAATAGAAGAAAGCATTTTCAAGCCATCTCTATCTCCTGTCTGAAAGCAAATTTTTTTTTTATTTATATTCTCTGTGTTGATCAAGGAGAGGCGTTTACTCTCTGTTGTTTGGAATCATAAATATTCCAACATGGTATCAGAGCTAGTCTAGGCTCTTTGAATGTTTCAAAGAAGCTGAAGAAGAAGAAGACTTGTTGCAGCGTTTTCTCCAGCAGCGTGAAAAGATCGACAGAAGTCACAGTCAGGTACTTCTCAAAGATAAAAGTGCAGTTCTTTATTGTTTAAGGAGTTTGTTCTTTCAAGAAGGAAAGATAGTTTATTTAAGCTTAGAGTTCAGTTTTGAAGCAATGGCTGGACCAAGCACTGGCATGAGTCTTGGAAATGTTCAAATTCCACATTTTAATGGAAAGAACTATGATTATTGGGCCATTACCATGAGAGCCCTGTTTGTATCACAAGACTTATGGGAACTTGTAGAAGATGGTTTTGTTGAACCAGCTGATGAGCAGGATTTTAATGCCTTGACTCAAGCAGAGAAGGATTTATTGAAAAACAATAGAGAGAAGGATGCTAATTCCCTCTTCTATTTGTATCAAGCAGTAAATGAGAGTGTGTTTCCAAGGATAGCAGTATCTAAGAGATCCAAGGAGGCATGGGAAACTCTGAAAGTATCCTATCAAGGTATGGAGAAAGTTAAGACATAAAAACTTCAGTTGCTGAGAAGAGATTTTGAAACTCTTTGCATGAAAGAGTCAGACAGTGTTGACACATTTCTTACACATGTGATTGGGATTGTAAATCGGATAAGATCCCATGGAGAAACTCTTGAAGATAGAAGGATTGTGGAGAAAATTTTGAGATGTTTACCCTCAAAGTTTGATGTTATTGTTACCACCATAGAAGAGACCAAAGATCTCTCATAGTTCACAGTGGATGAACTTCATGCCTCACTGATAAATCATGAAAAAATATTGAGCAGAGATGAACACTCATCTATAGAGCACGCCTTCAAGACCTAGATGCCTTCAGGAAGAGGAAGAGGTCAAGGAAAAGGAAGAGGAAGAGGCAGAAGCCATAACAGAGGTGGAAGGAACAACCCTTCACATTCACAAGGAAGGAGCAACAGTCAAAGTCAGAGCCACGGCCAATGCAACAGCCAGCAAGGTGGACATCAACACCAACATGCTCATGGACAAAGGAATGACAAATCCAATGTCCAATGTCATTATTGCAAAAAATATGGGCATTATGCCAATGAATGTAGAAAGAAGCAAAATGACATGAAAAATAAGAAGAATGCTAATGTAGCAAAAGAAGAAAAGAACCCAAGTAATGTGCTATTAGCTTGCAATGTAGCACAGGATAGAGAAGATGATGTTTGGTTCTTAGATTCAGGTTGTAATAATCATATGACTGGCAACAAAGCAGTGTTTGCCAATCTAGATGAAGAAGTAAAATCTGAAGTGACCACAGGGACTGATACTAAGATCTCTGTCAAAGGAAAAGGCAGAGTAAGTATTCGAGCAAGAAATGGGGAGAAAAAATTTGTTCCTAATGTGTATTATGTTCCAGGTCTGAAATGTAATCTTTTGAGCGTCGGACATCTCATAAACAAAGGTTACAATGTAATATTCAAAGATGATGTGTGCACAATAAAAGATATACCTCCAAGCAAGAAAATTATTGCTGAAATTCAAATGACCAGCAATCGAATGTTTCCTCTCAAGCTTAACATTGACTTGAAGGGAAAAGGGAAAAGCATAATAGCTGTAACACAAGAAGCATTTCAGAAGGAAGCAAAGGATGAAAATTGGTTATGGCATTTGAGATTTGGTCATCTCAATTTCGGAGGATTAAATCTGTTGCACAGAAAATTAATGGTAAGAGGTTTACCATTGATTGAAAAGCCTGACAGCCTATGTGAAGGCTGCATCTTGGGAAAACAACACAGAGAAATTTTTCCTTCAGGGAAAAGCATAAGGGCGAAAGCACCCTTAGAAATCATCCACTCAGATTTGTGTGGACCGATGCAAACAACATCAGTTTCAGGCAGCATTTACATGCTGACCTTCATAGATGATTTCACAAGAAAAGTGTGGGTTTATTTTCTGAAATATAAGAGTGAATTTTTTCAGAAATTTTGCCACTTTAAAGCTCTCGTAGAGAAACAAAGTGGGCAGTATATTAAAGTCCTCAGAACCGACAGAGGAGGAGAATATATCTCAAAGGAATTTCTGCGTTTTTGCAGAGAGAACGAGTGACAAGAAGTTTACCACAAGGTACACACCGCAATAGAATGGAGTTGCTGAAAGGAAGAATCGAACCATAATGGAAATGGTGAGAAGCATGCTGAAGGCAAAACATTTGTCGAATGAGTATTGGGAAAAAGCAGCAAACTGTGCTGCGTATATTTTAAATAGATGCCCTACAAAAGTAGTGATGAACAAAGTTCCAGAAGAAGCGTGGAGTGGCAGAAAATAGGGAGTCACCCACATGAGAATTTTTGGATGTGTTGCATATGTACACATTCCAGACAAGTTGAGAAAGAAGTTGGATAGTAAGGGGGAGAAGTGCATTTTCCTTTGATACTGTGAAGATTCCAAAGGATACAAGTTGTATAACCCATCCACAAAGAAGTTTGTAATAAGCAGAGATGTGCAATTTATTGAAGAGGAAGCATGGGATGGAAGCATTGAGAAAACAGTCAATGTTAAAAGCTGTTTATCTCATGATGAAGATGAGGAAGATGTAGTTGAAATTAACAACTCATCGGTAGTACAACCTCCACCAACACAAGGACAGCAAGGGACACCTCAAGCAGTAGTGAGAACACCCTTGAGAAGAAGCGGGAGTGCATCACCAAACACACCACACGCAGCAGAATTAAGTGCTTCATCAAGAACGACTACACCAAGTGAAAGCAGAACAAGATTCAGAAGCATTAGAGAAATCTATGAGCAAGGAGAAGAAAATGAAGGTATGAATTCCCTATTTTCTTTATATTGTCAAGTTGATGATCCTATTCATTTTGAAGATGCTATTAAAGATAGAAAATGGATAGAAGCTATGGATGATGAAATTAATGCCATAGAGAAGAACAAAACATGGGAGCTGGTTGATCTCCCAGAAGGTAAAGAAGTCATTGGTGTAAAATGGGTCTATAAGACCAAGAACAATGCTGAAGGAAAGATAGAGAGACACAAGGCCAGACTTGTTGTCAAAGGATATAAGTAGAAGCATGGGATTGATTATGAAGAAAATTTTGCACCAGTTGCAAGAATGGGGACAGTAAGAGCAGTGCTGTCCATAGCAGCACAAAATAAATGGAAAGTATATTAGATGGATGTAAAATCTGCATTTTTAAATGGAGTTTTAATGGAAGAGGTATATGTGGAACAACCTCTCGGATATGAAAAGAAAGGCCAAGAGCATAAGGTCTTCAAATTGAAGAAAGCTCTTTATGGGCTGAAGCAAGCACTAAGAGCATGGTACAGTAGAATAAACTCCTATCTACTGGAAAATGGATTTGAAAAGTGTGAGGGAGAACCCACCCTATACATCAAAGAAAAGGATGGTAAGATGCTGATTGTTGTCTTATATGTTGATGATTTAATTTTTACAGGTAATGATGATTACCTTGTTGAAAATTTTAAAACAGTCATGAAAGATGAATTTGAAATGACTGACATGGGTTTGTTGAGATACTTCTTGGGAATAGAAGTAGAACAAAATGAAAAAGGGATTTTTATTTCTCAGGCAAAGTATGTGAATCAAGTTTTAGAAAGATTTAATATGAAGGAGTGCAAAGCTGAAATTACTCCCACAGTAATGGGATTGAAGTTGAGAAAAGATGACAACAGCAAGGATTTTGATCCAAGCTTGTATAAAAGCATAGTTGGCAGCCTCATGTATTTGACTGCAACTAGGCCGGATATTATGCATGCTGTTAGTTTAATTTCCAGATTTATGGAGAAGCCAAAAGAAGCACATTGGCAAGCAGCAAAGAGAATTCTGAGGTATGTGAAAGGAACAAAAGGATTTGGTATTTTGTATACAGCTTCAGAAAATTTAGAATTAGTTGGTTACACTGATAGTTACTGGGCTAGAAGTGTAGATGATTGGAAGAGCACTTCCGGTTATGTTTTTCATATGGGTTCAGGAGCCATTTCATGGGCTTCTAAGAAACAGCCTATTGTAGCATTATCTACAGCAGAGGAAGAATATGTGGCAGCAACAGCAGCAGCGTGTCAAGCAATTTGGATGAGAAGAATGTTTAGAAGTCTATGTCAAGAACAGGTAAAAGCGACAGTGATTTATTGTGACAATAGCTCATCTATTGCATTATCAAAGAATTCTGTGTTTCATAAGAGAACAAAGCACATAGACACAAAATTTCATTATATCAGAGAATTGGCGAACAATGGAGAAATTGTTTTACAACATTGTAAAACAGAGGAACAATATGCAAATATTTTAACAAAGCCATTGGCACAGAAAACATTTGAATTTTTGAGAAAATGTTTGGGTATGATGGACAACCCAGCAGCTGACTTTAAGGGGGAGTGTTGAAATATTAAAGTCACCTGCCGTTCCCTTTGTACAGGAAGAAAAAGAGTACAGCAGCAGCAGCAAAGATTTGAGTGCACAACACTCTGCATTCAAGAAGAATGTAGAATCCGTAAGGAGAAGAATTAATTCTTGTATGGGCAGCAGCTAAGTATTGCAGGAGAATTAATTTTGAATGATGGGAGAAGTAATTTTTGATAGAGGAATGGAGATTTCCCGAAGATTTAATCTACGGAGGAGCAGTCTAATTAAAGACGGTCATTTCGGGCGTAAAAGCCCTCAACAACCAAATTGAAGAGACATTGAATAAAACGGGCGAAGACTTAAAAGTTATGAAGAGGCCGGACAAGTGGTCCTTACCACTTAAGCACCAAAGCGCAAATCGCAGATCGCAGTTTTGAAGTTTGAGACTGCAACATCGCAATATTACAGAATCACCCTCCGCCCATGCCAAGGTTCCGTTGAAAGTTGCGATGCGCGATCGTCGCGCCATCGCACGATCGCACCATCGCATTTTCTATTGTTCTACCACAAATGTTATCACAAATAGTTGTGATGCGATGCCATCGTGCCATCGAAATCTCGCACCGTCGCAAGTTTTTATTGTTCCGCCGTTCCACCATCGCAAATCGCAAAATGGACGACTGCGATGTGGTCCCCACTCGTACGTCGTGCCAATGTTAAATTTTATTGTTGCGCAAAGGTTTTCTTTGTATTTGTTCTATTTCTTTTGTTTTTGGTTTTGTTCCCGCCGTGTTATATAAAGGTCAAAAAGGCCTGAGAGCCATGCATTGTAATCTTAATACGTTGTATTGCTGTAACCGCTGTGTGAAAACCCGTAGGCAAAAAGAAAACACAGTAAGAAGAATATAGCATTGTTTGTGCGTTCTTGAGAGACAGAGAGATACAGAGATTTGTTTTGGAGCACTGCGTCTGTAGCAGTCCCTATTCATATTTAGTGAATCCCTCACTGTTGAGGAAGAAATTTGTAATAGTTTTCAATTCTGTTTATGAAATAGAAGAAAGCATTTTCATGCCATCTCTATCTCTTGTCTGAAAGCAAAGTTTTTTATTTATTTATATTCTCTGTGTTGTTCAAGGAGAGGCGTTTACTCTCTATTGTTTGGAATCATCAATATTCCAACAAACATCAACATCAGTTTATCTGAGCATTCAGTTTTGCCATTGATTTCATTGAAAATGTTGTGAGACTCGTGATTTACATACCAGAATATATAACCGAATTTTAGAGATCTAAGCTTCGATTCTGTAATCGATTATCTTGAGCACCGCATGCTGGATACATTCTCCTCATTTTGCGGGATAGTCTAGCGCATATCTATTTTTCCCCTTGTTGATGGATGTGCCAATGTGGTTGGCTCATGAGCTGTAAATTTTGTTTCTACTAATAATTAATTGAGGCAATGCATGCAAGGGGCATGACCATCATACATCCAGCTTGATCTCCTGTCATCTCAAATTGATGTCTGTAATATATGGGATTCAACATTTCTCTCTTTTTCCTATGCTTATGTAAGTTCAGATCCATGACATCTGAAAATGTAGCAGATTGAGATATGCCAGTCTATTCGTAGCATCGTTAATCCATAATGCTACGCCGACATTGTGGGGATCAACTATTATCTTAATTCCAATAGAATAGAATATAAAATTTTTATGTACGGCGTTCCCATGGCCTGTAGGATCTACGAGATACAACAGAAAGTTACAATAAAAATTGCAAAAACAAAAATCTACAACTTAGCTTCTATATAGCTGCCCCATGTATAGTATCAATACTCATGTCCTAAAATTTTGAAACATCCTAAAACTACCTACTGGTTTATGGGTAAAACTACCTACTAGTTTATGGGCTAAACTAGACAAGCTAAACAATCTATGCAAACTATTCAAATATAGGCTAAACTGGACATGCTAAGCAAGCTATGGGAACTATTCGAACCTTCATATTTTATTGAGTTCTTATGCCTTATTGTGAAAGAAGTTCACATATTATTGGATATTATGTTCACACTGAATGTCCTTAGGCTTCCTATTAGTAGCATTGCCTATAATAGGTCTGTTGAGATTAGTTATTTAGGTACTTATGTGAATAAGTTGACTTGTAATCTAGAAATCAATAAATTGACTTTATTTCAATGTCTAGATGGGTTTATTTTGTGATTACAGGATATCTTAAATGCATCACATTAAACTATTGGTATGTTGCATATTGTAATTGGGTATTTTGAAAAAAGTCTATTTGAGGTATTTTCATTGTTAAGTAGTTTTCAAGCATTAGGGGCTAGAAGTTTCATGATGGCTTAAGTTACTAGCAAAAACAATAATGAATTCAAATTTGTTTTGTCAGAAGTTGCTTTCAAGAATCTGTCAAAAGTTTCATAATTTGTTACATCATGAAAGCTTCATTATTATACTAACCTTAGTTTTGTAATTTTCAAAAAGTTTCTTAATTTTTATTTTCTGTGCTATAAAGAAAAACTGAAATAACACACATCAGTTACACTTAATGTTGGTGGTATAAAGAAAAACTGAAATAATACATCCATCATTTCTAGTTAATGATAAATCAAAAGGTAAATTATAAAGAGAGCACCACATATACAACATCACTATTCCCACAATAAATTAAAACTGAAATAACACATTTACAATACATTTATTAGATATTTATGAGAAATTTTGTATTATTCAATCATACTTTCTATATGAAAAGTATAGAGGTTTTGTTTAAAGAGAATATAATCATTCAAAAAATTCTTAAAAGTTTATATTAAAAATTTCTATTATTCAATAATACTTTGTATATGAAATGTATAGAGGTTTTGTTTAAAGAGGATATAATCATTCAAAAAATTCTAATTATTTTTAGGAATGTAAAAAAAATTTTAAAAAAATCATTTTAATTAAAATTTTCATTTAAAATATGTAAAAAGATCTAAATTTTTAATTAAAATTTTCATTTAAAAGATGTAAACATATCTAAATTTTTATCAGATATTTATGAGAAATTTTGCATTATTCAATACTACTTTGTATATGAAAGGTTTATAGATTTTTTTTTTTAAAGAGAATATAAGAAAAGGTGTTTTCTTATTATTTTATGTAAATATTTTACTTTGTCAAATAAAAATAATAATAATAATAATAATAATACAATTAATAATATTTATCATTAAAAATAAAAATAACTCTTTCTTAAACATTTTTACTTGGTCAAAAATATAGTAAAGAAAATTAAAAATAACTCTACCTTAAAACAAAAATAATTTTAAACTAAAATAATAAGGTAAACTTTACTAGATCAAGTTAGTCATGTTTTTTGAACTCAAGGTTGATGAGAGCTCACGGTATCCACCTGTGGAATAGATTATTTAAAGGAGGAAATTAAACAACATAACTCAAGGGAGGCTCGCTTAGGAGATTTCCTTGTATTGGAAGGTTCCTTCATTTTTTAAATAATCTTCAATAGATCATAGCATACATTAGGAAATATTACTTTGACAATAATCATTAATTCTTCCTAAAAAAAAATTGCTAAAAGATCATCACACACGTAGATCACACTCCAAAATCCAATGAAAATTAAGGAAAGAATTACTCGATTTATGAATTGGAAACCATCATAATTGCATTATGTGGATTTACTTTTAGAAGTACCCCACAAAACACATCTCACTCAATACCTAGATAAAACATTCAAATCCACTCTAATAAATTTCATGTATTTTTCACAAGATCAAAGGCCACATTAAACCCACTTTTGTAGCTTTGAGTGTCATTATATTGGCTCAATTGAAACCAAGGCTCTTTCCGTGTTCTTTCTATAGGAATTATGTGGATTTACTTATAGAAGTACCCCACAAAATACATCTCACTCAATACCTAGAGAAAACATTCAAATCCACTCTAATAAATTTCATGTCTTTTTCATAAGATCAAAGGCCACATTAAACCCACTTTTGTAGATTTGAGTGTCATTATATTGGCTCAGTTGAAACCAAGGCTCTTTCCATGTTCTTTCTATAGGTAATGTTGACCTAAATTTCCACTCCATTACCCTAATTCTCGATTCTTAAGTGCCCTACACTTTGGAGTGGATAACATTAACACTGGTCCATAAGTAGTTGTTGGATAAAGATGTTTTACTCTTCAATCAATTTGTTTAATCCATTCTTAAGAAATTTAACTCATTCAAACTCATAAACAACAAGTCAAAACATAATATAGTATATAATAGATTTAACTCTAGACCTCTTGGCATTAGATATAAATCCCAAAATTAGAAATTTTGAACTTATCATTTTAAAAACATTAAATAAATACACTACAAAATAGCTTATAAAATTAATTATGGAAACTAAAGTATAACTCCTATAGGCATCTTTTTGAACCTTTATTATTTCAAATCAAATAACAATTACTTCAAGTTAATACTTCAAGATAATACTCCTATCGGCCTCTCTTTGCAACTTCTGGGGAAACTTCTACTACTAGTTATAATCCAAGGTATTGATATTGATAGATAATATTGTAACAATTCCTATTTTTTAATTAAAAATCTCCATATTAAAATTAAATTAAGTCTCCATCATTAAAAATCTCATATTATATATATATATATATATATATATATATATATATATATATATATTCTAAATTTTGTTATTAATAATATAATAATAAATAATGTTATTATTATTTTAATTTTGTGAAATGATGGAGGAGGGATTCGAGCTCCATGGAGAATTCAACTGGGTTTCATGTATGCCATGGCTATGAGTTTTCAACCCACTCAAAATCCACAGTCGCTAGGATCGGCTTGTTCTGCATGTCAAACTATTTATCAAGGACATCATCGAGGAGGACTGACAGAACAAAACCAACTCATACTTTGTGGACATCCTCCTTTCGCTCCAAGGAGAATATACACTCTATGATGACGATATAATCACAGTTCTATGGGTAACATAATTAAACACTTTTAGTAATTGGCAGTTTTTATGTCAGAAATTTTTTTTTTTCTCTCTTAGTTGTTTTAGCACAGACCTTCTCGCGTTCGCTTTCAATTATTCAAGTAAGTTACTGAGTCCATCATCTATATTTTTGGTATCAGAGCCCTGTTCTAATACTAAGGTCCTCACACACACACACACATACACACACACTGAGGTCCTCACACACTTATTCTAATACTCTTATATAGCATTTTTCTAAAGAGAATTATTGAGGGTCCTCTCGGATATTACTATTCCAGATGGTGTCTGCTCAATATTCTTGAGTACAATAATGTAAAAGAAAAACCCACTACTAGGGTCCTTTCGAACTTCTGTCACTATCATAATCTTCATCTGAAGAGGGAATCTTGTTTAAAGCTTCCTGTTCAAGTCACTTTAAATATTTTGTCTCCCAATCATGTTCTTTAGGGTCTTGAGCATCTTGATAGATGTCTACGAACAAGGTTGCCTTTTCTTCATTGGATGCCTTTTATTTTACTTTAGCTGAGGTTGTTGATGTAGAATATTGTGCTTTAGATGATGCCTTTGATGTAGATGATTGTCCTATTTCCCACTTTACTTTTTCGGTGATTACATGTAGATTCTTTTGAGGGAAAATATACTTTTCTTCTGATTTTTTCCATCGATTGATGAATGGCATTGGATTTATCTCAATATCCAAGAAGGAATATTTTTTAGCTTTATGAAAAGAAGGCATTGGTTGTACTGCTAGTTCAACTCCATCTAATAATTCCCATTTGAAGATTTGAAACATGCTTGTGGATGACTCGAATGCACATTGGATCCAAAGTTTGCAATTATGACTTATCTCTTCTCTTTGCTGCAAGCGTAATTCAAAAACATAGATGAACAAAATTTTGTGGAAATCATAAGACTAATCAAACAAGCAACATCATTAGTCCAATTTCCTGTCATAAAACTAATTGTTATTAGTGCCTTTTGATTAATTGCTAACTTGATCACCTTCTTTTCTCCTTGAATTTAATCAAAAATTTTCAACATGGATATTTTTTCAAATAATCTGACATTGTTGAATTATTTTAACAAGAGAGTCACCTTTTGAATTTCTTCAGTATTTTGTGCTAGGACAGACCCATCAACCTTTTCTAATCCAAAAATTTGTGCAAAGGGATTAGGAGAAATAGGATTTCTAAATTAGAGACTCTGATAATCCCATGGAGATGAAAATGTTCTGAGATATTGCAAGGTCCTTTCAATACACTGAGAAGATCTGATCTGTATTTTCTTTTGGAAATATCCATCTTTGATTTCCCGATCAGCAAAGGATTCAAATAACTCATATTGTGGGAAAGAATCTGTTCCTGCAAATTTTTCATCAATTCTTTGGAGATATGCATCCTCAAGTTCTTCAAAAAGATAGGGACCCTTAAAGATAATAGAAATTTTGCAATCCCTTCATTCATATTAATTTCGTCAAGATCCATCATCTTTGCTAATGTATAAATTGTTAATGCGAAGTATATACCTCCAATAATCTGATAATAATTCAAAGTTTTTAAAATTTGAATCATGGATTCAGTATATGATATAGTCCATAAATCATCAAGAGTCTTAAAATAGATTTTTACCTTCATGTTGGGTAAAGGATAAACCTTTACAAGCTCTGCATCTAAACCCAAAATGACTCCCACATTTTTTGATTGCCATGCCTGGCATTTTTGAATCCACTGATTTCTTCTGATCCTTAAGCCAATAATATTTTTAATTTCTTCAATTAATTCTCCATGTTTTTGTTCAAGGATCTTAAATCTTTTTACAAAAGTATCAAAATTGTCATTTGCTGGAGACTTACCAGGAAGGACAAATGGATTAGTCTTTTCAAATTATACATAGGCCTTATTCATCTCTCTGGTAAGTGAATCTGCTAAATAATTTGAATTTCCAGGCACCTATTCAACCTCAAAATCATACTATTGGAACCATATTTGCCATGCCAACAACCTGCCTCTTGCTAACTGTCTGGAGATTTTTGCTGAAAAAAAATATTTAAAATTCATTGATTCGGTTCTTATCAGAAACTTAAATGGTGCCAAGTAAAGTTCAAACTTTTGGATGCCATTAAAAATGGCAAGCGTTTCCTTTTCTGTAGTGAATTAATTCTTTTCGTGAGTTAAAAATTCACGAGATGCATAAGCACACAAAAATTCTTCTCCCTTTTCCTCCTTTCTTTCAAAAAGTATAGCTGCCCAAAAATCATCAGAGGCATCTGTTTGTAAAATTAGAAAACCATCACCTGGAGGTTTGAGTTTTGGGAGATTTTGACATTCAGCTTTTAATAATTTTACTGTTGTTGTTGCTTCTGGAGACCAACTAGAATGTAAATGTCTTCTGATAGGAGAATTTTTTGAAGATAATCTAGGAATGTACTTATGGACATAATTTAAAACTCCTAGAAAATGTTGAATAGTCTTAGTGTCTCTTAATTCATCAGGAAATTCATTCAATTTAGTTAAAACATGCAGTTGCATATGAATTTTTCCATTTAGTATATGAATTCCTAGGAAATCAATACTGTCTTGAAATAAAACCATATTTTTTCTCTGATAAGACAATACCATGCTTCTGAGCTTCTTCAAGAAAAAGTTGTAGGTGTTCAAGATGAGAATCTAAATCCTGGCTATGAATCAAGATTTCATCAATGTAGGTGACAATAAAATCATACCTCCCAAAAATGTAGTCCATTCTTCTTTGGAAGAATGCTGGAGCATTCTTTAATCCGAATTGTAGCACCTTCCACTGATAGAAACCTACAGGACATGTGAAAGTAGTCTTATGTCGATCTTCCTCTTTGATCTGAATCTGATAATAATCGGACTTCATGTCAAATTTTCTGAAGATTTTGCTATTTTGGATTTTCTACATTATCGTTTCTTGTCTTGGTAGAGGATAGTTAAAGCTCTGAGTTATTGCATTTAATGTCTTATAGTTTACAACCATCGGAGATTTTCCTCTAACTATCTCTGAGTGATTGCTCACTAGAAAAGCAGAACAAGAATAATGAGATGTACTTGGTTCAATCAGTTGTAAGCTTTGCAATTCTTCAATCTATTTCTTTATTTCTTGTTCATCGTTTTGAGTGCATGAGATAAGTTTTCCTTTTACCCCATTATCATGTAAAGTCACTATTTCTTCTTTAGGACTTTCAACACTCCAAAATTCTTGAGGATTATTTGAACAATTTTTCAACAATTCTTCATAAATTGCAATTTGATCTATTGACCAATATGGAGTCTTGTTTGCCGTTTGTTTGTTTTTTAACTCAATTCTATCTTCATACATTTGCAATACTTCCTGCCAATTGTTAAAATCATTCTTTGGCTTTCTATCACCTGCCTTTCTCTGGCTATTCTCTTTTCTGACTTCTGAATCAGCAATTGTCAGTCTTGGGACTGATATGGCCTTTTTCTTGAAATTCAGAATTACTTTATCTTCACTTATGGTAACAGGCAAGACAGAATTAATGAAAGGCATACCCAAAAATAAACTTGCAGATGGGTCATAATGTTGGATTGTAGAAATCTTAACAATACTCCCCCTAACTTTTAAAGAAATGTTATCCACATAATGAGTGAGATTGACCATGCCACCAACTGTTTCTGAAACTAAAATATTTTTTAAAGGCTTCCACAAACCTTTAAACAAGGAAGTACGAGCTAAATTGTTAGAGCCACCAGTGTCAATAAAAGCATCAACATTTATCCATTCACCTTTGACTTGAACTTGCACTGGAATGTACAACAAATTATTTGTTTTGACAATCTTTTTAAGAAGATTGCTTTCTACAACATCATCATACTTTGGAACAGGGAGAGATGAAGAAGGGAATCTACAACAAAGGCATGATCTAAAGCAGAATCTTCTACAACAACAACATCAGCTAAAGGAAAAGAAAAGGCATCTGATGAGAAAAGACAACCTTGTTCGTAGACATCTATCAAGTGCTCAGGACATTGAAGAACATGATTGGGATACAAAATATTTAAAGTGGCTTGAACAGGAAGCTTTAAATAAGATTCCCTCTTCAGATGAAGATTATGATAGTGACAGAAGTCCGAAAGGACCCTGGTAGTGGGTTTTTCTTTTACATTATTGTACTCGAGAATATTGAGCAGACACTGTCTGGAATAGTAATATCTGACAAGACCCTCAATAATTCTCTTTATAATAGGTTATATAAGAGTATTAGAATAATTGTGTGAGGACCTCAGTGTGTGTGTGTGTGTGTGTGTCCAACTTATTCAATAATAATTTGGATTGGTGCTTTATATCAGATGCAAGTCACAACCAGATTATATAATATATCTATTTTTGCCTTAGCAGCGAAAGATATGGCAGGGATTGTTTATGATTGGTGGATGGGTCCACCAAAGACAAAAAGGTTAAATGTAGCTGCTGCTTGTCTAGCTACTCTTGAATTGTTATTGAAAACTCAGTTTGTCCCTGAACCTGCTGATGAAAAGAAACAAATTTTAACAGATCTAGCAAGAATGGAACTAAAAGATTTGAAATTCTTAGACCAGTTTGGAAATGATTATATGTCTAAGATTTACAAAGCAAATCTTACTAAGGTAAAATATCTTAAGTGAAGACCAGGAGTTTTGTGTAATCTGATACCAAAAATATAGATGATGGACTCAGTAACTTACTTGAATAATTGAAAACAAACACGAGCCTTCTCACAACACCTTCCCAAATGGGAATACGAGTAAACACGACACTTCTAGTCTTCACTTCTCACTTTACAACCCAATTTAAGGTGATTTTGAATGAACTGTCCTCAGACAGGCGGCCCAACAAGCTTCAATATTAATTCAAGAAAACATATTACATACCAAGTTATGCAACAGAGTACTATAGCTCGATCTCTCTTTTACTCTCAGATCACTTCAAACATTCTTTGCACACACTTACACACACACACAAAAACACACACACATACACACACACTGAGGTCCTCACACACTTATTCTAATACTATTATATAGCCTATTCTAAAGAGAATTATTGAGGGTCCTGTCGGATATTACTATTCCAGACGGTGTCTGCTCAATATTCTCGAGTACAATAATGTAAAAGAAAAACCCACTAACAGGGTCCTTTCGGACTTCTGTCACTATCATAATCTCCATCTGAAGAGGGAATATTGTTTAAAGCTTATTTTTCAAGCCACTTTAAACATTCTGTCTCCCAATCATGTTCTTCAGGGTCCTAAGCATCTTGATAGATGTCTACGAACAAGGTTGCCTTTTCTTCATCGGATGCCTTTTCTTTTCCTTTAGCTGATGTTGCTGTTGTATAAGATTCTGCTTTAGATGATGAATTTTCTGTAGATGATTGTCCTATTTCCCACTTTACTTTGTCAGTGATGACGTGTAGATTCTTTTGAGGGAAAATATACTTTTCTTTTGACTTTTTCCATCGATTGATGAATGCCATTGGATTTATCTCAATATCCAAGAAGGAATATTTTTTAGATTTATGAAAAGAAGGCATTGGCTGCACTGCTAGTTAAACTCCATCTAATAATTCCCATTTAAAGATTTGAAACATGCTTGTGGATGACTCGATTGCACATTGGATCCAAAGTTTTCAATTATGAGTTATCTCTTCTCCTTGCTGCCAGCCTAATTCAAAAATCATAGATGAATAAAATTTTGTGGAAAACATAAGACTAATCAAACAAAAAACATCGTTAGTCCAATTTATTTTCATAACACTAATTGTTATTAGTGCCTTTTGATTAATTGCTAACTTGATCACCTTCTTTTCTCCTTGAATTTCATCAAATTTTTTCAACATGGATATTTTTTCAAATAATGTGACATTGTTGAATTCTTTTAACCAGAGAGTCACCTTTTGAATTTCTTCAATATTTTGTGCTAGGACAGACACGTCAACATTTTCTGATCCAAAAATTTGTGCAAGGGGATTAGGAGAAATAGGATTTCTAAATTCGAGACTCTGATAATCCCATGGAGATGAAAATGTTCTGAGATATTCCAAGGTCCTTTCAATACACTGAGAAGATCTGATCTGTCTTTTATTTTGGCAATATCCATCTTCGATTTCCCAATTAGCAAAGGATTAAAATAACCCATATTGTGGGAAATAATTTGTTCCTGCAAAATTTTCGTCAATTCTTTAGAGATATGCAGCCTCAATTTCTTCAAAAAGATCAGGGATCCTTAAACATAATAGAAATTTTGCAATCCCCTTCATGCATATTAATTTCTTCAAGATCCATCATCTTTGCTGATGTATAAACTGTTAATACAAAGTCTATACCTCCAATAACCTGATAATAATTCAAAGTTTTTAAAATTTGAATCATGGATTCAGTATATGATATAGTCCATAAATCATCAAGAGTCTTAAAATATATTTTTACCTTCATGTTGGGTAAAGGATAAACCTTTACAAGCTCTGCATCTAAACCCAAAATGTCTCGCACATTTTTTTATTGCCATGCCTGGCATTTTTGAATCCACTGATTTCTTCTGATCTTTAAGCCAACAATCTTTTTAATTTCTTCAGTTAATTCTGCAAGTTTTTGTTCAAGGATCTTAAATCTTTTTATAAAAGTATCAAAATTTTCATCTGCTGGAGACTTACTAGGAAGGACAAATGGATTAGTCCTTTCAAAATATACATAGGCCTTATTCATGTCTCTGGTAAGTGAATCTGCTAAATAATTCGAATTTCTAGGCACCCATTCAACCTCAAAATCATATTGTTGGAACCATATTTTCCATGCCAACAACCTGCCTCTTGCTAACTATCTGGAGATTTTTGCTGATAAAAAATATTTAAAATTTATTGACTCGGTTCTTATGAGAAACTTAACTGGTGCCAAGTAAAGTTCAAACTTTTGGATGCCATTAGAAATGGAAAGCATTTCCTTTTCTGCAGTGAAGTAATTCATTTGGTGAGTTAAAAATTCACCAGATGCATAAGCACACAAAACTCCCTTTTCCTCCTTTCTTTCAAAAAGTACAGCTGCCCAAATATCGTTAGAGGCGTCTGTTTGTAAAATTAGAAAACCATCACCTAGAGGTTTGAGTTTTGGGAGATTTTGACATTCAACTCTTAATAATTTTACTGCTGCTGTTGCTTCTG
This sequence comes from Pinus albicaulis, assembly GCA_034641835.2. Classification (NCBI taxonomy): domain Eukaryota; kingdom Viridiplantae; phylum Streptophyta; class Pinopsida; order Pinales; family Pinaceae; genus Pinus; species Pinus albicaulis. The sequence continues at coordinate 882,293,299 of CM076572.1, forward strand.
GAGACCAACCAGAATGTAAATGCCTTCTGATAGGACCATTTTTTTAAGAAAATCTAGGAATGTACTTATGGACATAATTTAAAACTCCTAGAAAACGCTGAATAGTCTTAATGTATTTTAATTCATCAGGGAATTTAGAAAATTTAGTTAAAACATGCGGTTGCATCTAAATTTTTCCATTTAGTATATGAATTCCTAGGAAATCAATACTGTCTTGAAATAAAACCATCTTTTTCTCTGATAAGACAATACCATACTTCTAAGCTTCTTCAAGAAAAATCTATAGGTGTTCAAGATGAGAATCTAAATCCTGGCTATGAATCAAGATATCATCAATGTAGGTGACAATAAAATCAAACCTGCCAAAAATGTAGCCCATTCTTCTTTGGAAGAATGCTGGAGCATTCTTTAATCTGAATGGTACCACCTTCCACTGATAGAAACCTGCAGGACATGTGAAAGCAGTTTTATGCCGATCTTCTTCTTTGATCTGAATTTGATAATAACCAGACTTCATGTCAAATTTGCTGAAGATTTTGCTATTTTTGATTTTCTGCATTGTCATTTCTTATCTTGGTAGAGGATAGTTAAAGCTCTGAGTTATTGCATTTAATGGCTTATAGTTTATAACCATCCAAGATTTTCCTCTAACTATCTCTGAGTGATTTCTCACTAGAAAAGCAGAACAAGAATAATGAGATGAACTTGGTTCAATCAGTTATAAGCTTTGCAATTCTTCAATCTATTTCTTTATTTCTTGTTCATCGTTTGGAGTGCATGGGATAAGTTTTCCTTTTACCCAATTATCATCTAAAGTCACTATTTATTGTTTAGGACTTTCAACACTCCAAAATTTTTTAGGATTATTTGAACAATTTTTCAACAATTCTTCATAAATTGCAATTTGAGCTAGTGACCAATCTGGATTCTTGTTTGCCTTTTGTTTGTTTCTTAACTCAATTCTGTCTTCATACATCTGCAATACTTACTGCCAATTTTTCGAATCATTCTTTGGCTTTCTAGCACCTGCCTTTCTCTGTCTATTCTCTTTTCTGACTTCTGAATCAACAATTGTCAGTCTTGGGACTGATATGGCCTTTTTCTTGAAATTCAGAATTACTTTATCTTCACTTATGGTAACAGGAAAGATAGAATTAATGAAAGGCATACCCAAAAATAAACTTGCAGATGGGTCATAATGTTTGATTGCAGAAATCTTAACAATACTCCCCCACAACTATTAAAGAAATGTTATCGACATAATGAGTGAGTTTGACCGTGCCACCAACTGTTTTTGAAACTAAAATATTTTTTAAAGGCTTCCACAAACCTTTAAACAAGGTGTAACACCTCCAGTTTAAGAACACATTTTTTTTTTTTTTTAATACTTGAATTTCCTAGTTATTCGAATACTAAGTTCAGAATTTTGATATTTATTTCCGTCTATTGTGTATTTTCCTCTACCACTTCAATTTCTCCTTTAATTTTTAATATCTCTTTTCCACTATCCCCTTTTAACAACATTTAATATTTTCAATGTTGACAGTACACCCATGAACATAAAATCCTATGCCTCTCTTAAGGCCCCTATGTACATTCATTTCTTATACCACCTATCTCACATATAGGTCAATACATATACCGATATACAATTATATCAACCCCTTATATATAATAAATATCATATATATAATTATATATAACACATCTATATTTTTCTTTGGATAAAATGATCTTTGAATGCGCATACCCAAATTCATAAACCATATATACATATATCCCATATGTATACATTTACCTTGTTAATACTAATTGGAGGGCGCGCGCTCGCATATATAAAACCCTACATAAATTTCCTATACACCACAGATATCTCTATCCTTTGAAAACCGATTATATCTTCCCAGGCTGGCATTTAGACTTCGGTTAGTTTTAATGGTGAATAAATTGAATCATCCATTGGCATGTAATACATAGTGAATAATCAATTTAACGCCGTATATATATACACGTGTAGGTTGACTGTTGTATGATTTCAGCGTTCGAATCTCTGATATATATATATATATATATAGATGTATGGTATGGAGTTCGATTTTTCGCCTGTAATTTGGAATCTTCGTAAACCGTGTCTAACCCTAATCGTCATTTGTTATGCAGGTATTCCCATTCCATTTTGTTTTCGGATTGGCCGCGGCGTGGTAAATTCTTATCAGTCTATACTGATACGCGTACCACCACAGAGCACAATGCCGACCGTCGGTGCGTTGGCGTAAACCCTATGAACTCTGGACTCAGTTCACCTCGCGACGGTTTAGCACTATAGTTGTTTCTGATTTGAAACCGGCACACACACGCGTCGTGATCCCATACGCATAGTACTCAATACTCGTACTGGGTATGGATGGTATGAGCCGCCTAACACAGGGTTCGGTTCAGCTAGTTTGACGTGTGAGTTGGGTTAAACTATTTCGCTGGTTTTTGTGTGCAGGAGAAGCGTCTCGCCCGTGAGAGGAAGGTAGCCAGCGGCGGCGTACCTCGAACCTTGTCCAGCAAGAACTCGGCGGGTGGATTGCAACTGTCAGTTCGGCTGGTGCGAGTACTGGGTGCATTGAGCTCTGCCTCTGGCAGTTGTTCGATTTAGGTTTAATTCTGCACCTACGTGCCTACGATTCTCTATCTCCTCTGCGCCCCTAAACCCCACTTGGTACCCTCCGGTCGACGTGCTGCGTTTGCTCAGTCAACCTCGGGATTCTTTGAAGTTTTGTGGGTAGATGAATTAGGGTTTTGAGTGTGCTTTTAACTAGAGACACTTGTGTTGATCTATTTACCAGATCCTTTCTGTCTTGTTTTTTTTCTTTCTGAGATTATGCTTGTTTCCCTTCGGCTCCTTCAGCTAAGTTGCGATGTGAATCATGTGCAGGGAGGTTAAAGGTTTGGTATCGCTTAATCCCCTCGTCTTATATTTCCTTACACCTGTAGATCCTCACTTCGTTTCTTTTTGGACGATACAGTATCTAATCATCTATTGTATGTTTGTGTAGAGAGGGCAGGAGATCGGCGTCTCAGTCTGTTCACTGGGGCAGAGATCTAGCCTGTCCTCCTTGGCGCGTTTTAATCTTTATTTTATTCTTACCACAGTTTTGCCATTTAGTTTGGAGGGAAACCCTCGTCGTGAAACTTGTGAATGTTTTGGTTCCTGAAGTTATCATTTCTGCGTTTAATACGTATTACCTGTGCCGAAAATTTTCAGGCATTTTCGATAGCTAACGTCCGAGTGCGGGATCTTAGGTTGCTCCGCACACAGATTTGCCAGTCGTTACACAACCAGCATTCAACTCCCTCGCACCTCGTATGGTTTTCACATTTTGATGTGGTTACTGTCAGCACGACGCAGGGGTGGGAAACTCTACCCACAGGTAAACCCTTAATTCCTTTCATTCGGTTGTAGCGAGTTGTGCTTCAGTTTTGTTGTTATGTATTTACCCCATTCTGCTATCATTCGAAGTCACTAGAGATATGTCACATTCACTCGAGGTTTACGATTGTATATTTATGTTGAACCGTTTCAGTCGACGAGAATCAAAGGTGTTCTGACTCGTCAGTTTCTAACTACGTTAATAGTTTCCATTTCGATTTACTGGCGGTATTTTTAATGAATCATACGAGGAAAGGGTACCGAAATATTGTATCGGCCGTCCACCTCCCTTACGAAAGTTCAACACTTTTAATCCTATTGTTTTTATGATGATAGAATACCTCCCAGCGTGGGTCACGCTGCCCCTGGGAGTTTTAGCATAATACCTTTGACATATAAAAATTATTGAAGTCGATTGCATGCATCTCATACGCAGCAAGGAGTGATGTTGTCGGCCATTGCTTTGGACGCATTAGTTCACAGTTTGGTCTCGGTTCATCTAAGGTATAAAAGGCTCGACAATGCCGCGGCCTTGTTTATGGTGGTTTGACAGAGGAATTACGTTTGGTTGACTTAATTTATGCGTCATCATCATAAATCTAATTAGACCATATCACAATAGAACCCTATATGATTCGCATAACAATCTTTTCATTTAACATTTTTCTCTGAACTTGCTATTAACATGAACTGTTATGTTATCTCTCGGTACTTAGATTATTTCTATGTGTTACTCATATATATATGTATTGCAAGAAATAGTGAAACGAGCTATTATTAGCTCTCGGCATTTATATGAAATATGGAAAACGAGATATTGGTTTAGCTCTCGGCATTTATATAGTTGTTTTTGTGATAACCTACCCGCATTAATATAATTTTACTGTATGCTTGTTCCAATAGCTGTAGGGATCATATATGTAATTCATTTCAACATGACTGACTCGTATTTATATTTCCTCCTTGACATATATGGTTCATATATATATGATTCGTGTTTATATCCCCTTTTTGACATATATAATTCCTATATATGTATAACTCATTTTTAGTCAATGTTCAAAGGACCTATTTGTGTTAGTTTTTGATCCTCTTTAACATATATATAATTTTATTAAATGCATATACATATATTCGATAGTTCATGTGATGGTGTACATTCAGCATAGATTTAATCCATTACCATAATACTTAATTCAAGGGTTAGAGATGAAATTTAAAATGCACTATACCCTATAATTTCTGTGAATGCTATAAGACTCCTATAGAGTAGAAGTACTTCTTTATCTAGAAGAATTTCAGATGTTATCCTCTAATGTCTTTACTTTATTTACCTCAGTTCTGCTACAATATTTTTCTAATATACTTATGAGCATATAACATCGCTTTGTATCTACAGGAACTCAGAAAGTATAGAATTATCTGTGGAGATTAAGTAACTCCAGATTTAAACCGACCTTGGTTTAGAGTTTCTGGGGATTCTACTCTATGGATTTATGGTCTACAACTAACCAGAATCTGGAAGGTGAAAGCCTTAGGATGGATTCTGGTAAATGTACTACTAAAATCAATCATACCATTAAATTTGATTTTATATGTAGCCAATTCATACTATCATAAAACAAAATAACCAGAATTTCAGAACATACCACAATTGCAATTGACCAACCTCCCAACCTTAGAGTCCTCTTTGTCTCCCAGAACTCACCCCTGAGCTGAGATCACCCCCTAGAACAGATCAACCTCTGATCTGCTTAGGAGCAGATTATTTAAGCTCATAATTCCCCAAAGCATGTTTCTAATTCTGCGTCTAGAATAGCAGGATGCTTTCTTTCCTGTTTAGCCTAGGCTTCCCATTTTGGGATTCTTTAAAGCTGTTTTATGCTTTTCCTCAGATTTTCCCGCTTTTACCACCTCTTCCCAACTACTTTCCTCTTCATTGGGGAAATTTAGATTCCTCCTCTAATCTAAATTAATTTCTTTCAAGGATTTTTGAAAGATTGTGGGGATTTGTTGCCTTATCCATCCTCATGGACTTGGCAAGTGATCTCAAATTCTCATCTTGGTCAAAATGCACAATCATTTTATTTATTTCATCAATTTAAATATGCAAGTACATTCACACCATACTTATCCTTTGGGGTCCACCCCCTTAGGATTTAGAGTTCAAATGTCTAATCTTTAAAAATTCAACACACAAATTGGGGGTGTTACATATTCCCCCTCTGAAAATAAACACCGTCCTCGGTGTTTTTATTCAACTACTAGAGTTCACTTAAACAAAAATGGATATTTCTCCATCATTTCAGCTTCCCTTTCCCAGGTAGCTTCTTCAGCAGTAAAGTGCTTCCACTGCACCTTTACTCTGGCCACTGTTCTGTTCCTCAATTCAATTTCTTCCCGCTCCAATATTTGAAGCGGTTCTGGCAGAAACTCCCCTTCTGGTTCCACCTGTACAATATTCCAATCAACTATGTGAGAAGCATCATGTACATAACTTTTTAATAATGAAATATGAAACACATTATGCACTCTAACATGGGGTGGTAAGGCCAGCTTGTAAGCCACTGGTCCCACCCTTTCTAAAACTTCAAAAGGACCACAATATCTAGGAGCCAGTTTTGCACAACTTCCTGCATAAAGTGTGCTCTTTTTGGGTTTGATGCGCAAATACACATGATCCCCCACTTTGAATTCTCGGTGCACTCTTTTCCTATCAACATAGCTCTTCTGTCGATCTTGTGCTGTCTTGATATTTCTCTGTATTTGTTTAACAATTCTTTCCATCTCTTGTAGTGCATCTGGTCCCAACACCAGTTTATCCTCTGGTTGACTCCAGCTCAAGGGAGTATGGCACTTTCTCCCATAGAGTGCCTCAAATGGACTCATCTTAATAGAGGATTGGTAGCTATTATTATAGGAAAACTCAGCTAAATGCAGATACTCTTCCCACTTTGATGGCCTATCCATCACATACATTCTCAACATATCCTCCAGAATTTGATTCGTCCTTTCTGTTTGCCCGTCAGTTTGAGGGTGGTAGGCAGTACTGAAATTCAGCTTAGTACCCATCCCTCCAAACAATCCTTTCCAAAATGCTGCTATAAACTTAGCATCTCGATCTGAAACAATTACTTTGGGAACTCCATGAAGCCTTACTATCTCCTTCAGAAAAACATTTGCTACTTGAGCTGTTCCGAAAGTAGATTTTACTGGTATAAAGTGAGCAGCCTTGGTTAAAGTGTCTACTACCACCATTACTGAATCATGTTGGTATTTGGTTTTGGGTAGTCCTGTTATAAAATCCATGGAAACTGTGTCCCATTTCCATTCTGCAATTGGGAGGGGATTTAAAAGCCCTGCTGGGTGTTGATGCTCAAATTTGACTAGTTGACACTCCATACATTTACTTAAATATTCTGCCACATCTCTCTTCATTCCTGGCCAGAACAACTTCTTCTTCAAGGCTGTTAACATCTTTTGGTATCCTGGATGTCCTGCATAGGGCTGTTTGTGGTATTCTAAAATTTCTCTTTTCAATGACTCTATATTTGGAATATACAACCTGTTTTTGTAATAGAGCAGCCCTTTTTGGTTTGTAGTGAAATCAGTTTTATCCCTTGTCTGTAGTTTCACCAAGAGTGCTTCATAGTTGGGATCTTGAGTTGTTGCTTTTCCCACCAATTCCTCTACCTCCATATGGGCACTACTCCCCATACTGTTTAGATGTTGACAAGCATTTCTACTTAATGCATCATCAACTTTATTCTCCTTCCCCTTGATATGCTTTATGTCCATATCAAATTCACTTAAAAAAGACAGCCATATGGCTTGTCTTGCATTCAGGTCAGTTTGGGAAAAGAAGTATTTGAGGCTAATATGATCAGTCATCAATGTGAACTTTTTCCCCAGAAGATAGTGCCGCCACATTTTCAAAGCATGGATAATAGCTGCAAATTCTAAATCATATGCACTGTAATTCTATTCATGAGTTTTCAGTTTTCTAGATTCATAGGCAATAACTGAATTTTCCTGCAATAGGACTCCTCCTAGCCCCTCTCTGCAAGCATCTGTACATACCACAAACTCTTTATCAGGATCAGCAATTTTTAATATAGGAGCTGAAATAAGTTTTTGTTTTAATTGTTTGAAACTGTTTTGACATTTCTCAGTCCACACAAACTTAACACCCTTTCTTTGCAATGAAGTGATGGGATGTGCTATGGCAGAAAATCTTTCCACAAATCTACGATAGTAGCCTGCCATCCCCATGAATGGCATTACTGCTGAAACATCAGTTGGAACTGGCCATTCCTTAATTGCTTTTATCTTTTCAGGGTAAACTGCCAACCCTTTTTCAGAAATAATATGACCCAGATATTGAATTTTATCTTTATAAAATTCACATTTGTTGAACTTGGCATATAGCTGGTTTTCTTTTAAAGTCTGCAATACTATTCTCAGATGTTCCTTATGTTCGTCCTCATTTTTGGAGTAAACTAAGATATCATCTATGAACACAAGAACAAATTTATCCAAATACTTATTCAACACACTGTTCATCAGGCACATAAAAGTGGCAGGGGCATTTGTCAGTCCAAAAGGTAGGACTACAAATTCGTAGTGTCCATACCGGGTTCGAAAAGTTGTTTTTCTAATGTCTTCTTCTTTAATTCTGAGCTGGTGATACCCATTCCTTAAGTCAATCTTTGAAAAAACTGAGGCCCCTCTCACTTGATCAAAAAGATCATCAATTCTCGGCAAAGGGTATCTATTCTTAATGGTTAACTTGTTCAGTTGACGATAATCAATGCACATCCTGAACGTTCCATCTTTCTTTTTCACAAATAAAACAGGGGCTCCCCAAGGAGACACACTTGGTCTGATATACCCTTTATCTAGCAATTCCTGTAATTGCATTTTCAGTTCCATTAGTTCAGGAGGGCTCATTCGATAAGGTGCTCGGGAAACAGGTGTTGCTCCTGGTACCAGATCGATTGAAAAGTCAATCTCTCTTTTGGGGGGAAGATGAGGGATTTCCTTGGGAAAGACTTCCTTAAATTCTCTGATGACTGGTACAGCATCCAGTAACTCTTCCTCAGTTTTCTGTTCTATTTCCTCTACATGCACTGCATAGACTTGGTATCCTTTTCTAGCTGTTCTTTTCAATTGTAAGGCTGATATTTGTCTTACTGAAATGGATTTTGGTTTTCCTTTTAGGGAAAAAGGTTTCCCCTCTTCATCCACACAATGCAGGGTTTTGTCCCAACAGTTCATCAAAGCTTTCTTCTTTTCCAGCCAATCCATTCCTATCAGCAAATCATAGGATCCTAATGGCAATATGTTTAAATTTACTTCTGTTGGAAAGCCATTTAATTGTATTGCTGTTTTGGGCAATTTATGTGTGACTTTTCTCTTAGTTCCAGTGGCCAGCTGTACCAACCATGACTGCTGAAACTTTTCAGGTTTAATTTTACATTTTTCTACAATTCCAGGACTAGTGTAACTCAAAGAAGCACCTGGATCAATCAAAACAGTAACAGGTAGGTCAGAAATCTTACCCTCCATTTCCACCATGGTTGCTTGATGTTCTGCTTGTCGATTTTCCAATGCTGCATTGATAGTTGGTATATTTCTGGCTATGTCAGTTACTATTGTTGCTTCTCGCTCACTGCTGATCATATGAATATTTCTATGGGGGCAGTCTCTCATCATATGGGGTTCTCCACAGCCCCAACATTTCAAAGGTTCCTTCATTCTGACTGTCCCTTCCTTTTTATTGTTCCCTTCTACTGGTTTTGAAGCCACTTGGGACTGAGCAGTTTGACTTTCTTTTGGTTTATTAAATTTTTTCCGCTGATGATCTCTACCAAAATTTCTTAGATATGCTGGTTTTGGTCTTTTACCTTTGAACTCACCCTTGTTCAGCCAGCTCTTCCCTTGTTCAGCTTTACCTTTAAACTGCCGATAGCATAATCTTGCTTTTCTAACAGCTTCATCCATTGTCTTTGGGTTGTCAAACTCAATTTTCTCCTTGTATACAGTAGGCAAGGAGTTCAAAAACCTTTGTACCTTTTCCTTTTCTTCCCTAATGTAAGGGACATACCTCAGTAAATTAGTAAACTTAGTGACAAACTCATCAATGGTGAGTTGTCCCAATCTAAGTTCGTGGAATTCTTTAGCTTTATCATCATAATAACGTTCGTTCAAATAATGATTTTTGAACTTAACCTGAAAATATTCCCACGTAACTGTCTTTTCATCAATGGCATGCACCATTTTTGTCTCTTCCCACCACAGTGTAGCTTTTCCTTGTAATTGGTACACAACTAATGTGGCCTTCAGATTGCTTTCATATTCATAAACTTGGAAATACTTGATCATGTTCAGCAACCAAGCTTCAGCATCCTCCTCCTTTTCTCCATCATAGGAGGGAGGTTTGATCTTTCGGAACTCCCCCTGCAGTTCTCTTTTCTGTTTATGTTGATGTCTAACTGCATCCTCATCCTCAGACTCATCCATCTTTCTTTTCCCAGAACCTTCGCCTTCCTGGATGTTCCGGGAAGTTAGCTCTCTGATGAGCTTTTCCTGCTCCTTACTGGCTGATGACAACATGTCATTCTGGCTTCTTAGTTCAGCCAACTCTCGTTGCATCCTGTGCAACATAGCCATTACCGAGGCATTGGGATCCGGAGTAGCAAACTCATCACGCAGATCCACATAAATTCCTCCTTCTTCAGCCATTTTAGCACCACTGTACACACTCATACATTTGATTAGTAAGACAAAAAAAACAATATCTACAATGTTCAATACATTCAGACTTTAGTGAGCACAATAACAACAACCCAGTTTTTTGCACTTGGGCTCTGATACCATTTGTAACACCTCCAGTTTAAGAACACATTTTTTTTTTTTTTTTAATACTTGAATTTCCTAGTTATCCGAATACTAAGTTCAGAATATTGATATTTATTTCCGTCTATTGTGTATTTTCCTCTACCACTTCAATTTCTCCTTTAATTTTTAATATCTCTTTTCCACTATCCCCTTTTAACAACATTTAATATTTTCAATGTTGATAGTACACCCATGAACATAAAATCCTATGCCTCTCTTAAGGCCCCTATGTACATTCATTTCTTATACCACCTATCTCACATATAGGTCAATACATATACCGATATACAATTATATCAACCCCTTATATATAATAAATATCATATATATAATTATATATAACACATCTATATTTTTCTTTGGATAAAATCATCTTTGAATGCGCATACCCAAATTCATAAACCGTATATACATATATCCCATATGTATACATTTACCTTGTTAATACTAATTGGAGGGCGCGCGCTCGCATATATAAAACCCTGCATAAATTTCCTATACACCACGTATATCTCTATCCTTTGAAAACCGATTATATCTTCCCAGGCTGGCATTTAGACTTCGGTTAGTTTTAATGGTGAATAAATTGAATCATCCATTGGCATGTAATACACAGTGAATAATCAATTTAACGTCGTATATATATACACGTGTAGGTTGACTGTTGTATGATTTCAGCGTTTGAATCTCTGATATATATATATATATATATAGATGTATGGTATGGAGTTCGATTTTTCGCCTGTAATTTGGAATCTTCGTAAACCGTGTCTAACCCTAATCGTCATTTGTTATGCAGGTATTCCCGTTCCATTTTGTTTTCGGATTGGCCGCGGCGTGGTAAATTCTTATCAGTCTATACTGATACGCGTACCACCACAGAGCACAATGCCGACCGTTGGTGCGTTGGCGTAAACCCTATGAACTCTGGACTCAGTTCACCTCGCGACGGTTTAGCACTATAGTTGTTTCTGATTTGAAACCGGCACACACACGCGTCATGATCCCATACGCAGAGTACTCAATACTCGTACTGGGTATGGATGGTATGAGCCGCCTAACACAGGGTTCGGTTCAGCTAGTTTGACGTGTGAGTTGGGTTAAACTATTTCACTAGTTTTTGTGTGCAGGAGTAGCATCTCGCCCGTGAGAGGAAGGTAGCCAGCGGCGGTGTACCTCGAACCTTGTCCAGCAAGAACTCGACGGGTGGATTGCAACTGTCAGTTCGGCTGGTGCGAGTACTGGGTGCACTGAGCTCTGCCTCTGGAAGTTGTTCGATTTAGGTTTAATTCTACACCTACGTGCCTACGATGCTTTATCTCCTCTGCACCCCTAAACCCCACTTGGTACCCTCCGGCCGACGTGCTGCGTTTGCTCAATCAACCTCGGGATTCTCTGAAGTTTTGTGGGTAGATGAATTAGGGTTTCAGGTGTGCTTTTAACTAGAGACACTTGTGTTGATCTATTTACCAGATCCTTTCTGTCTTGTTTTTTTTTCTTTCTGAGATTACGCTTGTTTCCCTTCGGCTCCTTCAGCTAAGTTGCGATGTGAATCATGTGCAGGGAGGTTTAAGGTTTGGTATCGCTTAATCCCCTCGTCTTATATTTCCTTACACCTGTAGATCCTCACTTCGTTTCTTTTTGGACGATACAGTATCTAATCATCTATTGTATGTTTGCGCAGAGAGGGCAGGAGATCGGCGTCTCAGTCTGTTCACTGGGGCAGAGATCTAGCCTGTCCTCCTTGGCGGGTTTTAATCTTTATTTTATTCTTACCACAGTTTTGCCATTTCGTTTGGAGGGAAACCCTCGTCGTGAAACTTGTGAATGTTTTGGTTCCTGAAGTTATCATTTCTGCGTTTAATACGTATTACCTGTGCCGAACATTTGCAGGAATTTTCGATAGCTAACGTCCGAGTGCGGGATCTTAGGTTGCTCCGCACCCAGATTTTCCAGTCGTTACACAACCAACGTTCAACTCCCTCGCACCTCGTATGGTTTTCACATTTTGATGTGGTTACTGTCAGCACGACGCAGGGGTGGGAAACTCTACCCACAGGTAAACCCTTAATTCCTTTCATTCGGTTGTAGCGAGTTGTGCTTCAGTTTTGTTGTTATGTGTTTACCCCATTCTGCTATCATTCAAAGTCACTAGAGATCTGTCACATTCACTCGAGGTTTATGATTGTATATTTATGTTGAACCGTTTCAGTCGGCGAGAATCAAAGGTTTTCTGACTCGTCAGTTTCTAACTACGTTAATAGTTTCCATTTCGATTTACTGGTGGTATTTTTAATGAATCATACGAGGAAAGGGTACCGAAATGTTATATCGGTCGTCCACCTCCCTTACGAAAGTTCAACACTTTTAATCCTATTGTTTTTATGATGATAGAATACCTCCCAGCGTGGGTCACGCTGCCCCTGGGAGTTTTAGCATAATACCTTTGACATATAAAACTTATTGAAGTCGATTGCATGCAGCTCATACACAGCAAGGAGTGATGTTGTCGGCCATTGCTTTGGACGCATTAGTTCACAGTTTGGTCTCGGTTCATCTAAGGTATAAAAGGCTCGACAATGCCGCGGCCTTGTTTATGGTGGTTTGACAGAGGAATTACGTTTGGTTGACTTACTTTATGCGTCGTCATCATAAATCTAATTAGACCATATCACAATAGAACCCTATATGATTCGCATAACAATATTTTCATTTAACATTTTTCTCTGAACTTGCTATTAACATGAACTGTTATGTTATCTCTCGGTACTTAGATTATTTCTATGTGTTACTCATATATATATGTATTGCAAGAAATAGTGAAACGAGCTATTATTGGCTCTCGGCATTTATATGAAATATGGAAAACGAGATATTGGTTTAGCTCTCGGCATTTATATAGTTGTTTTTGTGATAACCTACCCGCATTAATATAATTTGATTGTATGCTTGTTCCAATAGCTTTAGGGATCATATATGTAATTCATTTCAACATGACTGACTCGTATTTATATTTCCTCCTTGACATATATGGTTCATATATATATGATTCGTGTTTATATCCCCTTTTTGACATATATAATTCCTATATATGTATAACTCATTTTTAGTCAATGTTCAAAGGACCTATTTGTGTTAGTTTTTGATCCTCTTTAACATATATATAATTTTATTAAATGAATATACATATATTCGATAGTTCATGTGATGGTGTACATTCAGCATAGATTTAATCCATTACCATAATACTTAATTCAAGGGTTAGAGATGAAATTTAAAATGCACTATACCCTATAATTTATGTGAATGCTATAAGACTCCTATAGAGTAGAAGTACTTCTTTATCTAGAAGAATTTCAGATGTTATCCTCTAATGTCTTTATTTTATTTACCTCAGTTCTGCTACAATATTTTTCTAATATACTTATGAGCATATAACATCGCTTTGTATCTACAGGAACTCAGAAATTATAGAATTATCTGTGGAGATTAAGTAACTCCAGATTTAAACCGACCTTGGTTTAGAGTTTCTGGGGTTTCTACTCTATGGATTTATGGTCTACAACTAACCAGAATCTGGAAGGTGAAAGCCTTAGGATGGATTCTGGTAAATGTAGTACTAAAATCAATCATACCATTAAATTTGATTTTATATGTAGCCAATTCATACTATCATAAAACAAAATAACCAGAATTTCAGAACATACCACAATTGCAATTGACCAACCTCCCAACCTTAGAGTCCTCTTTGTCTCCCAGAACTCACCCTCGAGTTGAGATCACCCCCTAGAATAGATCAACCTCTGATCTTCTTAGGAGCAGCTTATTTAAGCTCATAATTCCCCAAAGCATGTTTCTAATTCTGCGTCCAGAATAGCAGGATGCTTTCTTTCCTGTTTAGCCTAGGCTTCCCATTTTGGGACTCTTTAAAGCTGTTTTATGCTTTTCCTCAGCTTTTCCAACTTTTCTCACCTCTTCCCAACTACTCCTCTTCATTGGGGAAATTTAGATTCCTCCTCAAATCTAAATTAATTTCTTTCAAGGATTTTTGAAAGATTGTGGGGATTTGTTGCCTTATCCATCCTCATGGATTTGGCAAGTGATCTCAAATTCTCATCTTGGTCAAAATGCACAATCATTTTATTTATTTCATCAATTTAAATATGCAAGTACATTCACACCATACTTATCCTTTGGGGTCCACCCCCTTAGGATTTAGAGTTCAAATGTCTAATCTTTAAAAATTCAACACACAAATTGGGGGTGTTACACAAGGAAGGATGAGCTAAATTGTTAGAGCCACCAGTGTCAATAAAAGAATCAACATTTATCCATTCACCTTTGACTTGAACTTGCACTAAAATGTACAAAAAATTATTTGTTTTGACAATCATTTTAAGAAGATTTATTTCTGTAACATCATCATACTCTGGAACAAGGAGAGATGAAGAAGGGGCTACTTTCTTCTGATAGGGACAAAAAGAACTCAAAACTGGTTGAGAATTCTCCTTACCTTTTTCTTTCATAACTGGAAGAGACTGTTCAGTAGACACAGTATCAACTGAACTCGAGTCAAAGGTTTCTTCAGTGTCTTCCTCGCTGTATTCATCACTAAAATGGAGGTTTGTGTCTTCTTCTTCTTCGGAGAAATCATTATCTAAACAATTGTAGGATCTATTCATCTTTTGAGAGGTATCTGGAACTGACTCAGTTTCAGACAAAGAAGCATTAGTTAAGATATATACATCTGAAACTTCATCTTGAGAATCTACTATTGACCAAGTATCTACAAAATCATCAACTTCTATACACGCTTTCAATTTATTTGAAGAACTCTTGGGTAACTTTCTTGCGAAGTGTCCTTCTTGTTTACAGATGAAACATGCATTATCTCTTCTGGGATATCTGCACTTCTTCAAATATTTGAATTTTCTTAAAGGCCTTTTGGGATTGGCTACTCCTTCTGGTTTAAATCTTCCATACCTCTTTGATTTTCTTTTTTTAAAAGGTGTCCATGCTAAAACAGCTCTGCAAACATCGACACCAGGAGTAAAATCTTTAGCCTTCTTTTGCCAACAAAGATATTTTTCCTTTTCTTGACATCAAAATAGAAGATCTATCCAATAAATTTGTTCAATTTTCTTGCCTTGAATATCCAGATATTTCATAATTAAATCACCCAAATTTCCAGGTAATTTTGATAGAAATGAAACCTTTTGAGTAGAATCATTAGTAATATTTTCTTCGTAAATCTTAGACATATAATCATTTCCAAACTGGTCTAAGAATTTCAAATATTTTAGTATCATTCTAGCTAGATCTGTTAAATTTTTTTCTTTTCGTCAGCAGGTTCACGGACAAACTAAGTTTTCAATAACAATTCAAGAGTAGCTAGACCAGCAGCGACTACATTTCACCTTTTTGTCTCTGGTGGACCCATCCACCAGTCATAAACAATCCCTTCCATATGTTTCTCTGCTAAGGCAAAAATAGATATATTATCTAATCTGGTTGTGACTTGCATCTGATATAAAGCACCAATCCAAATTCTTATTGACTCAGTTGGATTTGTAGACTTATCCAAGTCTAAAAAATACCCACTAGAATTTGTAGCAAACAAATCTTCTTCGATTCTAGGGTATTTATGAACTTCTTTAAAAACATGAGCTTTTTGGATGGCTGGTAGAATGAAAGAATGAAATTTAGAAGCAACATTTTCCAATGTAGCAATTTCACTTTTTGGCTTTCGGAAATTTAAAGTTTTTTCTAGTTTTAGTTTCTTTCCAGATGCTTATAAGTTGGATTCAGCTTCATTAGCTTCTAGATTTTCATCTATATCCCAATAATTTGGAGTATCCATTGAAACAGAAAATCTAGGACCTTTTGCTTCTTTCTTCTTCTTTTCCTTTTTCTTTTGTTTTTCTTCTCTTCTCCCTTTTTCTTCTTGTTTCTCTTCATAGAGTAATCTTAAATTATTCAGAATCATTTCATTTTGAGAACGCAAATCATCTAGAACATCTTCTGCATAAGAACACCAAGTAGCAAGATAATTTCCAATCTGATAGGTCTGATCCAGATCATTGGTGTTTGAAGCATTATGTTCTATGAGAGGAGCACAATCAGCTCCAGTGGAAGGCTGTCGGGATTGAGAAGAGGTAGTACTGAATTTTGTTTTGGGAGGC
Source organism: Pinus albicaulis (assembly GCA_034641835.2). NCBI lineage: Eukaryota > Viridiplantae > Streptophyta > Pinopsida > Pinales > Pinaceae > Pinus > Pinus albicaulis. The sequence continues at coordinate 882,309,799 of CM076572.1, forward strand.
CACTTTCGATTTTCATACTGCCATTCTTCCATAGGTGGAAAATTACTGGTAGAAGTTCTGAAAATTTTAATAACTGCTAAAAAAGGTTTTGACTTTGGAATATACAACTCATTTGACGAAAAAACAGGTTCTGTAGAAAACACTTCATTGATAGGAAGAGTGTTTTTCTTACTTTAAGATGCTTCTTCATAATGAACAGGTAAGACATGTCGTCTTGGCATAAAAATAGGACGAGGAATCTCTATTTTATTTGGAATAATTCGGACTTGACCATTATTTATAGAGACTCTTTTGATTTTGGCTTCAGGATTTTTCTCTTCAGCAAGAGATTTGTATTGGAAATAACAATCATGAGGAAGATCAGTAGAATCATAAAACACACCTTCAACTTGAGCATTAGATAAACCAACTGTGACACAATCTTCTAACACATGCTGTTTAAGCTTAGGATGTACAATATTTGTTAATTGAAAAGAGGTTTGTATTAAAACCGACAAATATTCACTGTCTTCTATCATCTGTAGCCCTTGGATTCCAACCATAAGCTTCCAACAGTCTTTTAAATGGGCATCTATCAAACTAATAGAATAGTCTGGAAAGATAGTTCCATATTGACACCTAGTAGATAAATTGCCCAATATTATGCCAATTCTAGCATGATCATAATTCTGATGTCTTGTATCAAATATTTCAGCAATACAAGGTGTATTCAGACCATGTCTAAACAATGGAGCCAAGCCAATTTGAATACCCCCGAAATGGAGATAGGAATATTTTTTATCTTTTGCATATTGGCGAAATTTTTTGATTTCGTCATCAGAAAATAGACTCAATGCAACTATTTGAACAGAAGGACCTTCAATATTTATCTTTACTTCGACTTATTTCAAAAAGGATTTCTTTTTAAAGATATAAGTAACAAGGACCGTATAAGCATCAGTAGCATGAAGAGACGGAGGGTTCCAATTCTCAGGATTTTCTATTAGTTCATGAGACTCATTGGGATCACAATAAGTTTCTAGAGTTCTTAATTCAACTTTAGTAACCACTTGACGATCAATAGATGAAAAAGAGCGTAACAGATTTTCCATGACAGGATAGAAAACAAGGCTCTGATGATGATTTTGTAGATACTTGGTCAATAGTAGATTCTCAAGATGAAGTTTCAGATGATTTTGTGCTAGGACAGACACATCAACCTTTTCTGATCCAAAAATTTGTGCAAAGGGATTAGGAGAAATAATATTTCTAATTTCGAGACTCTGATGATCCCATGGAGATGAAAATGTTTTGAGATATTGCAAGTTCCTTTCAATACACTGAGAAGATCTGATCTGTCTTTTCTTTTGGCAATATCCATCTTTGATTTCCCAATCAACAAAGGATTCCAATAACCCATATTGTGGGAAAGAATCTGTTCCTGCAAAGTTTTCATCAATTCTTTGGAGATATGTAGCCTCAAGTTCTTCAAAAAGATCAGGGATCCTTAAAGATAATAGAAAATTTGCAACAACTTTGCTTACAAAATGGACAATAGAAAAACTGTTGCTCAATATGTAATTATAAAACAAAGTTCTGGGAGAGTTGGATGCAATATTTGAATTGGCCATTATCATGTTATAAAGTAATCGGTAAATTGTGGGATTCAAAACTAAAATATTCAATAAGTATTTACTCCAACCAAAAAAATAAAACTGTTTTAAAATTAATGTATTGTTAATTAACTAACTAAAACTTTATGTCACATTAAAAATAACCCAGTTAACAAGAAAAAATATTTACTCCAAACAAAAAAAAATAAAACTATTTTAAAATTAATGTATTATTAATTAACTAACTAAAACTTTATGTCATATTAAAAAGAACCCAGTTAACCAGAAAATAACTTAATTTAATTAACGAAAACATGCCACGCAATCTATAGCAGAGTGACACCTATAATAGACATCAAATAAAAAACAAAATACGCATCGTACACTATAAAATGTACAATCAAGAAATACGTCATAAACCTTAGAAAAAAGAAAAATTCAACGCTCATGAGCTGGCACTAAATGAAAAGAAGAATCTTAACGTTCCTTTATAAGTTATATAGCAGCTAAGTATGGTTATTACAATTTGAGAACTCCAGGAAATGAGGAGGAGACTCTTAATGTCATTGTAACTGATGCAGCAAGTGTATGGTCATTGCACTTTGAGGACTCCACGCACGCACGATTGTGTAACTCAACAAAACGTTTAAGGTTCAATAATGACCGACGATAGTATTACGTCGTTTTACGAGGTATTGAACTTTGTTTACTGGCAATAACAAAGAGGTGAATGTCAACTGTGTAGGCCGACAAAACGTTTGTGGTTTCATAATGACCGCCGATAGTGTTTCGACGTTTTACGAGCAACGTATTGAACTTTGTTTCACTGAAACCCAGTGTTGTATAAATTTAATAAGTCCGTGTAAGGTGCAATTCCACTGAATAAATTCAGATTTGCTTTTATTTTGTAACTGTAATTGATTGTAGGGTAACGTGCGATTATTTAACAAGGTCTTTGAAGAATAATTTTATGTCCGGGCAGCGCGACGTGTACTTCTATGAATTTTTAGTTACATCTTTGAAACATCTTTTTTTCATGTTCAGAGATGTTTCAACAATCTGTGTTCCTTGACCTCTCAACATTTGAGAGGATATGATGTTCAGAGATCTCTTTCATAGAAGTTTGACCTCCCGCTTGTGAAGGGTTTTATTATTGGATGTCAATCTCAGGGTGTCGACACTCTTCCCACAACTAAAATACTTTGATAAATCTAATTATAAAAAATTCAAAATATAAATTTATAATTCCAAAAAAACCTTAATTTTTTTCAAAAAAATATAACCCAAAAAAATACCGTGGAAAACTCTAAAACTTATAAAAATTAGAATAGGTTGATAAGGCCTAATATATCTGACTTACGCTGAATTTGGAAACGTACATCTGATCGATCCCGTGGGTTTCCGTTTTCCAATAGTGTTGTAATTTGACTTTATTTTTTATTTTACACGTAATTATTAAATTAAAATATTTTATTTTTAATTTAATAAAATAATGTAAAAGTATTAGTAATATTTAATAATTGATATAAAGGTTGATATTATTATTGAAAGTTTATGTTACTTATCAGAGATACAGTAAATAGTGAGAGGGAGTTGTTAAGGCACTTTGTGGTGTAAAAGTTATTGGTTCAAAATTTCATGGGAAAGAATCCAATCATGCTCACGATTAGTGTGGTCTAGGAAAGGGCTATTATGTGGTGATTTTGATGGCTTAGATGCTCCTAGGCCAAGGCTACTCAAATCACAGGTTAGTTATGTCAATCATCTTCACACTCACATTACCTAACAACAACAAAAAAGTATTGAAAGTTTACTTTAATAGTATTTAATATTGATATTTTTTTTTTTGTAAAATAAGAAAAAATTGAAATTAGGTCTAATTTGAAAGAGACATTATAGAAATTGGTCTATTATTGATATTGTATTAATTAATGGCTTGATATTTCATTAATTAATCGCTTGATCATATATATATATATATATATATATTGATTGATAGATTTATAGTGTTTTTTATGTCCACTTGGGACTTCTTATTGTAAGAGAGAGTTGAAGTGATTTTGGTCAAACTTGAATACAGATCTCATTCTGCAATCACTTGGGATCTAACCCACAACCTTATTTTCCTTGCATCCAGGTTTTATAGGGTTTCTGTCCTACTATGCGTGTTATGAAAGGCGGACTAGTTCCACCTCCTTTAAGACTATTGTGTCTGGATCTACCGTAGGATCATCTAAGGGAGAGAATACTTGAGAAAATTTCTCATAAATGTCGATTTAGGATCGTAATGGAAAGCTAGTCCTTAAGGAAGTTGTATACCCAAATCTCCTCAAAACCTGATTTTTGTAATCCCACCTCCATGTTTGGAGGATCATCTTAAAAGGCTAAAAGAGCATGTGTTTATTTGCAAATTTATAGGAGGTTGGCCTACAGAAAGAGATCTCGAGCATTGGATACTATAGAAACGGCAACCAAAGGGAGAAATTGACTTGAGATTAGGATCCAAAGGTTTTTTTATTCAAATTTTTTCAATTTGGAAGAAAAAGCTCAAAATTTTGAAGGCGGGGCTTACTTTTACAATAATGGGGTCGTGTATATTTAGCATTGGGAGGAATTTTTCAACCATAACAAAGAAGAATTCACATCTGCACATGTATGGATAACACTATATTCCTTAGTTATGGATCCCAAAAATACTAGAGGGGATTGGTAATGTATTGGGTCATTCGTTAAAAGTCTCAGATGTAACTAAAAGGTGATGGAATATGTCATACACTCGTCAATGTAACATATAAATATATTTCGACCCCTCCTAGAGTCAATCAATCCAAACTATCAAGGGGAAATTTGGTCCCAACCAATTGATTACGAGCATGTTCCTTTTCGATGTCGTCTATGTTATGAACATGGCTATCTTCTTATATATTTGCCAAACTGAAAGAGGGAACCAAAGATTCTGATATCGGTGGGAAATGAAGGTTTCAAGAAAGTGAATCCTCGCAGAAGAAACCTCAGGTCGCAAACCACCAAAAATCAACCAATGCTCCAAGGGAAATATTCTTTTCAAGCCCTAATAGTTATGGAGGAGGATTCTAAAGAGGAAGTACCAATTGATGTACTCATGATCAAACATACCCAGAACATGAAGGAAATGAGATAACTAGTGAAGTGGAAAAATCTAAAGGATGAAGGGGGGGATAATGATAAAATTGATGTTACTAACCTGTTATATATTGAGGAGGTTGCTTAGTTAACAAGATAAAATCACAAGTCTTTGTCTATGGAAGAAAGTGTCTTAGTGGACTTCCTTAGTGAATGGGGCAGAGATAGATTTAGCGGATTAGTTTTGAGAGAAACGTGAACACTATGCGAAAGCTCTGTTTGAATGGAAAACCCAAAAATGTAAGCACTCTTTGCAGGAATCGGGAATGGATTCTAGAGAGTAATTCAGGGAGAAAGGAAAAGGTGTTCTAGTCAAATATTTGGTTAGAGAAGTGAAAAAAATGGAAGGAAAACTAGAAAGGACTCACTGTAAGAAGTGGGAGATGATTTAGTAAACTTTGTTCAACTTATGGTGCTCCCTAATTATTTCACTACAATTCCAAAATAATCTTATTGAAATTCCTCACATGGAACATTAGAGGCCTTAATAGCAAAGACAAACAAAGATATTTACAGGATCAGATTAAAAGATAGAAGTCAATCGTTCTAATTCTATAGGAAACTAAGCTAGTAAGGGTAAAATGGAAAAAAAAAATTATTTTTGTTGGAAGGGTTGCCAATTGATGGCACTAGATGCACAAGGTAGCTCTGAGGGAATAATTGTCTTATGGAATCCCTGGGATTCTTTTTCAAGACTGGGTGGAAAGCCCAAGAAAACTAACTGGTCTTTTCAAATATTTGGGTATAGAAGACCTAGTTTCTTTAACAGTGATGTATGGACCCATGGCATAGAAAAACCACAACTTTTAAATCAAATTTTGTTTCATAGGACATGATTCCTTAAACAATTATGATTTTATGGGGAAATTTTAATCTCATATGGTCCTTGTTGGAAAAAAGAGGCTTAAGTAGGTTTAAATCAATTTCTCAAACTTTTAATAGTCTTATTAAATGATTAAATCTGGTAGAAATACCTATGTCCAATGGAATTTTTACCTCGAATAACATAAGGGGTGAAAACCATCAAATAGTCAGCAGCCTAGACTGTTTTCTTATAATGGAGGTAGTTTTGCACATGGATATTTTCATAGAGGCAACCATCTTACATTGTATAGTGTGAAACCACTGACCACTTATACTGGAAATATTTTTAAAGAAAGCCCCCAAAAAATATCTATTTTATCTAGAAAGTTTCTAGTTGTGGGATCCATAATTTATTGAGAAAGTTAAATTTCGGTGGAAGGAATTTTCGGTGAAGGGTAATAATAGAATGCATTCCTTTCAAAGAAAGTGGCAGGATTTAAAAAGGGAAATAAAAATCTCGAAAAAACAACATTTTGGAATTTTTTTTGAAGAGAAACTGAAATTGGAAGTAAAGGTACGAGAATTGCAACAATGAATGATACTAGAAGGGATAACTATGGACATGGTTGTGGAGGAAGGGCTTACACTATACCAGCTTGAAAAATGGTGCTATTAAGAAGACTTGTTATGGAAACAAAGATCTAGGGTACAATGGCTACAAGCAGGAGAATGAAAGTCTAAGTTTTTACGTAACTCTATGTTGAATTAAAGGCACAATAATAGGACTTTCTCTATAGTAGGGTCAGATGGTGATCGAAAAATCCTACTTTCAGAGATAGAGAAAAACTTAATAGATTATAATAATAATATCTTATCACAAACCTCCTTTGAAAGACAGGCCCAATAAGTTAGTTACTAATAGGTATACCAAGAATTATGTCTAAAGAATAGAATATAACTATGATGCAACCAATATCGTTTTAAGATGTGGTAAAAATAGCCATGGGATTTCCAAAAAATATAGCATCGGGCCTGAATGGTTTCACCTCCAACTTCTATCAAGCATGTTGATCGATTATGGGAAAGCATATATATGATATAGTGGATAGATCTAAACAAACATAGTCATTATGGAGAGGTCTAAATGCGAATTCCATTACATTGGTGCTAAAACATGATCGTTTATAGGATCCTAGTGGCTTTCAACCCATTTCTGTATGAAATGTAATTTACAAGATCATCTCCACAGTCATAATCAAATGTTTAAAACCTCTACTCTCCATCCTTATTTCACCAGAGCAAACAATGTTTGCGGGAGGTAGGAAAATCATCGATGGTATTCTTAAAACTTAGGAAATCATTTACTCCCCAAAATCTAAGAAGAATCCATGTATGTTGATGAAATTATATTTGTGAAAATTCAATGAATGTCTCAGTTGGAATTACTTACTTCAGGTTTTAGATGCATTCAATATTTCTTGTCAATGGATTTCTTGGATTTTCTCTCTCGTATCATCAACTTTATTTTAAATAATACTCAATGGCTTACCATATTCAACATTCAGGCCAATGAGGGGTTTAATCCAAGGGGATCCTTTATCAACTTTTCCTTTTATTATGGCGATGGAGTGCCTACGTAGATTCTTAAAGCACTTATGTTCTAGGGGACTTATTCGAGGACTCAAATTGTATGGGCAAGATTTAAAGTTAACGCATAAATAATTTGTTGATGGCATATTCCTATTTGGTTTACTCTCATTATGTGAAGTCAAAGTTCTTCATAAAATCCTGCAACTCTTTGTTAATGCTTTGGGTACTATCATTAACAAGGAAAAAGCCATGGTTTTATTTTTTAATTTTAAGGACTTTGTTGCAAATCATTTGACTCGTGTATTGGAATTTCAAAGGGGCCACCTATTAGTCACAGATGTGGGTGTCCAGTAGTTCTATACCCAAGATGAATTGCTTGTTGAAAGGAATTACTAACTAAATTGTTGAACAAAGTTCAAAACTATACCTTTCACACTCTAAATTTTGCAATCAAGCTAGTTTTGACTAAATCGGTGCTACAAGATACTCCAATGCACTAAATGGAATTTATGTCACTCCCCAAAACTATAGAATGCAAGCTCAGAAAACTATGGTGATACTTTTTGTGGAGAGGTTTTGGTAGATTCAAGAGATGGATGCTAGTTGGTTGAGAGAAACTTACTCTACCAAAATATTCAGGTGGATTAGGACTTAGAGATCTACACATCACAAGTACTACTTTTGGACGAAAGTTATGGCGACAGTGGGTTAAATGAGGAAACCAATTACAGATATAAATATGGCTTTGAAAATATGCCCGAATTTTTTAGTCCATAAGACACATTCCAGGATATTAGGACTATTGTTGGATAAAGCTTATGGAATTAGGCTCACAATAATAGAGAAATGGTGCAATGATATGAATTAGTTAAATATGGAGATAAAGAAAATTTTTTGGACGAATTGTCGCAAGAGATGCCAATATTAAATAAAAAAAATGATCTGTAGGGAATTAAATATTTCTTGGAAAACCAAGGTATGATTAAAGTTTCTTATTATATGAAACAATAGTTTGATGTATCATTTTGGAGGACATGGAAACAATAGGTCGACTCGCCTCCATCCCCGCACCGACTCCCATGGGAACTATTTTATGAAGAGATTTGTAAAAGAAGGATATTTTACTCAAATTGAGTAGATGTATTACATTGGGGGACATGACAACATGGTTGCTTCACAATTAAGGAATTGTATCAGATTACGACATACAATTATCTTTGGGATAAATTTAATGTATGGAAGTGGATATGGCAGGGATTCTAGTGGTCGAAAATATCTTCTTCCTTATGGCTAATAGCTTGGACTCATCTTTTAACTTGGGACAACATTCGCAGGTGAGGGTTTGAAGGGCCTTGGTGTTTTTTTTCTTCGTCTTTGATCCCATTAGGGGAATTTTGAGGTATAAAATGGGCATCCTAAGAAAAATGTACAAAAAAATTAAACTTTATAATAAGCAATAGGATTCAAGATGATGATGTCAACCAAGGGGGATTATTCACCATTTTTGGAGTAAAAAAGTAAAAAGAATAAAAAATAATAAAATAATAAAACTACTTTTTCAACCTGTATTTTCAACTTATCTCCCTATGTTTTTAATCAAATTTTAGGAGGGAGCACTCATTGGATGCATAATTTAATTCCTCATCCAAGGAGTACCCATGTTGCATACTTTCGATGGACCCTGGTACAGGAAAAACGAGAAATACATGAAGAACTTGATTGTAACCACGTTTTTCATGTATTTATCATTTTTCATGTAGAAGGGTCCATTGAAAGTATGCAAGATGGGTACTCCTTGGATGAGGAATTAAATTATGCATCCAACGAGTACTCCCACTAGAAATTTGAGTAAACACTTACGGAGATAAGTTGAAAATATGGGTTGAAAAAATAGTTTTATTATTTTATAATTTTTTATTATTTTTACTTTTCTTTTTTCCCTCTAAAATTTGATTATGTAATCTAATATTGTTTTATTATTTCAAATATTATTTTATAATTTCCTGAGGAGGCCCATTTTAGACCTCAAAATTCCCCTAATGATATTTATGAAGGAACCAAATGAAATACAAATATGATAAAAAATACAAAGATACACTCAAAAAATAACTTGAATTCATTAATAACAAAGTAGCGAAAACTGTTAAAAGCAGAAATAAAATAAATTGGCACAGGAAATGCTAGCTTATCTCTTAGAAGAGATGTGGTGGCTACTTGCCTCTGAATTGTGTTACAATGAGGCTTAAGGGAATTTTCATTATTGAGCAACGAAAGGAAACCCTAAGAAACCAAAACCTTAATACTAGGAGATGGAACACTGACAGCCTATGGGCTCCGATGGGGTTAGTTGGAAAACTAACTTCCTCGAGTCATAACTTGGTGATATGATCTTTGTTTCATGCATACGATACCTTGTTAGAAAAATATATCTAAGTACTATAATATTTTTAGTAGACCCTTGCCTATGACTATGGGCCTATTGCGAACCTGAAAAAATGTCATTTAGGGGGTCAAACAACTTTGGAAGTTCATGAATTGAAAAAATACTAAAATAGTAAATTGTGATTTAATGAAGGAAACTGATGAAACCAACTGGAGGTCCATGTGGAGTAGGAAGGCAGCCACCAATATCCACTTGGATCAATCCTACCCCTTTAGGAAGAAATTTTCCTCATTATATGCATAGCCTCCATGAGGTGAGAAAATTTATCTTGAACCTGATCCCTACTAAGACACTTGCCCTGGTGAAGGGGTTGGCCTACTTTAAAAATTCGATATATATGGAATATCTGCTGGTAATTTTTCTTGATCTATATTTCCATGATCTTATTGGTCGTGCCATGTTTGATATAGCTTGGGTTGTGCTCTGCTGGTTCCAACTGCTCAGAAATGTATGATGTGTCCAACAATGAGCGAAAGTATGGTTGCAGTCGGTCCACATTGAATATTGGATGCAAGCCAAGGAACGATGGAATTATGTTCTTTAAATAATTTTCTCCTACATCCTTAGTGATGGTGTAAACACCATATCGAAGAAGTATAAGCTTGCGGTGGGCCCCAACAAGGTTCTCCTTCTACAAATATAACCAAAATTTGTCACCCACCTGGAAATTGTGTGGCACCTGATGTTGATCATGAAAATGTTTTTACTTGGCATTGTCTCTGTCCAATATGTTGTGGACTTACAGGCAGATGTGTTCAATTCATTCAATGAAATTGGTAGCTCTTTCAACTTCGGCCTAAACATGAGCTGAACCTAGATGAGGAGCTGCAGATGGTATGGAAACATCAGTGAAACATAGCGGCTATAAACCCAACCCTGCATGAAAGGAGATGTGGCTAGTTGAGCTATGGAGAAGTAGATGATTTTGACGTTGGAATTTCATGCTTCGAGTTTTACATGCGTAGGATGTGCATGACCATATTGCTAATGATGTCTCAATGGCCATCAGTTTGGGGGTGGAAAGTCATGGACTTAGTGATCTTGGTATCCAACAATGAATAGAGGCTTGACCATAATGTATCTAAGAACCTGTTGTCCTGATCTGAGATAATGGACTGTCAGATCCCAAAGTGTACCCATACTCATACAAATAAGATTTTTTCAGTGGCTTTTTTTGTAATACTCTTCTTGCAGGTCGTTGGAATTTCCATCTTAGATAATTTTTCGACAACCACAAAAGCACAATCATTTCCATGCTTAGTAGAAAGAAGACTCGATATGTAATCCATGAAGATGGATTCCTAGGGTCAGATAGGAGTAGAAAAAGGAATATATAACACCTTCTTCTTCATTGTAGATTCATAAATGACACAAGCAGTGTAAGATATGATGTACTTCCCAACATATCGTTGAAGGTTCGGCCAATAAATATACTTCTGCAGCACTACCACTCTTTTTTATACCCAAAAATATCTAACGATCTGACTATAGTGTGCCTCCAAAATAATATTGGCACACTCACTTGAAGGAACACAGTGGTGTCTCGGGTGGCATAATAGTGCATCCTAGAGGTCAAAGTATAAAACTTGCTTTCCTTCAAGGAGCATCTAGCATGTGGTACCAAATTTTGGATCTCTTGTAAAGGTGCATCCATCCCGAAGTCTCGTGTCCATAAAAGTTGAAAAAAATGGTTAGTGCCATAACTAGTGATCAGATGAGGCAGTATGCAAAATTATTGGTGTCTCCCTTTTTGTACTTAATGCTCAAATGGAATTGTTCAAGATATATGGACCATTTATGATGACGATAAGTTCTCCAAATTTCATTATGTCTATATGAACTTCAGGGGTCAGTGGTATGTTTGTATGACCACTTCCTTCCCTAGAATGTAATGCTTCCATTACCGATAGACCTATAGAATGCAATACATCTCTTTTTCATAGTTGGGATACTTTCAGATGATATCTAAAAGTGTCTCACTATGAAATACCATTGGATGCTCCTACTACATTAGGGAAATTTTGAGGTCTAAAATGGGCTTCCCGAGGAAAATGTACAATCAAAATTCACTTTATGAGAACGAATCACATTTTAGGGGATGACATCAACCCCAATGGTTGAAGTGGCATTGCTTGAGTTAAAAGTACCTACTTGTTACATTCTCAATGGTGGATAAAAACTCATGGTTAACCATGGTAGTGCTTTAAGTACTTTCAAAGTCATAAAGTAAAGTACTAATAATAAATGTCCTTTCACACTTTTTGAATAAAATATTATTATTTTCATTTCATATTTTTTGAAAGAAACAATGCATATCCTTACATAATCTTCATGTCTTTACACATTTTTCAATAAATATTGTATTTGTATATTTTCATATATTTAATAATATAAATTTTATTTAATGGTATATTATATAATTAAGAGTTTATGAATTTATTTTTATAATTTATTTTAATTTATTTAAGTACAGAGAAGAAATGCATTAGTTGTTCAGTGATAATGACATTTTCTGAAAAAACTCATTCTTATATATAGTCACATCAATACATTTTTTTTTATTAATTTTATTTTGGTAGACTTTTCAATTGAATTTAACCATAGTTACATGGATTGTGGTGCAAAAAGTAAAATGAAAATTCATAAATATTATTTTATTGGTTCAACTATTATCTTATTATTTCCTTAGGAGGCCTATTTTAGACCTCAAAATTCCCATAATGGGGTAAGAACTACACAAATAACATAGTGAGAGGAATATGCCTCAATTTCAAAGGGTTGTTGCAAGTCTGGTATTATGAGTACTGGTGCTAAGAAGAGGTGATGCTTCAACTTGGTAAACACCTTCTATTTGGATTCAGACCAAAATAAATTTTCTTTCACTCCACCCTTGCTGACCTTAGTGAAAGGCTAAGTGGTATGAGAAAATCCCAAAACAAACCTGCGATAGAAATTGGAAAGACCCTGAAAGTTTCGAAGATATGTTAGATTGGTTGGGGCTGGCCAATCTAGAATAACTTGTATCTTGTCTAGCTCCACATGCACACCATGCTCATGAATGGTGTACCCTAGATATTGAACTTGGGTCATGGAAAAAATTAATTTCTCCAAATTGGCACACAATTTTTTTTGTCGCAGGGTATGGAGCCTATCAAATATGGTGTAGGTGCCCCTCCCAACTGTGGTTGAAGATTAGTACGTCTTCAAAATATATTACCATGAATGAGTTGGTGAAGGGCCAAAATATTTCATCCATCAACCTCATGAAGGTGGGGAATTCATCAACCCGAAAGGCATGACCAACCATTCAAAAAGGCACTCCTTGGATTTGAAGGAAGTATTCTAGACATCAGAGGGTTCGAATACTACCTGGTGATAACCTAACTTCAAGTCAATCTTGTTAAAATATTCCCCCCCCCCCCCCTTGAGCTGGTCCAAAAGGTCATCAATCTGTGGGATTGGGTACCTGTTCTAGACAATGGTCTTATTCAATGTTTGATAGTCAATACAAAGCCTCTAGGTTTCATCGTTCTTCTGTACCAACATGATCAGGCTCCCACAGGGTGATGAAATTGACTTGATGTGCCCTTTCTGTAACAACTCCTGAATCTGCCTCTTGATTTAATAATTTTCCATAACATAACATTGATAGATCAGTCCATTGGGTAGCGGCGTGCCCATGTTCAAATCAATGGAGTGTTTTACCTAATGGTGTAGGGGAAGCCCTATGGGTAATGTGAAGATGTCTCTGAACTCCTCCACGACCTTTTCCATTAGATGCTCTCGTGAATAATTTCCCTACTTGGAGGTTGTGGATGTGACCACAATATTCCTCTTGCTATGAGGGCGAACCACGAGAAAGAAAAATTTACCAGTCTAGGAAACGATTTTATTGCATTGTTTAGAAAATATTAAAAAAAAGACAACTAACGACGCTACCTATGGTATCCTGTACAATTTCCAACCCAAAGTAATAATAAAAAAATGAGGTATGGGTTCATATACAACATGACACTTCCATAGATATGGTTTACCTAATAAAATATCACAAACTTCTAGAGGGGAAACATCACACAATACCTCATATACAAAGGGCTTCATGTTATAAGGCAATCGACATTGTTGGTTGAGACGGTTAGGACTCCCATAGTTTGCAAGATTGGCAAGAACAAAAGCTGCAGGGCCTACATCAAAACCACTTTGGAATCCTAGGATCTAACCCTCCTGGATTCAGAGAGGGATCTCTCTATTTAAGTGTTTTCAAAAGATATATCTTTAAGGCTTATGATATGATATTAGGCTAGTTATTAAGTACAAGGGTTTTGTTTGTTTTTGGTTGGGATGGATATCATCAAAATGAGGGAATTTATTTGAAGTGTAAAGGTGTGAGTGAGATGAAAGAATGGTTCATCTGATAGGATAGGTAAGAGACAATATCAATCCATTGGGCTATGGAGTCACAAAAGGATTTAATTGCACAAGAAGTTTCAAGAGTGGTCCATGAGGTAAGCCATCTATATCAAATGAACTCTTTAAGTTGATTTTGTGGTATGGGACGTCAAAAAGTGTGGTGAAAGAAGCAAACATATGAGAAAACAAAGGGCAACCTAAGATCAAGTAAGGACTTTTAACCTAGCCTGCTTTCAACATACTCTCAAAGGAAAACATTTAAGATAAACAAAACAATAGCCTAAGGTCAAGTAAGGACTTTTAACCTATCTTGCTTTCAGCATATTCTCAAAGGAAAACATTCAAGATGAACATAAAAAGTAGCCTACGATTAGGTAAGGACTTTGAACCTAGCTTGATTTTGGCATACTCTTAAGGGATATTTTCAAAGAAACTGTTTGAGATAAACTAGAGGACAGGGCTAACCATAGAGTTCTCTAGTTCAACTTTACTTAGCAAACTTTTCAAGAACTTTCAAAGACAATATCTCAAGTTGTACTCAGGAAACATGGGCTCACCAACACTTCACCAGTTACACTCTATTGAATTATCCTAAAAACAGAATTAAAAGAAAACATAAATATAAAGCTTATCAGTGAGATTTAGGGTACTTTACAATAAATCCTAATCTATATTTGTTGTTCTTTATCAGAGAAAGTGGATAGTATGAAAACATAAGAAAAACAACAATTACAGTAAGAAAAACATCACCATTGACATAGAACATGATCCCATAAATCAGCTTGTATATTTGATGTTCAAACCAATTACAATCTTCAAGTCCAGTATGTCTTTACAGCTTCAAACTTCTCTTCTCAGCCTATCTTTCTTCAATTACAAACAGAGCCTCAGCAGCCTCAACAACTATTTACATTCAATAAGTATTCAACCAACAATAACAATGAACTCCTCATATAATATTTATAGGTAAATTGAGGAGGTGGAGTGAAAGGAAGATCTAATTTATTCAATTAATACAGAGTAAATGATTCTCGACCTTTGGGAGGCCTAATGGAGAATATATCTAATGTCTTAACTCTACTAATTGATTTTTACATTAATTTTCATCAACTTTAGTCACTTTTGTTGACTTTTGAGGCTTTGGTAGGCTTGTAATTAATTTCTGAGCTGTCTTTAGCAAATATCTCTGACTGTGCATTAACTTTGTATTCTTTTGAGGAAAATAGACTGGCAGGTGGCATCTCTGAGGATTAATTTCCTCACTGATGTGGAATTTGGAGGCTTTCCTTACTGATATATCTTGATTTGTGGCTTTAAACACTGATTTGGCCCTTGATATAGCTTTAGGCCTCCTTTAATCATCTTTATTCTTCAAACTGTGTCTTTAACCTTTATCCTTTGATCTTCTGACTTCACTGTTTCTTCGTTGATCTTCATTATTTTCCTTTGTGTACAGGTTTGCTGCGCTGGAGGGCTTTGGTTGTGTAACAAAATTTCATGACATATTGATTAAACCTGACAATCCGGCCCTTTATGTCCCTTTCTGCATTGAGTTCGGCCTCTGAGGATCGTCACCCTTGGCTACATCCATTTACTGGACTGTGGGACAACTTTTATAGCTTATCCGCCATTAAACCTACAACAAACAACAAATAATTAAACAAAACCTACGTTATTTGGTTTTAACTGCTTTAGAGGCTTCAGGATGGGTGTTGGAGCAGTGCAAAGGATGAAAAATGCATGGAAGAAGGGTTTCATAAAGAAAATCCAAGAACCAGGGTTTCAAATTTGAATTATGGTGCGAAAGGGGGAAAGCAGTTTTGCAAAAACCAGAGGTGGTATGCACGCGAGGGATGGGCGGTAAATGGTTTTTCCTCGGGGGAACGTGATACAGGTCTCAGGCGACGCATGTCCAACAAAAACCACCATTTTCACGTTGAAAACGCTCCATCAATTCTTTTAGTGAAATGAACACGAAATCAGTTTTAGACCATCCGATCTAGGAGGGGCAAGATCTATGGCTATAAACGAGTGCAACAAATGGACAATATGTGTGTTGAACGATGGTGGGGTTGAGCTGACGTGGGCTATTTTTTGGTGGATGAAAAGCGGGAGATAATACGAGGATCGTTGATCGGGAAAGATCAACCGCTCAGATTTGATGCAGGACTTGACAGGTATGGAGGGGAAATACAAAGGAAAACACCTTTTTGCAAGGGGCGCGAGGGTAAAAAAAATGGTGAGGGAAGGAAAGGTGGGAGATGCAATGATAGCCATTGGATCAATTGCGATCAACGGTTGAGATCTGCTTGCGGGGTGAAAAGATAAGAGATGGAGGGCCCATCTTTATAAAAAGGTTTTGGGGTTATTTACATGGGAAAACGGGTTTATAAGAGCGACGGAAGGGATGAATGGGAGCCTTCGGATCGGGGAGATGGATGATCGGGATCAAATCAGGGAATGGGAGATAAAAGATGGCAGATGAGGAGTCAGTGGGATGGTGAGAATGCGATGAAGCGAGGGCCATTGATCTAAAACGGGATCAATGGTTAGGATTTGGTAACGAAGGAGGATGAAAAGGGTGGAGATGGAATGCAGGAGTGATGTGGGCCATCGGATCAAGGAGATGGACGGCTGGGATTAACTTTGGCAGATCACCGATTGACGGAGAAGAGGGTCCGGAAAGGAGGTTTTTGGAACTGCGATGTGCCGATGGCTGATGGGAGAGCTTGATGCGAAGGATGGAGTACCATCCGATCAGGATTGAGATCGACGATGGAGATGTGATCGGATCTTCGCATATCAGTGGTCCAGGCAGGCTGGATTTTAGATTTACGATGTGTCGATGCGATGGAGGGGAGCGCAGACCATTGGATTGAGATCGATATCAATGGTCAAGATCTTATCGGTGGGGGATTCGATCAAAGGGGGAGATCATCAGTAGGGATTTTCGATGCGTCGATAGCCATAGGATCTTGTGGAATGAATGACTGTGATCTTATCGGAAGATTGGCCATTGGCGGAGTAAAGGGTCTAGGGACAAAGAATTTGGAATTGCCAAATTGCGATGGTGATGGGGGCTTAAAACCTTTAGCCGATGGTCTCAGGCCTCAGTCTTATGGTGAAAAAGGGGCTTAGGCCTAAGACAGAGGGGCTTAAGGCCTTATGTTAAAACTGAAGCGAATTAGGCCCAAAAGAAGGGTTTTTTAAGCCTTTTTTGGGGTTTCGGTACGGTGAAAAAGGGTTTTAAACCAAAATAAAGGGATTTTATCAGGTTCAAAGGGGATTTTGAGGGAAAATAAAGGGTAAAAATGAGGAAAGTGGGGGATTTTTGAAGAGGGATTTATCAAAACGAAAAATGATGAAAAATGGGTCTGAATCACAGTTTCTTTTGTAACAGCAGGATTTTTTGGACAAGGGTCAGCAAGGCTTCAAGAACTCACAATTTTGCTTTAAAACTTGTTTCTTGAAGACTAAAAGACCTGTTTTAGCCATCATTAGTTATGAAATTTTTTTATTGATGGCTAACAGTGGCTCCACTTGGGGATGGAAGCTCCTTGTAGGTGTCAAGAACCTCAGAGATAAATCTTTGGAAAGTAGACCAGTGCCTTTGTATTTTCTACACATTGACAACCTGCTTCTTCTTTGATCATGCTGCTTTAAAAGATGATCAGTACTACATCAAACAGAATTATTCCCCAAACAACTACCTACACAACCTACTTTCCTAACATTTTTTTCTTCATAAGGCGCACTTGGACTTGCAAACCTTTTGACATCAACATTTTATTCTTTTAATGAAAGCAGAAAACGAATCTAAATCTACCCTTATTTCTTCTATGATTTCAGATTAAACAGTTGAACTCATTGTTTCTCTACCTAACTATTATCTGTCAAGATTAAGTTGTTTGACAGATTTTATTCTCTATATTGTAAAACAGAAATTTAAATACAAAAAAACTAGGATTAAGCTGTCTGATTTGCTGTAGGACTATGGTATAAAAACAAGCTGCACATAGACTGAAATTTACAAAAATTCAAAACAAAACTGTGAAGGCTTAAGATTTGAAATTTACAAGCATCCTTAATTCTTCTTATGACTAAGATTTTGATTTGTTTAGAGTCATCCTTTCTTTTGATTCTTTGGTTCAAGTTTTCAGTGTATTAGAACCATTATTTTCTTTTCCTTTGGCTTAGATTTTGGTCTGATTAGAGCCATTTCTTTCTATCCTAATCTAATCTACTGATAAGCCAAGATTGAATAGTTTGGAAAATCTTCTTCACTAACCTATCAACAGTAAATTGAAACCTATCTAGTCATGATTAGGATGTATGAATAAATAGTAGTGTTCTTTTTGGTAGTGGCATTTAGGCTTGCACACTTTCAGATTGTTCTTTTCTTTTTTGGTATGGCGTTGTACCTTTATTCTTTTATATCTGCCCTCTTTTTCTCTTTTTCTATTGTTTTTTTTATATTTTTTATTTTTTAAAATTGAAAAGCAGTGTTATATAAAATGAAAAAAAAGTTTTGAAACTAAAATATCAGTTAACAAAAATTAAGTTTGCGAACCCTGCCATTGACAGGACCTCCAAAATATTCAGCTCCATCAAATTCTTGCAGAAATAATGCACTGTTTCCAATAGCAGATTGAATAAGATAAGGGCCTTGCCATAAGTTATCAAATTTTGCATGTTTGCCCTTATATTCTCTCCTTGAATCCCATTTCAATACTTTGTCACCAATTTTAAAGTCACTTGCCTTGGTTCTTTTTTCAAAGAACTTCTTGATGTTTTCTTATAGTTGTTGTGCTTTGATGTATACTTCTTCCCTGGTTTCTCGTAGATGTATAGGCTGGTGTATTACTCTTGTCATATCATCATCTTTAGAATGTACTTCTTGGATCAACTTCATGACTGGAACTCGTAAACTGGTTGGAAATATTGCATCTGTTCCATAAACTAGCTAGTAGGGAGACATCCCAATTGACTTTTTAACTGTCAATTTGTCTGCCCATAATGCATGTACTAGCTTACCGTGCCATGATTTCTTGTTATATTCCAACAACTTCTTGATTATGTTCACCAAAATTTTATTTGAGGATTCTTCCAAACCATTACCTTGAAGGTAATAAGCTGTAGAATGACCCAATATAATTTGATATTTATGACATAATTCCACCACCTTTTTTGACCCAAATGTAGCAGCATTATCAGTTGTCATCTTTCTAGGATAGGCAAATCTAGACAGTATATGGTTTTCAAGGAATGAAATGATAAATGAGTCTGTGGCATTCCTAGAGGGGATGACTTCTATCCATTTGGTAAAATAGTCTGTTGCTATGAGGATCCATTTATGTTGGACAGATGAGGTAGGATGGATTTCTCCAATGAAATCTAGATCCCACCGCTAAAAAGGAGCTTCAACAGTGATTGGTTGTAGAGGTAAGGGAAGCAGTTTTCTTTTGCCTTCAAATATTTGGCATTTTTGACAGGCAACAATCATTTTGTGGACATCTTGAAAGAGGGTGGGCTAGTAGTAACCAACTCTAAGGATTTTGTTAGCAGTAGACTTCTAGTAGAGGTGGCCTCCACATCATCCTTCATGAAACTCATGCTTAATCTTATCTGCATCGTTCTCAGGCAAACATTTAAGCAATAATCCACTAGCATTTTTCCAATATAAACATGTATTCAAAATGCATTAATTTACAGCTTTCAACTTTAAGAATCTTGCCTTTGTTTTAGACAAACCAGGAGGGACATTTAGGTTGAGAAACACATAGAAAATATTAGCATACCAAGATGAATTCAGAAAATAAACTTCAATAATTGGATTTGTCAACTGCTCCTGTTCATCTAATGCATTAAACATGTTTATATCAAGAGTTTGAAAGTTGGATCAGCCATAAGTTTTGCTAGTTCTTGACCTTTGATGAGTTTACTGGACTTGATTTCTAAATCATATTCTAAAATTACAGCAATCCACTTTCCTCTTTTTCCATCTGGATCAAGGGTCAATATGTCTTTTACAACTGAATGAGGCACAAATGCTATCATGCGGGAGTGCAAAATGTAAACTCTAAAGTCATTTAAGGCTTTGACCAAGGAAAAGGCTTGTTTTTCCATTATATTTTACTTCAAAGGTGCATCTCTTAATGCCTTACTAAAAAATACAATTGGTTTCTCTTGTCCCTTCAAGTTTTTATGTAATCGGAAAGCAGCTACTGTGTGTTCTAATGCAAATGAAAAAATGAAGAAATCCTTTGTAAAAGTAGGACTAATGAGAACTGGTGTTTTGGTAAGTGCTTGTTTTACCAGCTCAAATGATTTCTTTGCTTCTAAGGTCCATTTAACTCCTTCTTCTCTCTTAAGCATATTTGTCATGATTCTAAGGAGTTTAGCTAGATTGGGTATGAACCTTCTCAAGAAATTAATCTTTCCAAGGAAGGATTGAAGTTCCTTGATTTTTCTAGGATGGTTGATTTGCAATATGCCATAGATCCTCTTTGGGTCTATCCTTATTCCCTCTTTTGATATGATATGTCCAAGAATTTTACCTTCTTGGAGACCAAACAATGTTTTCTTTGGATTCAAGGACAACCCATATTTTCTGCATTTCTCAAAGACTTTTCTCAAGTGTATTAGGTGTTCTTCATCTGTTTTCGAATAAACAGTGATATCATCAAGGTAAATCACAATGAAGTAACCTATTTCTTCTGAGAATTCTATATCCATGGCTCTCTGAAATGTAACACCAGCATTCATTAAACCAAAGGGCATTTTCAAATACATGAAAGTACCCTAGGGTGTAGTAAAGGCTATTTTATGTTAATCATCAAGATGTACCAATATCTCATTGTAGCCTGAGAAGCCATCTAGCAAAGAAATTATTTTAGAACCAACTACCCTTTGTAAGATATGATCCATTTTGGGAAAGGGATAGTTGTCCTTTAATGAGGATTTCTTTAAGTTTTTAAAGTCAATGAAAAGCCTTATTTCTCTTGTTTTCTTCCTAACTGATACAAGATTAGACATCCGCTTGAGTATCTAATAGGGACTATAATTCCAGCATCATACATTTTTCTAATTTCTTTCTCTACCAGAGGTAATTGAACAGGAATGATTTTGTGCAATTTTTGTTTAAAAGGCTTCTGGTTTTCTTTGAGGGGTATCTTATGCTAGATTATTTCTGTATCATATGATTTCAAATCTTCATAGCTCCATGCAAATACATCAGAAAATTCTCTAAAAATCTCAATGTATTTTGGTTTAATGTGCGCTGGCAGTGTTTTAGACAGTTTGATCATTTTGGGCTTCTATTCACTGCCTATGTTGCATTCCTCCACTTCAGTTTCAATAGGTTCTAGTTTTGGATTTTTGGGCACATCATTCAAGTCAAACAATTCTTATAATGGGACCAGTCCTTTTGTCAAGCCTTGATCTTTAGATTGCAACACTTCTAAGTCTTCATTTTCTAAATATGTGCTATTTTCTATTGCATGTTTGGGTTGATGGGTTAACAGATTTATTTCAGCAATCTTAGGAGACTTTTATTCTTCAAAAAGTGGGTTTTATTCAGTAGGACAGTCTTCATCATACTCTAAATCTGAGTTCTTCACCTCAAATTCATTTTTGGACTATAGGAAGTCTTCTATTTGTTTATCTCCTTCAAACACTTGCCAGTATTTTTCATTATCCAGGACAGTTGGTCTATATTTGACTTGGATGGTGTATTTTTTGCTCTCATAAGGTCTTAGACAAGTCGTAGCAGTAAAGGCTAGTCCATTGGCAATAATTTTTTGGTTCCTTGGGACAAAGGTAAGTTGGAATTCAACAAATGTTCTCAACAAGTCCATGGCATCATCTCCATGGGCTCTAAGTCTGGGATGTTTAGCAGTGTATTCCCCATTTACTTGCCTAATTATCAATTCTGGATCTCCATGGAATGTTATTCTTTTGTCCCAGGTAATTTTTTAAATAAATCTAGGCCTAAAAGGAGAGCCTCATACTCTGCTATGTTGTTTGTGCATTAGAAGTTTAATCTATAATAATGACTATCAGCATGATTATTTTCAGTGTTGTGTACCCATATCCTACTCCTGCACCAATTTTAGAGCAAGACCCATCAAAACTCATACTCCAAAGAGGACTGTTTTCAGATTTGTCACTTATTTTATTGTTGTCTTGTTTATTTTGTTCACCACTATGTTTTTATTTATTTTTTTCCTCAATATTTTCGATGTTTTGCGGGCTTATTCTTTGATGTCCTTGATTGGCACTATGCTCATGATTTTTTTGATGCTCAAGATTTGTGATCTGTTTGCTATGATTTTCTAAATTATCAAAACATTTTTTAGTTTTCTCCTTGTTTTCCTCTTCATCTATGGCTGCCACTATGTTCGGATATGGAGTGACCACTGTATTGGCTGATGTTTCATTGACTAACTCTTTCTCATTAGGGATCTCATCATTGTAAAGAATGAATGAGTCAAGGTCAGTGTGTACAGAATAGAGAGGAGAGTTTTCTAGTCTTTCTTGGTTACTCACCATGTATTTCATGTGTGTTTCCCTATAGAGTCTTTTAGGTTGACTGAAGACAGGGATGGTGGCATAGGTCATATCCATATGCATAGTACCTTGCAATTTAGCACCCCACGATCTTGAGAGAAGCATGCCATATTTGGGGGGTATATCCGCCACTACAATTTCCATCACTAAGATTTTGGCTGGGATTTGAGCTAAGTTAACACAAATATCTTTTATAAGGCCTAGGCATCTCACTCTGCTTGAATCAAAGGAATATAAATCTTTATAAGGTCTAGTTACCTCAAGGCCCAATCTTTCCATTATTACTTTGGGCATGAGGTTATGTGATGCTCCTAAATCAAGCATGGCATTGTGCAAAATATTATCATGGATGTTCAAAATGATGTAGAATGGAGGGGTAGTTCCTTCTTGAAATTTTCCTTCAATATTAGGACCAAACAGAAGCTTTGGTGTATCATCATTTAAGTTAACAATATCACGAATATCTTCTATGTCCAAAGCTTCCAAAACTTGACATCTATATACATTTTGAGTGACTAAATTAGTGAGTGGGACAAAGATTTTTATTTTGGCAATTTCACTCTCTAGGCTAAAGGGAATCTGATTTTTCAAAATATTTGATTCAGCCTTCTTAGTCACTGATTCATCAGCAAAATCAACTTGCTGATTTCTAATATTTACAGCAGTCAAAATGGCTTTTTTAGGAGCATTAGATGAAATTATTGTGCTGCTAGGGTCACCACTCTATTTTTCATTGATTTCGGTGTTTTTTCCCTTGTTTGGATCAGAATTTTCAGCCACTGTTTTATGATTTTATACTGTCTTTTTGGAAGTATTTACAGGGCTATTTCTGGAAGAATTATCAAAGGTTTTCTTTTTGAGAGTTTCTAGGTTATTTTTACTTATTAGGTCATATTGTTTAGGTGATCCTATGATGGCATTTTCAAAGTCTTGTTCATAGTATTCAGTTTCTTGTCTTCTGTCATCATAGGGTGTATATAGACCTTGTTTTCTCTCATGGAGGAAATCAGAATCCTCATTTCTTACTCTAAACATGTTTATGTTATCATCCTCTATTTGTTAAATTGTTTCTCCATCCTCATTAACATAATTTTCTTGGAAATAAGGTCTGATCTATTGATCAACATCTCCTTGTCTGTTTTGAGGTTGATTCCTCCTAAAGTTCTGATTTTTGTTCTGGGATTGGTTTCTATCTTGAGGGGCTGATTGATTTTCTCTGGTTGTGCTCTCTCATAAATGTTCATCCTCTTAATCGTCTCCTCCATCATCCTTTCCATTTTTGAGCTAGATGTGGAAGGTGCAGATTCCCCTAAATGATATTTTCTTTTCGTTTCTCATCCTAGCTCTTTTCTCCATCAGATTTTCTTCCACACTAATAGCTCCCTTCTTCATGTCTTCTTAAGTTAAGGGATATCTTTCTCTTAGCTGATAGGCCATTTCAGGAACAAATCCTTCTGGGAATTTGGCTAAAGATGAGCCTTATGGAGGTTTCAAATCTAGGGGTAGTGCGTTATAAACACTATTAAATATAGTGCAATAATTTTGAACACTTTCCCCAGCGTTTCTCTTGAGGTTTTTGTAATCTAAAAGTATTTGGAGAAGGTTTTTCCTAATTTCCCATTTGTTTATGAATGTTTGATGGAAAGCTTGGAGGTCATTAATACTATTAGGGTTAAGTTTTTGAACCATTTTCTTGCTTCTCCCCCTAAAATTTGAGCAAACAATCTAAGTTTAACGGTTTCATTATCTATCTCACTTCTATCAAAATAGTCATTCATCTTGTCCACATGTTTTAAAGAAGCAGTAGAACTACTAGCATCATATAATGGAATATTGGACTGATAGTCCTGTGGAAAATTGACTAAAGGTAAAGGAAGGACAAGAGTAGCATACCATGTTGCCATGATAGGAGGTTGTGGAAAAAATGGGGGGTTTATAAGTGGAGGGTTTATGAAAGGAGGGGGAGGATGGAATGGAGCAGTTTGAACAGTGGGTGTATGAATATCATAAGTAATTGGACCAGCAAGAGACTGTTGAGCAGATCTAGGATGAGAGAAACCAAAGTTATGAATGAAATTCAGATCAGGTGGGGTGGTTTCTCTGCTATCAGTATGTGCACCACTATGTTGGGGTGAGTGTGAAGGCTCGAAGTATATCTTATCTATATCACTAAGTGACTTAGTTCTGGAGGGGTTTCTTATGAATGTTAAGTCAACTTGTGTATCTTGTAGAGCTGAGAGATTTTCAAGGACAAAGTTAGCTCTATGAATTGGTCTGACAATAGTTGAAGTCTTGGATTTAGGAGATTTCCTAAGGATACTTTCTGGATTATCAACTATCTCAAGAGGATTTGGGTCAGGATAGGCTCTAGTGTAAATTCTTCTAGAAGCCACTATGTGGTGTTTTTAGACCTAATGCTGAGAAAATTTCAGCCAAGTATGACAATATTTTTAAAGGCTAACAATATTTTTCAAATAACATTCAATACTCAAAGTATTATTAACTGGGTTTGAATGATGTTTGAAGGATAAAATAATTTCCCAGTGTAGTCTTAGGAAAAACCAGTGGGGTCAGTAGGCCTACTGAATACTAATGGAGTCGCCAGATGAAGGATTTTTACTTGTTTTCAAGGTTTGGTTGTTGTCCACCATCAAAAATAAAGAATAACCAGTCTTGGTGACACTCGATTCATTGAGGAATAGGGGTTCACTGAGTTGTGAAGTTATATATTACTCAATATCTTCCCCATTATGGTCGCCACTCTGTTAGGACTCTCGTAGTTTGCAAGATTGGCAAGAACAAATGCTACAGGGCCTACATCAAAACCACTTTGGAATCCTAAGATCTAGCCCTCTTGGATTCAGAGAGGGATCTCTCTATTTAAGTGTTTTCAGAAGATATATATTTAAGGCTTATGATATGATATTAGGCTAGTTATGAAGTACAAGGGTTTTGTTTGTTTTTGGTTGGGATGGATATCATCAAAATGAAGGAAGTCTTTTGAAGGGTAAAGGTGTGAGTGAGATGAAATAATGGTCCAGCTTATAGGATAGGTAAGAGACAATATAAATCCATTGGGCTATGGAGTCACAAAAGGATTTAATTGCACAACAAGTTTTAAGAGTGGTCCATGGGGTAAGTCATCTATATCAAAGTATCTCTTTAAGTTGATTTTGTGGTATGGGACATTAAAAAGTGTGGTGAAAGAAGAAAACATATGAGAAAACAAAGGGCAACCTAAGATCAAGTAAGGACTTTTAACCTAGCCTCCTTTTAGCATACTCTCAAAGGAAAAAATTTAAGATAAAAAAAAAAAAACCTAAGATGAAGTAAGGAATTTTAACCTAGCCTGCTTTTAGTATATTCTCAAAGGAAAACAATGAAGATGAACATAAAAAGTAGCCTAAGATCAGGTAAGGAATTTGAACCTAGCCTAATTTTGGCATACTCTTAAGGGATATTTTCAAAGAAACTGTTTGAGATAAAATAGAGGACATGACTAACCAAAAGCTATAGTCCCCAAGGATTGTAACAATTGGACTATAGCACTTTCCAGAGAAATTTATGATTCCTCCATTTGAAACCATCACTTGACACTCTTGTGCCAGATATAGGAAGAAATTGAATTCCTTGGCTAACTTATAATGAATCAATTATGGGTACTACCTGAATACATTAGTACTATTTCCTTTTTCTTCTTGATATGCCCTTCAATCTTGAGAGTTTGAGGAGTGGTAATTCCTGCCAATGAATTACAATATATCATTGGATTCATTTATTCCTTTTCTAGGGTTTTTTCCCGATGTATATCCTTTTATTTTGAATTTTATTCTTCCTTTTCTTCCTCCTCTTCATAATATATGTAAATAAATTTATTTTCTACACACTTATGACCTTTAGTGTATTTTATATCACAAATGTAACATATCCCTTTTTCTCTTTTTTCCTCCAATTGTTGTGGTCTCAACCTTGTAGGTTGTGACAAGCTAGGAGCAACAAAATTTCCATCTTTATAGTTGTGATTGGTAGACGTACTTGTTGCCATAATTTTTCTTTCAACGTTTATTTCCAACCTGAATGCCTTCTCCAATGTATGAGGTTCCAAAAGGTGAACTTGATGTTGGATGTTATCCTTTAAAGTCCCCATGAAGAAATCAATCCCATGTTTCTCTTGAATATATTTTACCCATATATTCAATTTTTGGACACTACAAGGAAAAGACCCTTTAGCGGAGGTTATAAAGGATATTTTTAGTGTTATAAAATTGGCCAAAATTGTCAAAAAAACATATGCTACCACATATGTTTCTGGTAACAGAGGTTTGGCAGAGATTTTAACAGAAATTCAACACAACTAAAAAAATGGGCGACCGGAGGTTATTACGAACGTTTTTTCATCAGTGCTCTTAGCAGGTTTTAACGCACTGGTGCGTATCGGTAGACATTGCAGCGGGGCGGTCGAAGGAGAATGCACCAAGCCGTTAAGGAAAACAACAACACTGGGCCTAGTGTTGGTGATACAATGCACGGGTCCATTCTAATTGGTCTTGGGATTTGAGAAGTGCCCATAGGTTGTATAAGCACACCGGTGCGTGTATCTTTATGAGGCACCGATGATCCGTATCACAAAAGGGAACCGAGATTTAGAATTGCTATCGGTATTCATGAGGTGCACATGGCATCTACAAATGCACCGGTGCTTATAGATACATAAACGCCACGGTGCGCAATATCACATAAACGCACTGATATTTATAACTAGAATCGATATTAGTGTCGTGCCCATAGAATCATAAACACACTGGTCCATATAGACACATAAACGCACTGGTTTTCATTTTTCTTTTTTTAGAAACATCCACCTCTGACAGTCCAATTATTTCGATTGTTTTAAATTCATTATTCATTAAAATTCGACACATCTTATAACAATATTCATATTAATTACATTTTTATTAATGCATTTGAATGTGCTTTTTGGATTAATTTGTTATATCATATCAGAATTATTGTGGTTTTTTTAAATTCATTATTCATCAAAAGTTGACACATATATATAATCTTATAACAATATTCATATGAATTAAATTTTTATTAGTGCATTTGAGAACGACAATGGAGAACGCAATAGAATAAATTAAAACATATTTTATGATTATATATATATATATATATATATATATATATATATATATATATAAGACAATCTTTATCATACAAAATGGGACAATTATTCGTATCCCTTTGTCTTTCAATTGGGACACTATGTCCATTACATTAAACAAAATGTCTGATTTCACAGACATATTTCAAAAAATAAAACGCCTTGCTTTGATATCCAAATTACATAGTGATCATCATTCTTCGCTTGAACTGTTGTCACTGCTAGAGCTACTTCCATGACTTGGATTATTTTTAGGAATGTTGTGTTCATGGCATTGATTGTTTTCTTCTTCTTCACTTTCCATCTACAAACATAAGAATAAACTGAAATGAGTGTATATACATTGGTGAGAATAATGAAAATTCCAATATTAAATAATATACATCAATGTAAATCGAAAAGAAAAATGACATACCATAGCAACAATTGACTCATAAACTATACACATTCTTTCAAAACCATGTACCATGCCATCTTTCAAAATTTCATCTATTGGCGCAGTTCCATACTTTGTTTCCTGCAAGTTTTATACCCCATAACAAATCATATATTTAATATAAAAGATGTTTTTGTTCTATTAATTATAGAAGGAGCTAATTAAAACAAGATCGATAGATGCTTACAAATTCCACAATTAAATTATGATATGCCAACATATACTCACAACCCATATTTAACCCAATTTCAATCAATTCGTCTGATGGTTCTTCTTTGTATGTTAGCACCTGTTTGAAGACATTCAATGATGATTTTTGTAAAACAACTTAAAAATACAAAAATGAAATCTAGTTAAGTTGTTATAAGGAAGTAACAATTACTCACAAACTTAGAGATCAGCCATTTTCTTCCTTGTCATCCTGTTTTATGTGCTGAATGGGTTCCATTTTCTTTTCTTTTCTGCAAGAAAATTCTTGAAAATTAATATTTAATGCTAAATTGTTTATTTATTGTACCTAATGATCGAAAATTTCAATGATTACATATTACATTTGAAGCACGTTGTTGTATTCGTTCCACTAGATCCCTCAAACTTTTGTAAAAGTTTTTCCCCCTTTTGTTAACTTCCAGCACCACTCCAGATGAGCCAAGGAGCAATTCATTTTCATTTGCATGTTCTATTTTTTTTCTTTTCTTAGAACAACATTCCTTTTCTGAGTTGTTGGTCCCTGTAGAACATTAAACAAATGTGAATTAGTAGACTGTTTGACACATGTTATCTAATAATTTTAAGTATATTATTAATGATAATTAAAAAAAGAAACTCATATTGGATCGATAGTATTGTTTCATTCACCTGATTCATCTTTTTGCAATTTTTCCATTAAACTTTTACGCTCTTCTGGTCGTAGATAAAAAATAATCATATCGAGCTTCGTCATTTTGTGGCTCTGCATGATACACAGTAAACAATACATATTAGCTAAAGTTACATATAGTTCAAAAATAATATTTTTTATAAAGAATTTACAAAGAACTTGCCTTTTTTTCTTTTCTTGATGTGTTAACAGTATTTTTGTTACTTGATATCTTGTCAATCATTTATTTATCAATATGAAACCTGTAGCATATCATTCATTAATATATTTATAAATAAATTCTCAACTTTTCAGGTAGAAAATAAATCTCGAGACACCGGTGTGCCTTTCATGAAATCTGTACCGCCGCAGGTGCATGGATATATTAACAACGCACTGCAAGACAGTATAATACACCGTACGGTGTGTTTGGTATTATAAACGCACCGCAAAAATAGTGTAATAGACCTAACGGTCTGTGGGGTATTATAAATGCACGACAAAAACGATGTAATACACCGTACGGTGCTTTCCTAGTTAAAGAGAGCACCGGTGCCCTATTTCAGATTTGGCGCACGGATTTAAAAAAATGTTTTCAATTTTTTATGACACAGAACTTGCGCGGTGTGTTGTAATAATACATAGCACCGGTGCGGTGGCGTGCGCAGGGCGCACCAATAAAGAAAAATCCATTTTTTCAAAAATTCACACAATGGCCGAATGGATTGGGATCCGACTATGCAAGTCGTCCCATGGGTTGGACGTCAATATAAAATGAAAAACCATAATTTTGAAATCACATAAACATGGAGAAGAAAGGGAAAAAACAAAAAAATGAAGGGTTTAGGGTAAAAATGGATAAAACTGCAAGAAAAAATATAAAACTGCAGAAAAAACTAAAAAAAAAGAATTAAATTTAATCACGAAATGGTTTGAAATTCTATGATAAAGGGCTTGAATCACCAGAGTTTTGGTTTCTGATTGTCTGAATACTTATGCTCGAACATACTTCACCATCCACAATGCCCTCATGCACTCTTGCTCCCGGTCCGTCTCCTACAAAAATCTAACTGAAAATTTTTAGCAAAAATAGTGAAATAATGAAAAGTGTTTAGTATTTAAAGAATTATTTTCTCAAATTAGATTTTCGAAAATATTTTGCCGCCCATTTTTCAAATTGCCACTTTTTTTTAACTTATACAAAATAGATTTGCATTTTTTTTATTTGCGTTTATTCGTTTCCGATGCTCAGAAATGTGACACACCAGTGCATTGTATTAATACAACGCACCGGGGCCTGTTAGGATGATAAGAGCACCAGAATTTTTAATTTTAATTTTTTTTTTTTTGGTATGTAAGATCATAATAAAATAATGTTAATTATAAATTAGATGAATTTATTTTCATTATTTTCTAAACTTTATGTTACAAAAATTCGTATTATTCTAGATTTGTTATTTTACAATTATTTGCAAATTTACAAATTTAAATATTTTAATAAAATCATTTCACA
Organism: Pinus albicaulis; assembly: GCA_034641835.2. Lineage (NCBI taxonomy): Eukaryota > Viridiplantae > Streptophyta > Pinopsida > Pinales > Pinaceae > Pinus > Pinus albicaulis. Next base: position 882,340,340 of record CM076572.1, read on the forward strand.
TTAATACAATTAAAATTTTCACATTAATAGAATTCAAATTTTACAAATTAATATTTTACATACTATTACATTAATTAAAATTACAATTACAATTTTACATTAATTTCACATACATGAATTACGATTAGAATTAGAATTAGAACTACAATTTTAATTTTACATACAATTACATTTACAATTTTACATATAATTACATTTACAATTACAATTACAATTTTACAAATATTTTACAGACAATTCAATTAAAATTACAGTTGCAAATACAATTACATTTACAATTTTACATAGAATTACATTTACAATTACAATTACAATTTGTGAAATTTACATACAATTATAATCACAATTACAATTTTACAATTTTTCATATATACAATTACAATCATTTCAGAATAAATTAAATATTACAATTACAATTAAAATTTTACATTAATAAATATTTTACATACAATTACACTTAAAATTACAATTAGTACAAATACAAATACAATTTTACAATTTTACATAGAATTAAAATTAAAATTACAATTACATTCACAACATAATATTTAATAAATATCATGGTCATTTAATAATATTAAATTAATTAATAAACATCATCACGATCATGATAACCATCGTACAAACATCATATTCGACTAATAAACGCATTCAATTAACATCAAATTAACATTATATATTAACATCATCACAACACAAACATCAAATATACATCTCAATATAATGTCAGATAACTCATGCGCCTATCACATATACACATCTATCTGCAAGCTAAACATTAAATGAAGAAATCTAACATGACTAACAATATGCGCCACATCATGATGATCATCAACATGAAAATTAAGTACAACTACAACATGAGCATAAAATACATGGACCATATATATATATACAATTGTAATATAAATGTCATGGATCATGTGCTAGTGGTAGTATAACAACATCAATAACACTAGTACAAGTGGATACGGCCTGCTTAGTAAAGTTGGGTGCAACCTCGATAGTCGATGGTCAACTAGTCTACTCATGATCATGCTGATCCCTAGTACTGATGGATGCATCCTCTAGTGGTAGTACAACATGATCAATATGAGGCGCAGTAGTAATGGAGGCATGCTCAGTCAATAGTACTGCAGCCTCGACAGTCGATTGTCCAGCCTGCTCATGATGATCGTGAGTAGTACTCATGATGGATGCTGTAGGCTTCTGACTGGACGTGGCCGATGGTCTAGCCTCATATCCATGATTACTAGTGTTAGATGCTACCAGTGGAGCCTCATGTTTATCATCAAGCGTGCCACGATGTGAACGATCACGAGATGCATCTGAGTCGCTGCTGGCGGACTATCCATCACGTCCCATAGCTTGACTATGCCTATAGCTACGGAAAATCCTCCTCAATCGTGTAACAATTGTCATATCTCCTACGACATGCTGCATCAGTCTGTACATGTCACGTGGCATGCCTCTCCACATTTGTAACAGTCTATCATCACCCTGTATCTCTCTGTAATGAGCGGGCGTGATGCTTGCATCTGAAATCAATCCACAGAGTTGGCTGCCCAATTCTATTCGGTATTTGGTCTCAAGTCGACCACGCCTAGCAAAAGGCGGTATTGGTGTACCATGAGGCTTTGGATCAGCATGTTTCTCTACTGCGCCACCAGCCTCATCCTCTGGCGCATCAGCCATCTCCTAATCATAATCATCAGGATCGACACCTGGATCATGTGGTGGATCCGACATCTTATCACCATCAAAAGAGCCAATGTCTGCAAAATATATACAAGTACTCATCAATAATTAGACAATTTCATTACACAATTTAATAAAAATAAGTTAAATAACATGTTAGAATAAATATAAATAAAATAGTAACATTACCTCTATCATCTGGCGGCTCATCAAAAATGAAGAGAATGTTGGGACACCCTCGCCAACCTAGTCCAGCATAAGGACATGGGACCATAATTAAGGGATGAAGCCCGCTAACAATGGCTAGTAAGTCCAGTGAATCATGTGATATCCTCGCTGGAAACATAGTGTCTCCCCTCTTGGGCATCATCTGCCCCCACATGCGCATCTAGGCCTCGAACATCAGCCTACGAGGCTATCGAACAAAATTAGGTCTCATCTCTGGAAACCTCTGAAAAAAGTAAACAAAACAACTTTGAAGCAAAAGGGAAATTGACCCTCCCTTGTGCATGAGAACAAAATCTATATAAGGCTGTACAAAACTGTCGCAAAAAAATGGCAGACCACCTGACAAGTCGTGGCTGTTGTACTAAAGAATCAGCATAATATAAAAGCAAGCAACTAATGTGTTGCCCAGCACTGGTGTTGTGCGAAATGATCAAAGTGATAATAGAGAGGCACTGCACATCCTATCTACCAAAAGCAGCTATATGTAACTGACCTCCACGTACCTAAAACTCTAAAGGAGACAATACATTTGCTCTAATGTATCTCTAGGAGTAAACCAACTGACTCCTTGCTACACAATCAACTGGAATGCCTGGACATGAGGGAAAATCCATCTCTCTCCTTGATATTCCTGTAATAAAATAAATTTCCTCCTCAGTGGGTGTGTACCACTGGTTAGGACCAACCTGAAAAGCCTATCGGTGGGCATTCCACCTTCCGATAAGATGTCTCAAAAGCACACTATGGTCCTTTAGGCCAGAAATAGCCTCCTGATACAAATTGAGGAGACCTACCTGCATAAGGATCTCCTGGGTATCTGCAGTAATAGGGTGAGGGAATCCATCTCTCTCCCTCTCTCTTGCCTCCCATTGGCGAATCATGTCATATTGTTCTGCTTGTTGTTGCTATTGTTGCTCCTATTCTCTCTGAAACATTGCCATATTAAATAATTTTTTTTTATTAAAACATAAATGTATTTATAAATATACATATATAATTGTTTTTGAAAAAAAACAAACATACAAGTCGGTGCTCCATAAAACAGTCACGCACTGCTACTGGTGCATCCTAATATTTTAGAGCACCGTCCCCGGAGCCCATAATGAAACAGACTGCACCGGATTCAATGCAGATGTCTATTTTTCAAGCACTGTGGACTGTATATAATTGAGAATAGTGGTGCGCTGACTGAAATATATGCCCCGACGTGTATAGTCGTGTCAGCGCACCGACTTCATGACAATGACATAGTTGATGGTGCGGTCTTTTATCCAGCCGCACCGTTGACCCTCTCAGAATGAAAAATGTGGTGCACTGACATAAGTCAGGGCGGTAAATGAAGTCAATGCACCGCATTGTGATTTCCAGGGTCAATGGTGCACCTCGATAAATGAGCGCACTGCCTTTTTTCTTTTTTCTTTTTAGTTTAAAATTATTCGGGGTGCCTTCTGGCACTGCCTCGAAAACGGTGTGGTTACTGTTAGTACCAGTAGTGGTGTTGCCTGTAAATTTTACAGGAAACACCGCTATCCGGTGCGAGTCGAACAGCTCAAGCGCAGCTCGCGACAAATTTTTTTTCTTTTCTTTTTTAATGGTTATTTTTAAGTTTATTTCAATTTATATCTGCTAAAAGGCTGAATTTTAGAAAAACTAGAAAAATACCTGTACATTTCGTCGTCGAGGAGGCATATTGGCTGTAAAATTTGGAAAATAAAATTTGCTCACTATTTTTCAAAATGCAAGCTGGGGATTGGTGGCCAATGCAGAGCAGCAGTGCATGCAATGGGTATAATGAGAGCACCAATGTCAGGGCGGCTCAGAAATAAGGAAATAGCACTGGGTCTTGAGAGCTCTGAGGAAAGTGAATAATGAAGTTTTTTGGCTGTAATTGTTTTTTAATTAACCCTGTTTTTGTGCACGGGGTTTTATAAGCACACCAGTGCTGTTAAATAAAACCGCACTAGGAAGTATCAATTTTGGTATGTTGTTTATAACACGTTGCGGTATTTTCCTAACCACGCACCAGGATGTTTCAAGTTCGGCGTGAAAATTTGTTGACGCACTGGGGCGGCGTAATGGTAAAGCACCGGTGCGTTATATTCACAAAGCACCAGTTTTTTGGCCTTAATATTTTTTTAATATAATGCTATTCCAGTGCGTGTGGTTTCTGGCTCAACGATGCTCTTAGAGAAGAATGCATCGGCTCATTTCTGTTTGGGCACGGTGTTTTATGGTGCACCAGCGTGGAAGAGTATTGATGCCCCAGTGTGTTATAGTAATTGGATGCCCCAACAGTGTGTGTACTTCGTGCATGTTGTGCAGTGTGTAAATGTTTGGTGCGCACCAGTGCATTCTCTGGTATCATGCACACCGGTAATTGATAGCTCAGGAGCACTGCAAAACTAAAAAATCCAAGTTTTTTGTCGTAAATATTTTTTTAATTTAACCCTTTACCAGTGCACGTTGTTTATAGGCGCACCAATACTGTTTTCTACAAACGCACCGGTCGGTTTGTGTTTTGGGGCATTTTTTATGATGCACCGATGTGTTTCTGTCTACCGCACCGAGTGGTTTCGGTGTTGGTGTTGTGTTTTATAATGCACCGGTGTGCACGAGTTGTGAGGCACTGGTGCTCTATTATATTATGATGCATTGGGTGGGTGTGGACAGAGTGCATAGTGTCCGGTGTGCCAATGATTTTTTCTGCACCGGTGATTTCTTTTTTTGAGAGCACCGGGGCGATTTTTAACGATAAGAGCACTAATAGGAAAACATCCAGTAAACCCTCCGCCCGCCAACCTCCTCTAGTAACCTCTGCTAGAAATGGATGTATGGGGTATTTTTCTTTGTGGTTCTTCAAAAACATCTGCTAGAGGGTCTTTTCCTTGTAGTGGGAAGTCCTCAATGTGCTCCATCATTGAACCCTTTTTTTTAGATTTATCAATTGACTAAAGAAGGTGTTGCTCTTTGTATCCTCATAATGTGCTATCATTTCCTCCGTAAAAATTGACCAAGTGACTAGTGGTTTACGAGAACAAAGCCATCGATACCATACAAAAAAAATTTGTTCTAAACATAAAGTTGCAATGTGTACCTTTTGTGTGGGTTGCACATTATGGAGTTCAAAATATTGCTCCATTTGTAGTATCCATGTTATCAGATCCTTGTCATCAAACTTACTCATATTGATATTTGGAATATGGTGGGTTTTCTATCCAACGTTAGATTATATGAAATCGTTATTAACATTTCTTTTGTTCTCATCAAGAGTTTCCTCTACTACCTTTTCACCATTAGGAAGCTTTTCTTGTAGGAACCTTGTCAAACCCTCCTTCAAACCTTCCAGTTTTTCTTCTATACCATCGATATTAGCTTCCATGCTATCCATATTAGCTTCCATGTCTACTTTTAAACCATACATGTCATATTTTAGTTTAGCTTTGGTTTCTCTTTGTGAGAGAAAAAATTGTTGCACTTGGTCCCGTAATTTTGCTATATCGTGTTGAATTATTCCTCTTCATGTGTCATAGTAGAGTTTTCTAAGGCCTTAATGGGTCTAGAATCCTTTTTTTGAGTCATAATTTTTAGAACCCAATACAGATATATATGCTTCAATATTCCCTTGGAATCACTTCAAACTAGTTTTTCAAACAAAATCTATGCAATTTAAAAAAAAATACATACCTTTTTCTTCCTTTTAGGAGGTCAATATTGAAACAATTGTAACTCTAGAATTTTAGATCCCCAAGATCTGAAATTCGGTCCTATGGTATCCATCTGAGTCTTCTTACCAATGCCCTAGATCAGAACTAATTTGGATTCTTCAAGTTAAATTTATGCCCAATCTCCCACAATGACCTAATTATGGGTTATTTCAGCAGATCGAACTTGTACGACGTGCCACGTGTCACTTTGTTTACCTTCAGCTATGAAATCGATACACAATAAACTAAATTGCATGCAATTTTGGCCACTTTTTACAAAATTCCAGTCCTATTTATGAAATGAAAGTTATGCCAATTTTCCCTCGGCCACCTGATTGATATGAAATTATAGAGCCTACAAAAACCCTAACTTCCTCAAATAATAACTCCGAAAATATAGCGAATCAAGATTTGAAATGTTTCCATGACGTTCCTTAGGATTTCGGCTCAAATGGGGATTTTTTTTTCTTTTGAACCTTCATAGAAAAAAAATTATAGCGAAAATTTCAAGATGACCTCTTTGCATCAGCAAAACCATAGAATCCAAAGTTTTAATACGAAATGTTATGAAACTAGCTCACACAAATAGAAGAAAAGATATAAAAACGACTTAGAAATCAACCTCTTCGATGGGGAAACCTCCTTTACATTACATAAATGAAAAATTCTTGGATGATACAGCTGAAAAAACCTACTTTCAGTATATAAGAGTCTAAGGTGTACCAATATAATTAGAGCCTACATAACAATAATAATGTAAGGTCACAACAATAACAACAGTGGGAATGTATGGAAAGAATTAATAAAAATATGGGGACTAAATTGGCACAACAATAAAAATAAGGGGGTTACACTAACAATAACAATAAGGGGTTATAATAGTATTATAGGGACCTAACATAGTCACCCAAAGGAGGGAACCAGGGTTTCAAGAGACTATCCTTTCAAAGGTATTCAAATTCTTGAAAGAGGTCAATGTTATTTATCCTTTTTCTACACAACGCAACATTCAGCCTTATATTTGATTTGATCATCAAGCTTCCCTCATAAACGCTCCAAGGTTCTTATTTTCCAAGTATCTCATTTAATTGCCCCGTTTTGATCTATGAGGTATGGTATCCCGAGAATTTTTCTATCTAGTTTTAGCAGTAGCTTCTACCTTGACATTTTAAAGAGGAAATTAAGAGTTTTACGGCTTAATATTGTTATTTTTGGGCTACATTATTTGACGTTGGTGTCTGGAAATAAAATTCAACCTGTAGTTGATTATTTTCTACTATCGTATTCTATGGGTAGTCTTGTTGTATCAATTTGTCTCCGCAAGGTGAAGGAGATTCCACTGTCCAAGTTTCTAAGAGTGTCTAATTTAAACTCTATAGTCATTTCCCTTATCAATTTTCTGTCACAAGTAATCGTGATCTATCAAGGGTCACTGAAATATAAAGATAACTTTATTTTGTGTTTTGGGGATGATATAAATTTGCTTGGATTTGTGTTCGGTAAGGGTCACCATAATATATAGCTGAATTTATTGTGATTTTTGGGGACAATATAGTTTTACTTGGGTGTTGTCAAATTTATTGTTTTGAGTTAAATTATAAGGCTTGGGGCTTGGGGTCAGTCAATTTGGTGTTAATACTACATACCTCTTTGTGATGATTCCACCTTGCTATAGAATGGAAAGATGATGAGGCGGTGCTAGTAGTAGCTCTATATCTCATCACAAATGCTTATTTGGATGGAATTCAGTGGAAAATTTGTTCGATTCGGTTCTTCCAGAGATTGGAAAGGAGATTCAAAACCTAGAATCGAGAAAGTTTGGTGATCATGCCTAATTCTATGATTGAGAGGTGCGTGTTGAAGATATTTAATGGATTTTTTACCGTGGGAAATTTAGAAGAAGGAGACTGCACTTCTTGAATTCTATTGCAATACATCAAGGATTGGACACACTATTTATTTTGTTAGTATGAGATAGACAGGTGGATAATTATAGGACTTTTGTAGGTCAGGAGGACATAAAACACCTCCTAAAGAATGTCCGCTTCTGTTTGGATGATATAATCATGAATTTGCAAAGGGTGAAAAAGTATCTGGTTTCATATTCTGATTCTAACTTTGAATATATCACTAACACGTCCACTGTTATCAATGTTCAACCAATCAACACTTCTCCACCATCCAACATAGTTCCCCTCTCTGTGGACATCATCTCAGATTGAATGGTACTTTACCATCATCAACATTGGTATTGTTTGGCTAAAAATTATCCTTTTGGCACTTTTCCAATGTATGAACTATGCATTAGGGGTTTCGACAGTATTCATGGCATCAAGAAGGCTAATGGATGGCAATTTTTGTTGGTCTTTTGTCTTGCTGTAATGATTGTAAAATTTTTTGGTATAGTTTTTTGTTTTAGTACTTAGTATTTCACCTCCTTTTGGTATTGGAACATATATAGTTATCATCTCTTTCTCATCCTTTTGGTGTTGAAACATATATAGTTAGCCTCCTTTATATTGCTCTGTAAAACCAGTGGTAAATGTTTAGCAAACTGATTTCTACTTTTTGGAAGCCTTGATGTTATTCAAAGATATCTGGTTAAGGGTTTAGACCCCAAGATTATCCTTTGTACCGATATATCTTTCGAGTGTTTTGGCCTAACTTTTAAGTTTTTCTTTTCTTTTGTTTTTTCTTTTTATTTTTTTTTGAGTTTCCTTTTTTTTTTTACTTTATAACTCTATAAAGGTTGATTAAATAGTTTTAAAACAAAAAATAAAAAAAATTAAATTATTTTCTCTATAACTATATTTGTTTGTTTGTTATTTGTTTATATATTATTTGACCAAGTCAAAATGTTGAACCATATATTACCCTACAAACACATCTACCACATTAGGTTGGAATGTTCCTCTTGGGATCCATCATGGATTACCAAACACCTAGAAGGATCAAATAAAATTATAAATTTTAGTATTTTTTTTTGTTTTGTTTTATTTCCCTACTATTTTACTCACTCAATCAAAATATTTTATCAATAATTATAATTATTACTTTTAAAATTTAATTTAATTTTAACTTTTACTTAATTTGAGAGACTCAAAATACTTAATATGAAATTACAATATCTCCATCATATTGAGATAAAAGGTACAAAAATAATTCCCTCTATATACACTAATATTATATATTATTATTATTTATATAATAAAAATTAATAATAATATATCATAATCTTAATATTACAATATTACTATATATTATTTTATTTAATAAAAATATTCTATTAATTATAATATAATTGAGTTTAGATTAATTTCCCCATATTCTATCATATATTTATAAATTTGAATATCCTTAACTTGGGATTATGAAAATGAATTTATTTAAAGATTCTCAGTAGATTGAAAATGAATAATATAATTAATATTTTCAAAGAACTACAATCAAACTATACTTGTAGTTATATGCTAATAATTATAAATTTACTTGTGCTCATAATTATATTTGCTATAGTATAGGTTAATTTTATATATTATATTATATTATTATTTAAATTATATAATATAATATAGTATTAATATATAATAATATTTTAGTGTTTTTGGTTAGTAAATTAGGGTAAATCATAAGATGATTGTATGTTTAATTTTTTGGTTTGAAAAAACTTTACTAAGAGTATCTAAATTGTTAAAATCATCAAGAGATTGTGTTTGGCCTAGGCTACACCAATTCACTACAGGAGTGCCTTAACAGTACACCTCATTATCATTTGGATAATATTATTCCAATATTATTTTAATTACATATTATAATTATCTTGGTAAATACCTCTATTTTGAAATAATGGTTCAAGAAATTTGATTTAATTATAAATAATTATTATGTGAATGGTAGAGATTTTATTTTTATAAAATAAGATAATGCTTATATTATCTAAAAAAATTAGCACTTCATTCTTTCATACACTACTATATTTAATTTCCACCTGTAATCTTAACATGCCATTAAAAAACAAGATAATTTTGATCACTGGTTTATAAAATAACAAGTCCAAAATCTAAAGAGAATTATCCCTAAAAACTCAACCAGGGAATCTATCAAATAATCAAAACAAATCATTCTAGACCATAACATAACACCAAATCAGACAGAGAAGGTTTTGGGCTCTCGATTCCAAGCACTGGAGAATCTCTATTACCTATAAATCATGTTTTTATTATTACTTATGAATCATGTGTTTAAATTGTTTTACTAAATTAAAAGTTTATAGTAATATTAAATGTTTATGTTGTAGGCTAGTGATTAATTATATATTTCACATTTATTAGTTGTCAATTATGTCTTGATATTATTTTATTAAATTAAAATTAAAATAATTAAGATGTGAAATAAAAAATAAAAATCAAATAACAATACTATTGGAAATAAAAATCAAATAACAATACTATTGGAAAACGAGATTCCACGGAATTGGTATATACTTTTCCAAATTCAGGAGATGAAAAACATATTACTTAGTATCTTAATAATATTGTCCTTCACAAACAATCTGACGAGGGCAGCGCCTGTAGATTCTGAGTGGGCGAAGACTCGTAGCCAAGGCAGATTATCAGCACAGTTGAATGCTCCAAGGAGCTAAAATCTCTCATCCACCATTTTACAAGATTCAAATAATAATAATACCGATTCCGTGGACTCTCGTTTTCCAATAGTATTGTTATTTGATTTTTATTTTTTATTTCACATCAAAATTTTATTTTAATTTAATAAAATAATATCAAGACATAATTGACAACTAATAAATGTGAAGTATATAATTAATAACTAGCCTACAACATAAATATTTAATATTAATATAAACTTTTAATTTAGTAAAACAATTTAAACACATGATTCATAAGTAATAATAAAAATTATAATTAATAATTGTTCATATCAAGATGGCAAGTTTATATTAATATTCAATAATGTGTGGTTAGTATAATTGTATTTTAAGATTTTTGTTTTTCCAAGGCAAGTTTGAAATGAGAAGTAACGGAGTTGTTTACTTAGCATACAGAATAGTGCAGAGGGCAGTTTATAAAATTAAAAAAATCAGGTAGTTGGAGTGTTTGAATTACATTTTTGATAATGGAAATGGATTCAACTCTATCAAAAATCCTTAGGGTACCTAAAATACTGAAGTTTAACAACTGTAAACAAGATTTTGATAAATATTTGCTGGATTTTTTCAAAATCTTTGCCGGATTCTAGGTCATTCTTAATGCAGAGTAGACTACAGCGAGAAGTAATAAAAAAAATGGTGATTTTGATAGGTTATATGTCAGTATTTCTTACTACAAAGGCTTATCAATTTTAATTTATTAATTATTATACAAAATTATTAAATATTTTTTTTTTTTTAATATAAATAAATAAATATTATTTTGTATAAATAAAAATCATGTTTCTCTATTTTTGTTTTGTTTTCTTAAATTCATATATTAGATATTCAACTCACTAAATATTACAATTAAAAAGTAATTTGTGAATTAAACACAAGAAAACATAAATAATATCAATATTTTAGAAAAATATCACTCAAAAGAAATCAAACGTCTTATAATTTTTTTCATGGTCATATTTGAAAATGAGACACATATTGATGGATTCATTAACATATACAAAACTGTTATTTTTTTAAATAAATCATGAAAGATAATTATAGATTCATTCATGTATACACTATATTTAATTTTTTTCAATAATTTCCATTATATCAATTCAAACACTATAACAATTGTGTTATATTCGATTAATTATTCGAAGTTAGTTTTTATAATATTCATAGAATACCAAAATCAAGTCCTAAAAACGTAAATATTGACAAATTAATTAGCTGACCATTGAGATTTAACCATAGTAAAAATTAAAAATTAAAAATAATAAAATGAAAGCATATTTAGTGAACCAATTCAACCAGATATTCAAAGTCATTAAACATAAGTAATAAAATGTATTTTTAGCTAACTAAATTCAATCACATAAAAGCATACAATTCAACCAGATATTCTAATCATTAAACAAAGGTAATAAAATGTAATTTTAGTTATCTAAATTCAATCATATAAAAACATACTCAACCCTAAAGGTAACCATACAACAACCATGGTTAAACTAACCCCTAAGGAATGCCCACAATGTGGGATAAATCTTCATGATGTTGTTATGTGGTATAACCCTTGAAGAATATAGCAATGCTCCACAAGTCAAGAAAGTCTAGCTATAGTTAATCATAATGAATCATGATAAAATATAGTTAGGTATAGTCCATTGTGTTTAGCTATAGATGACCATATTCAACTAGACTCATCTAATATCAACTACAGTGAGGCACACCCAATGAAAAAGTGAGTATAATTAACCATCAACAACCTATAGTCAAAATATTAAAATATGCCATATTTCCTTTACAAGATATTCGAGAAATGGAATATTCCAAATTTATATATAAGTGAATATTAAGTGCGATAATGCACTATTGTATACTTCTACCACGTATGAATTGTAGGAATTATCTATAATTGTTATTTATATTATCATGAACATTCCATTGTAATAGTTTGTCAAAAAAAAATATAAAATAATGAAAAAGTGAGTATAATTAACCATCAACAACTTATAGTCAAAATATTAAAATATGCCATATTTCCTTTACAAGATATTCGAGAAATGGAATATTCCAAATTTATATATAAGTGAATATTAAGTGCGATAATGCACTATTGTATACTTCTACCACGTATGAATTGTAGGAATTATCTATAATTGTTATTTATATTATCATGAACATTCCATTGTAATAGTTTGTCAAAAAAAAATATAATTTTATAGAACTTTTTGTTATGTAATTTACTTCCTCAGATATTATATTTAATATTACTAGTCTAATGTTTAAAATAATGGAAATAGTTGGACCCAAAATTAAAGGAACTAGCAAACAAACATATCATCCATACAAACTAATGCAAGATATGAGTTGATAAATTTGATATATGAGAAACCTAGCTAGAAGTTGAGGCCCATAATTTTATTATTTTTCTATTTATTTAGTAAATGCAAACACAAAGAAAATGGAACTCACTATGGAGTTCCCATTAAAATTATGATTTGAATGTTTTCTATATAATATTATGTCGCCTCTCTTATTTTTAAATATCCAACTCCTAAATGATATGTTTCTATGGAGTAATAACAATAGAAAAATCTTGGAACCCTTTATTTTCCTAGTGACCTAGCATTTAACATAGAGATATAATTATTAAGTTTGGAGTTAGGTTTTTTGCATTCCTCAACTGTCAATTTTTGTTAGGGATTTGGGCGATCTAAAATCCTCTTAAGAGTAGACATATGAATAGCCTAACATGTGTGAATAATAGGAGCAACATGACACCCACATTTTACCACAATGGTTAATATGTGAGTTCAACTTATGGCAAGCATAACTTCCATATATGAACTTTGATTTAGGTGTTTTTCACACCATTGGAAGTATTCTTGTGTGTATAATAACATCGATGTTTTGTGAGCTATGAAAAAAAGGTTTGAACCAAAAAAGCATTTTTTTGATGCTTCAAATTTGCTCTGAAAGGTTCCAAACCTCAAACCATCGAGATATGACCTACTAGTAAAATGAACCATGGCGACGAATTCCTTATGTTTTCCTTCTATAAAGTAATATTATAGATGAAAAAATATTTAATGGTCAATTTCAAATAACACCTCCATACCTATTGATATTTTTGGTCCACAAGATATTTTATAAGACATGAGAAAAATTTTCTTGTGCCTTCTCCCTGGAATACCATTTGCAGTTGCGTCTACTAGTTCCATACTTTTTCTACAAAACTATATCTTCAATTTTATATGCTCTATTGTGGTTAATAAATTCTCACTAGTCTCGTAATGTAATATGGAAGGCTTATAGAGGTTTATATTTTTCACCTTCAATACTCAGTAAATACATATATATGGAAGTACATTGAGTTCGTAGGAAGTATTAGTAACATTTTTGAATACTTCAAAATGAACACACAATAAAGCCTTGATATTCTTACTAGGACGTTGTAAACTTTATTTATATGCATATAGGCTCCATCTCCCACATTGAATAGTTTCTTAGTTCCATTCTAATCATGTGATGCGTTGTAATTTTCTTATAACTTCTCCAATATATATTATACTTTAAAATGGATCTACATTAAATTTTAAAAATTATTTCTTACATCCAATGCATCTCGTATGATTCCATTTAGTTCTCAATTACATTAATATACAACATAAAAGGGCGAAATCGAAAAATAGCCAAGGCAAGTTTCAAAAGTAAATATGGGGACTACTAGTATAGTATGTACTCCTTGTAAAGTACTTACTGGTAAATGTGTTGATTTCTCTATTATAATATTGTCAAATGTTAACGAAAATTTCATGTCAAGCCGTTGGATGCATTTTATTATAACCCCTCAAAAGATGAATCAATGTCTTCTAGACTAGTTCTATCTACCAATCTATTTATTGATGGAAAGCTATAGATCTCTTCAAATTGGTATACATATTTTGCTAAAGTGTAGTCCAAAGGGAGCTACGAAATATAACATATCTATTGAAGCTGATGATCCTTTCCATCCCAAATTTCACCAATATAATTTCAAAAAATATGTTTGTTTATTCTTTCCATTTTTTGGTACTTTTATAATGCATAAGAATTAATTTCATACTAAACCTATTAACTACCACAAAATTACATTAATTTTCATTAATTTTAGTTTGAAAACCATGCCCAAAATCCATCAAGATTCTATCTGAAGGTGAAGTGTACAATTAAGGAATAGTATAAACATTTATTTCTATTACTATACTTGTCAATACAACAAAATATACATATTTTAATTAACTAATCCACACGTTTTTTATTTCTATACCATTACACATACCTCTAGATGTTGGAAACTATAACTTCAATGGCAAAAGGTCTTGCAACCTTACAAATGTGAGTGTCTTTCATACGCTATAATTTTTCATATTTAGGAACAAAAAGCTTGTCTATATTCTAGCGAAACCCATTATATAGATGATAGTTAACCTTATTTTCACATTATTCTATGTAAATTTGGTACTATCACTATTCAAACACCTCTATATAATACTTATCTTCCATGTAATCCTATTTGTATACATCATGGGTAAACAAATATATGTGCATAGGAGCTTTTGAAAATTGTGATATTAAATGTTGATTGCCTTGAAAGAATGTTTTTGAACTTATTAGTCAAGTGCTTCTTATATTTGTTGGGTAAATCACAACGGAAACAAATAACTAAACACACAGACACACAACAGAAAACCATAAATAGACAAAGATTTTAACGTGGTTCACCCAACCAATGTGGGCTACCTCCACTGAACAGGGCATTGGAAATCTCATTCATCAACTGGAGAATTACAAAAAAAGAGTTTCTCATCTGCTCTTCCACTCACCTCACATCCCTCATCATGCTCATTTGCCTCTACAGGCTTACATTTTATAGTTGGGAGTAGAAACTGAATCATAAATTCACTCACAAAAAATATAGGATGCATTAACTCCACATCAGAATTAGATGGAGTCAATTTAGAAACAAATCCTATTGTTGTCACATTCATGCGATTTTATCCAAATTTAATTAAAAGAAAATCTCAACAATATCCACCTTGACAACAATTAGCCTGATATCATGTTCCATTATTATTTTTATCTTTTCTACAAGCCAAGAGAAGCCAGACACCATCGTAGATTCTCTAACAAAACTGGTTTCGTGAACATGTCTGCATAGTTTTCCTTTGTATGCACCTTTTCAAGAGAGATTCCCTGTTCAGTGATAACCTGTCTTAAAAAATGGTACTTGATAGGTATGTGCTTTGATTTACTATGATAGGCTGGATTTTTAGCCAAGTGAATTTCACTTTGACTATCACAAAATAACTTGATGTTGTCCTGCAACCTACCAAAATCACCAAACAAACCTTTCAACCAAACCGCTTCTTTGCAGGCATGTGAAGCATCTATGTATTATGCTTCTGTAGTGGATAAAGCAACAATGTTCTATAGCTTTGACATCCAACTAATAGATCCACCTGCAAGAGTAAAGACATACCCTGAAGTTGACATTCTCTTATCCAAATCACCTGCAAAATTAGAATCAACATATCCGCAAACAAATTCACTACTTCTATTATAAGTGATACAATAATCACTTGTGCCTCTCAGATACCGAAGCACCCATTTCATTGCTGACCAGTGTTCTTTTCCTGGAGTTGCCATATACCTGCTGATAACCCCAACTGCATGTGAAATATCTGGTCGAGTACAAACCATCGCATACATCAAAAAACTTACTACATTGGCATATGGAATTCGAGACATATATTCCTTTTCTTCATTAGTGTTAGGACATAAACTTGAAGAAAGCTTAAAATGGGAAGCAAAAGGGACTGAAACAGGCTTCACATTGTTCATACCAAACCTCAAGAGTATTTTGTCAATATAATTCTATTGTGATAGCCACAACTTACCATTGCTCCTGTCTCTGAAAATATCCATGCCAAAAATCTATCTTGCTGCTCCTAGATCTTTCATATCAAATGTCCTAGCCATCTGAGCCTTTAACCTATTGATCTCTATTATGCTTTTTCTTGCTAAAAGCATATCGTGAACATATAACACTAAGATAATGAACATGCCATTATTTAATTTCTTAAAGTAAACACAATGATCATATTCACTTCTTCTATAATTTTGACTCATCATGAAAGAATCAAATTTCTTGTACCATTGTCGAGGCGACTGCTTTAGACCATACAATGATTTCTTGAGCTTGCAGACAAATTTCTTGTTGCGATTTTGAACAAAACCTTCCGATTGTTCCATATAAAGCTCTTCATCTAAATCTCCATGTAAAAATGCAGTTTTAACATCTAGTTGTTGTATTTCTAAATCAAGTAAAGCAACTAATGCTAACACAATCTGAATTGAAAAAAATTTACAACTCGTGAAAATATCTCATGAAAGTCAATTCCTCCTTTTTGAGAAAAACCTTTCGCGACCAGCCTTGCTTTGTATCTGTCTTCTTTATCATCAACACCCATTTTCAATTTGTAAACTCAATTAAATCCCAGAGTTTTTCTGTCTTTAGGAAGTTCTACCAGATCCCATGTGGCATTCTTGTCTAATGCCTTCTTGTCTAATGCCTTCATCTCGTCCTTCATAGCCTCTTTCCACTTACCATTGTTAGAACCTTCTACATCTTCCTGATAGCACAAAGGTTCATCATCATTAGCAGTTAAAGCAACTGAAGTAACATAGTCATCATACCTTTTAGGAAGACATCTGATTCTTGTAGACCTCCTTAAAGATGTTTCTCGTGCTTCCACAATTTGCTGATTATTATCTGTAGGAACTTCTGCATGATCTACATCTAAAACACGTTCATGATATGCATCTGAAACTTGTTCATGATCTGAACCTGAAACTTTTTCATCTGGACTATCATCAGTATTTGAACTGGTTTCAAAATGAATGTGTTGAAGCTTAGGTACATTATCTTGTTTCAATTTATCATCTACATCTAGATTTTCAAGTGAAGATTCATTGAATTTAACATCTCTGTTAATGATGATCTTGTGAGTTGTAGGATCCCACAACCTGTATCCCTTAGTCCCATCATCATATCCAACAAAGATATATATTTTTGATTTAGGATCTAATTTAGAACGCTGCTGTTTTGGAACTAGAGCATATGCATCACAACCAAAAACTTTCAGTTTAGAATAATCACATGGATAACCTTTCCATACCTCTTGAGGAATTTTGCATCCTATCGCAGTTGATGGTGATCGATTTAGCAAGTAACAAGCCGTAGAAACCGCTTATGTCCACAATTCCTTCTGCAAATTGGCGTTACTAAGCATACTTATTTCTCTCTCTAAGAGAGTCTTGTTCATGCATTTAGCAACTCCATTTTGCTGAGGAGTATATACAGTAGTTTTATGTCTTTCGATCACAACATCCTTGAAATAATTATCAAATTTCTTTGAAGTAAACTCACCACCATTTTTAGTTCTTAAACATTTAATGGTTCTTCCAATGATGTTTTCAACTAATGCTCTAAACTGTTTGAAAACTATGAATACATCAGACTTCTTCTTTAACATATAGACCGACACTTTTCTATAGAAATCATCAATAAAAGATACAAAATATGATGATCCTCCATATGAGGTTGTAGGAGATGGACCCCAAACATCAGAATGGACATAATCAATAATTCCCTTACTAGTATGTTTTCTAGTTTTAAACTTCTGCTTGCTTTGTTTTCCATATAGACAATGTTTGCAGAAATCCAACTTAGAAGATTTTAAACTAGGAAGTAACTTACGATCAGATAAAATTTTTAATCCTCTTTCGCTCATATGGCCCAACCTTTGATGCCATAGACGAATAGAATTACTGTCGTTTTCAGATACTGTAGAAGCATGATCTGACTTTGTTCTTCCTTATAACCGAAAAAGATTTCCAATTTTCTTTTCTTTCATTACTAGTAAAATTCCTTTATAAACTTTCATTACTCCACCTTGAATAAAGGTTTTATATGCATTTGTGTATAGTATTCCTAGTGAAATGATGTTTTTTTCTAAGTTCAGGTACATGTCTTACATCAGTTAGAATTTTAGTTGTCCCATCAAACATTTTAATCTGGATGCTTCCAATTCCCACAATATTACATGAGACATCATTTCCCATGTAAACAACTCCATCATTGATTGATTTATAAGTTTTAAACCATTCTCTATGAATGCACATGTGATTTGACGCACCAGAATCTAACAACCAATGTTGATCATGAATATAAAAACTAACTGATAACACTTCATCACTCATACCTGAAACAGATGTGGAACCTGTATTTTTCGTGTTTTCTTCTTTCTTCTCTGTCGAAGAGTCTCCTTTGGATATTTGTTGTCTCTTCCAACAGTACTTCTTCAAATGTCCTGATTTGCCACAAAACCAGCACTTTACCTTACTCTTCTTCCCTTTCGATTTTGAATGCGAGTTGTTGTGCTTACTGAAGTGTCTTTATTTAGAACAACCTCTGACCATCATTGCTTCTAATGTAGATGTTTCTGAATTTGACCTTTTCCTTGTTTCTTCAGACAACAAATCTCCAACAACATCATCAATCTCAAGAGTTTCTGATGAACTAAGACTCATAGAAGTAAAAAAATGATCCCATGACTCGAGCAACGAGCATAATAAAGTTACAGCTTTATCTTCTGATTCAAATTTTACATCTATACTTTCTAACTGCACCAAGAGAGTATTAAAGGTATTTAGATGATCAGTTATCATCTTACCTTCCTTCATATGCAAGCTATACAACTGTCGTTTTAGAAGAATCCTATTGGTTAAAGATTTTGTCATGTATAACTTTTCAAGCTTTGTCCACAAACCAGCAGCAGTTTTCTCTAACACGATGTTAAACAAAACATCATCCACCAAACACAATCGAATGCCGCTTAGTTCTCTTTCATCCATGTCACTCCATTCGTTATCTGTCATGGTGTAAGGCTGTTTGGATTTTCCCAACAACGCCTTCGTCGCACCTTGTTGCACGAGTAGATCATACATCTTCACTTTCCAGATCTCGAGGTTGTTTTTTCCATTGAACTTCTCGATCTCAAATTGAGCACTTTGTGTTTTTTCCATGTTTAGTAGCTCATGTCACAAAATCTCCAATTGCAACTCTTAATAAATGAATATTTTATTGTAATAAAAAATATTAATTTGGATTAAAAAATGCCTTTCCCTTTAAAAAAAAAAATAGGCCCTCGACCCTATCTAATGGCATAATATAACAATTTGATATTCCAATCCTTACAAACTCCATATAAATCGATATTACACTTTTTATTCCTCTATCATGCTCTACATTCCTCTATCATGCTCTATTAAATGTAGATCATTCCTTTGCATATCATTTTTTTTTCAAATGTAGAGCATTCCTCTATCATGCTATTAAATGTAGAGCATTCCTTTGCTATCGATTTTTCAATATAATCGATACGATCGACATATAGTTAATAAAAATTGATTTTTAAAAAACTGTTAATAGCAATGAAGTGCCACTATATATAAAAAATATATAAATCGATTTTAAATATATGCCATTTTATATATCGATTTTAAAAACTTCAAATCGATTTTATAAAACCTTCAAATGGCATACGACTCACTTTTTATGAACCTGGAGACCCATTTCAAATCGTTTAAAAAAATATATATATATCCATTTACCATATCTCGGTCCACGCAGTTCCTTCACACGTTAACGCAGAAATATCACAGCAATACCACGGCACTGTTTTCAGCTCATGACAGCTCGATTGTACACGGCAGAGCACGACGGCTTCAAACATCTCATGCAATCTGCAACTAAGAAACACGGCTCTCCCAGCTCTGCTTTTGAACTCGACTATAACCTCCGTTATCACCACGCTAACCAGCAAGCTTTATAATCTAGTATCCATCCCAACACCGTTTGGAATAAATTCAAAAACACATGGGTCACGGTTCTTTAATCTCTGCTCAGATGTGTTCTTTTCATAACTGCAACGCTGATTCCATTTGGAAATCGCAGCACATCCTCATTTAGATCTTTGCTAAACTGTGAAACAGTAGACTCCATCCCACACAGTCATGGGTCACGGCTCTGCACACAGTCATGGTAACACTAACACAACTTTGATACCAATTTTTGAGTAAATCACAGCGGAAACAAATAACTAAACACACAGACACAACAAAAAACCATAATGAGACAAAGATTTTAACGTGGTTCACCCAACCAATCTAGGCTACATCCACAAAACAGGGCATCGGCAATATCATTCATCAACTGGAGAATTACAACAGTAGAGTTTCTCATCTGCTCTTCCACTCACCTCACATCCCTCATCATGCTCATTTGCCTCTATGAGCTTCCATTTTATAGCTGGGAGTAGAAACTGAATCATAAATTCACTCACAACAAATATAGGATGCATTAACTCCACATCAGACTTAGATGGAGTCTATTTAGCAACAAATCCTATTGTTGTCACATTCATGAGATTTTCTCCAAATTTAATTAAAAGAAAATCTCAACAATATTTTATGACTGGACAAAACTATTACAAAATTCTTGTCCACTTGTAGTGTTTGGTTTGATAAATTTTACTTTGGGACTACAAATATTGTACTAACTAGTAATTACTATTGATAATTGTTTCCTTACCCATTATATAGTTCTTTTAATTCTTATTATGTTTAAATAAAGCTAGTATTTCTTTATCATGTGTGTTGGGTAGTTAATGACTCCACCATGACTTATTTTACAATAATAGCATACAAGCTTACCTAACTATATAAAGGTTTCTCCAACAACATATCTATTTGCATTGACATTTACTTTCAAAGGATTTTTTAAATTAGGTAATGTAATAAATAGTGCTTGAATAATCTTCCATTTTATCTCATTAAAATATTTCTTTTTACTCTTGTGATGAATACTCTTACCACTAGCTATTGTGGCATGAATTGGTCTGGTTACATCTAACATGATGCTATAAAATTATAAAAATACCATACAATCCGAATGATTTTCCTAGAT
The DNA here is from genome assembly GCA_034641835.2 of Pinus albicaulis. NCBI lineage: Eukaryota > Viridiplantae > Streptophyta > Pinopsida > Pinales > Pinaceae > Pinus > Pinus albicaulis. The sequence continues at coordinate 882,361,695 of CM076572.1, forward strand.
TTAGTGAAAATAATAGGATTTGGCCACTTGATGATAGATTACATATTTTCAAAATCCATCTTAATTTCTCTTCCATTAGACACATACCCTTATACATATATGATTAATGAGAAAACTTACATTTCTTAATGCTAGCAACTGTTTTGTGCTTTTTAGAGTATCTAACACTTGGATGAGATGAGAGACATGCTATTCCTAGATAGGGATATATCGTTGTAACAACCCCAGGTTAAAATTTCATGTAATAAAGTTATTAAATGAAAAATAAGACCAAGGTCATGTGACACACGTTCCAAGATGAATGTTATGAAAAACATCCTAGTGGGTGTTCTTTTGGTTTATTATGGCTAAGAAAATTAACAAAGACAATAACAAAGGCTTTGAGAAGGAGAGAGGCATTAATTGGAATTTTAATTATGAAAATAAAGGAAAATAGGAGAAAAGGAAGTTGAAAGGTCACAAGTTTCATGTGAGGAATAAATTTGAGGAAATTACTAGAAATTGAAGAAAATAGAGGCCTCATTAATAAAAAGGCTTCTTAGGATCAGTTCACAACCTTTTTTCAATTTAGCTTTGGAGAAATATCTCTATTATCTCTCTTTAATACTCTTGCACACTTAGAGAATTATTGGATCACTCTAGCATTAGAGAAAGGAAGGGAATGAAGGACAAGTGATAAAAGGGAAGTAAAGATCAAGAAAGGAAGAGTTGGATCAAGAAGCTAGAATGTGATTTCTTGTAGGTATCGAGTTTCATGTATGATTTCCTTGCTAGTTTTGGCATGCATGGTACATGCATGTGTGTATTTTGATCTCTTGTTGTCATTGGCATGGGTTTTTACTGGTGTGACAATCATTTCAATTTTTTTTTCCATTTCCAGATAGCTAGGGTGTGATGGGGTTCTTTCATTTGCTTTAGCTTTGGATTTGAAGATGGTTTTATAACCAAGTGAGGATATGCGGTAAAGCCTTACGGTGGATATTGGAAAATTCCTCAAGGAATTGGTGAAGAAATATGGAGGCATCCAAGCTTGTTTAGGGCCTAGTGATCACTTGACCGAATTTGGTGGGATTGTGGTAAATATTGGTAGTGTATGTTTCTTTGTTTGGGCCTAGGAATCCCTTGACCAGTAATGGAGGGATTTGGGTAAAGCTTGGTTCTATTTATGAGGGTTTTGGGCCTAGAAATACCTTGAATGGTAATGGAGAGAGATCTGGTAAATCCCAAGGAAGCCCTAATTGTTTTATTGTGAGTCCAACATTCATGCTTAGAATATGGTACAGGGGTGATTGGCTGAAAGAAAGATTTGGTTCAACCAAATATATGGTCAGGTGGTACGTGGAAGTCCATAACTTGGTTGGCTTTGCACATGTTAATAATAAATCTCTTTTACTCTTGTATTTCACAAGTATTTATGCTTGTTATTATGTGGATTTGATGGTTTTTATATCATTTTTATTATTATGGTTATAAGTTGGTTATACACATGGTTTTATGACAGACTTTAGTTATGGCTCCCATTATGTTCTGATTGGTAAATGAATGGTTAATGAATGCATGAACTAATATATGATATTTCAACTATCTTGAGAGGGCATCATACCTTGAAAATTCTCAGATAAGTATGAGACCCCAATGTTGAGATATGTATTATGACCTATAGATTACATGTTCATGATGTCTTTGATGAAATTACTGTCATGGATAGGATGGGACAGGTTGAGTCCTAGATAAAAATTTGAGTTAAATGTGTTTTCTTTGTGTCATTTATCATTTATAATAGTTTCATCAAGTTTTGGGGAGAGGTTTGGATCCTAGCCCTAAAAAAGTGGCTCAGATCTCAAGGGCACTTGCACATAACTGCGTAATTTAGTCTATATTAGTTGGGAATTAGGATTATGGGAGATACTGGAGGGTTATAGTTGTTTCATCTCCTTCTTTATGGGAGCGCCTGAGAACCCAGGTCAATGAAAAATCAAGTTAACTTATGATTTTGGCACCTAGAGTGGTTGTTTGGATTCTACGAGTCCTCTAGCTCCTGAGGGAGCTTAGTATTTTATTGAGATAATATTTTCCACTGCCTTAATTTTACTTAGGAGGTTGATACATATCATAGTAATTATTCATCACTTATTTACCACGATGGACTGGTGAGCTTGTGTACGTGTGGGAGTAGGGTGTTATAAAGTTGTATCAGATCATGGTTCAACACTTGGACTAGATGGGAAAAATGTGTTTGTAATGCATGCATGAGGGTTGTATATGTGATTTTTATGTATTCATGGTGGTGTTCATTGTTACATTTATGATTACATGTAGAATTTGATGATGTTTTTTTTGGGATGTGTTTATCATGAATGCATTCCGATTGTATATGTATTTGTTCTACATGTCAATGTCTATATGTTTTTATGCATGCACTGTGATGGGAATGGTTGTCATGCATGAGCTCATGGTATGCATTTGATATTATCATGCATGATGCCAATATACTATTGTGATTATGATTATACATGTCTTATGCTAATCTGGTTGATCTTGTAGATGATATATCCTCCCCTGTACTATACTGAGGTATGTTGGGTATGTTTTTGTTTGGTTATCTGACATGGTTTAATTGTAGGAAGAATAATATCAAAGATAAATAGAAAAAAATGGATTATATATCATGAGACTCTCCCTACAGATCAGACGAGAAACATGGTGATGAGTACTCCCCTCACATAGCAGATAATTTGGGAAGTTTGAAGGAAAAAATAGGAAGCTGCAAGGAGGATAATGAGAGGATAATTCAGTCATAAGAGAGACATTCTAGGGCACATGAGAAACAAACAGAGGTCAATGTAGTAATTCTACATAGTTTTTCAGACTTGTAGAGGTAGTGACTTCTTAGGATCAATCATGGACAGGAGGAAAAGACTAATGGAGCATATAGGAGCAGGTATCATGATGGGAACATGTCAGATATAGATGACATGGAAAAATATGGAAGGTTCTTGGATCACCTAGTAGAGGAGGAAGTGGAAATAGAATTTACTCTAGTTCTGGTTGAGACAGGTATCATGGTAATCATCCCTATCATCCTTACAGGGTGGGTGACACAGGATATTTTCCAGATGAGTTCAAGAAATCCAAGCCACCAAAATTTGATGGAGAAATGAAGAATTCACAATATGTAGAATTTTGGTTCCTTCGGATGAATAAGGTATTTAGATTTCATGATTACTCAGAAAACATGAAGGCAAAAATATCTACATTCAGTATTAAAGGTAAAGAAAACATTTGGTGGTAATATTTAAAGAATTTGAGAGGAATTCGGGAAGAGGAGTTTACTTGGAGTGAGTTCAAGAGAATTTTCAAGAAGTATCTATCTAAGAGATACTATGATGACAGGGAAAAGGAGTTATATGAGTTGAAGATGGGACCTATGACCGATGAGGAGTATACTAGTAGATTCTTGGATTTTTTTAGGTATGTGCCTTCCCTTAAGAAGGATAAAGAAAAGAATCAGAGATTCATTAGAGGGCTTCCAGTATCTTTCAAAGACCGGATCGAGTTCAATGAGCCTAAATCATTGGAGGAAGCCATCATAAAACTAATGAATTTTTATGAGAAATCAAAGTGCAACTCTGAGACTAAGTAGGATTGAAAGGGTAATGAGAAGATTAAAGGAAAATGTGAGAAGAAGCAAATAATATCTTAGGATACATGTAACAAAGATAATGCAGCATAACCTAAGACGTTCAATGAGTCTGAAAAAGGATAGATGTTTCAGTATAAGGGGCAGAATAAGGCTGATGGTAGGAAGCCTTTACAGTGTTGGACTGTGGTAGAGAGAATTGCAGGAGACATTGTCCATAGAATTAGGGTGATAGAATGCATATATAAAATGCTCAGGAGTCAAATATAATTGGGGATGTTGGAAAAAATATTCCTCATATTTATGCGATGTCAGATAATAGGCAGGCGGATCACCAGGAATATATTACCGAGGTGGAAAAGAAGCTTTGTGATAAATTTGTTTCTAGTTTGATTGACCTTCTATCTAATTATAGTTATATTAGACTTGACCTGGTGGAGAAATATTGTTTGAGAAAATAAATTCAGGCAGAGTCTTAGTTAGTGAAGTTGGATACAAGTACTAAGAAGAGAATTCATCATTGGGTAAGAGTTTGTGCATATGAGTTTAATGTTATGCCTAAATAAGCGCATCCGAATATAATTCCATTGGGATCATATAATATGTCTTTGGGTATGGATTGGTTATACCTTCACAGGACCAAAGTATATTGTTATAACAAGGCTGTTGATTGCTTGGATGACAATGGAGAATAGATAATATTGGATGGTAAGAAGAAGGCTACCACAGTTAGACTGGTTACAACTATGCGGGAAAAGTGTGGTCACAGGAAAGGGTATTTGTTATTTGTGGTTCATATATATAGTGATAAAAGTAAGGATGTTGAGGAGGAAGAAGTTTTGAAGAGGTACCTGATATTACATTAGTTTCCCGATGTATTCCCCACAGATATTTGAGATTTTTCGCCTCACAGGGAAGTGGAATTTTCTATGGAGTTGGTACCAGGAGTATAACCAACATTGAAAGGACCATAGATTATGACCACTCCAGAGCTAGTGGAATTGAAGTTGCATTTGAAGGAAATTATTGAAAAGGGATATATTAGGCCAAGTGTGTCACATTGGGGTGCACCAATGTTTTTTTTTAGGGAAAAGGATGGTACTCTCAAGTTGTGCATTGATTAGAAGCAGTTGAAAAAGGTGACGATTAATAACAAGTACCCTTTTACCGAGGATCAAATACTTTTTTTACTAGTGGAAGGGAGCCACGATGTTCTCAAAGATTGATTTGAGATCAGGTTATCATCAGGTACACATTAAAGAAAAGGAAATATACAAGACCACTTTTCGTACCAGGTATGGGAATTATGATTTTTTTGTAGTTCCTTTGGGTTTGACTAATGCTCCAACTAATTTCAAGTGTCTGATAAATAATGTGTTGTGCCCTTATCTCAAAAATTTTATGATTGTATTCATTGATGAAATATTGATATATTTTAATAATTAGGAAGAGAATTATGAACATTTGGTAGTAGTGTTTAAATTTCTAAGAGAACATTAGTTGTATGCCAAACTCGGTAAATGTAGCTTCTTTCATAAATAGGTACATTACTTGGGGCATGTTGTCTCCAAGGAAGGCATAAGAGTGGATCCATAAAATATAAGAGATATCATGGAATGGTAAGCTCCTAGGAATGTGGATGAGGTTAGAAAACTCACGGGGTTAGCAGGTTACTATAAGAGGTTCATTAGGAAATTTTCATGGATTTCTTGTCATATTACATCATTGCATAGGAAAATAAATACAATTTAATGTATAGAGGAATGTGCAAAAAATTTTGAGCAGTTGTTGACAAATGCTCCAGTTCTCAAGATTAAAGATCCAGAAAAATAGTTTATGGTATGTACTAATTCTTTTAAGGGAGGACTTGGTGGGGTTATGATGTAGGGGGGATAGGTAGTATTCTACGAGTCAAGGAAACATAATGAGCATGACTAGAACTATGTGACAGATGATCTTGAGCTGGCAACGATCATTCGTGCTTTGAAGATGTGGAGGAACTATCTTCTTGGAATGAGGTTTGTAATGATGAGTGATCAAATTGGATTGAGGTATTTATTGACCAACCTAATCTTAATGTCATACAAGCTAGATGGCTAGAAACAATCAGTGAGTTTGATTTTCAAATCAAGTACATTATAGGTAAGGATAATAGGGTTGTATATTCTCTTAGAAGAAGAGTACAAGTAAATCATATAAGGACTATGGGATTATATGGGAAAAATTTATAGGATCATATCTTATAGGCATGATAGTAGGATGAAAATGATAGGGATCTTAGGCACATGTTACAATAGTAGGGTACAAGTAATTAGGATGTGTACTATCGTCTCGCAATGGATGGTTTAGAAGATTTTAGGGATAAGATTTATTTGTTGTACAACAATGAGTTCAAGAATCTTACCTTGTAGGAATATAATTTTAATCCATATTCATTTCACCTAGGATATAAGAAGACATTGACAACAATGAATAAGTTCTGATATTGGTCGAATATGAAGAAAGAGGTGGTTGAGTTTGTGGATAGATGTTTGGATTATCAACATGTAAAGTATATTGAAATAATCCAAGTGGTATACTACCTCAGATTCGTATTCGACATTAGAAATGAGAGGGAATTTCCATGCATTTCATTACAATTTTTCCTAGGAAATATAGGTAACATGATTCTATTATAGTTGTGGTTGAAAGGCTGACCAAGGGAGAACACTTCATTCCTATGAAGTATACTTATTTATCTAGTGAGGTAGAAAAATTTTTCATCCGGGAGATAGTGAGATTGCATGATATTCCTAAAAATATTGTGTCAGAGAGAGATGCCAAGTTCACCTATAGGTTTTGGAAAGATTTATGCAAGTTTGGGTACCAATCTTGTATTCAATACAACTTATCATCTACATACATATGGATAAACATAGAGCATCTGTAGAAATTTATGTGTATATTCTAAACTACTCATGAAATTTACTAAACCAAAAGACTAGAAGCTACTCTACTAATTTTCATAAGAAAATTCATGATCGAGAACAAATATAATTAACATGAATCAAGATTAAACACAAATACACAAATATTTATCTAGGGGGAAGCAAATTCTCAAAAACCCTTACTATATGTGTTGCATTAATCAAATAATCTGGATGAATACAATATGCTTTCTCAAGCTTGAGCACAACCTGCACTTATATCTTCTATCCCCTCCTTGATTGACTGAACCTAAGCAAAGGCTTAGCCAAATTTTCCATCCTCCAAGATCCTATTTTCTTGCACTGTTCCTTGAGGAATTAGACCCTATTTTTTAGGGAAGCTCCCCAATTGCATTGTGCAGTTACTGTAGGCCCATCCTTTGACTACATGCACCACCTGTACAACTTGGATTAGTTTACAACTGATAATACACTTCCCTTGAACTCCAATCTCAACCGGGTAGCTCAAATTCTCTGCCTGCATCAGTTACTTTAGGTTGATTAATCAGTTAACTAGATGAACAGTGAGTGTGACTAAATTTACACCACACAACTTGTCCCTCCACTAGTTTCTCCAACAATTGGAACTAGTTTAAATGATAATAACTCAACTTGACTGAATTAGATTGTTACAAATTAGTAATCAATCATGTAGAAATGAACTCAAGTGTCTCCATCTTGAATTAAATCAATTAATTGAGTGAAAAAATCCATGTCACCTTAGTAAACTACCTCCAAGTATTCCACTGCAATTAAAATTCAAATTGTAATCTAGTTTGACCAAGGAAAAGTCAAAACTATATTTTCTTGCTGCATTTTCAACACTTCCTCTCAACAAGAAAGGGATTATTAGATACCCCAATCCCACTTATATGGAACTTGAATTTACCTCTTGACAAAGATTTTGTCAAAATTTCTGCATCATGTTCGTCTATCAGAATGCACTGCAACAACATGATCCACCTATGCACACAATCTAGTAGATGGGGGTACCAAGTATCTATGTGATTGGATCGATCATGAAAAGCTGGATTCTCAAAGAATTTGATACAACTATGATTTTCATAGTAAGTCATAGTAGGATCCATCATCTAACTAAATAACACAACAAGAATCTTCTCATTCAAATAGTCTCTCTAGCTTCTTGACTCGAAACCATGTACTCTGCTTCTGCTGAGCTGAGTGTCGCATATCTCTACTTCCTGCTATACCAAGAAACTACTGTTGACCCAAAATTGAAAATTCCTCTTGATTTTCTCTTCGTGTTTGATGGAATTCCCACCAAATATGCATCTTTTAAGCCTTGCAACTTCAATCCCTTTGTATGTATGTACCGAAGTCCAAACTCAGTGGTGCCCCTGAGGTACCGTAGTACATGTTTAGCATCTCTCCAAAATAAATTTTTTGGTCAAACCATGGATTTGCTCAATTTTTTGACTGCATAATTCATGTTTGGCCTTGTTATCACCGGATACATGAGTGAACCCACAAATTTCTTGTACATGGTAGCATCCACTCCCTCACTTTAAGTGGCATCTTATTTCCACTAGCTAGTTGCTAGAGGAGTCTTCATGGGTTTACATATGTCCTTGCTGAAATTTTGAAGTATATATTTGGAATACTTCCCTTGATAGAAATATAGTTCCCCTTCTCCTTGCCATACTTCCAAACCAAGTAAATAGTGCATCAGACCCATGTCCTTCATTTCAAACTCTCTTGCAAGGTCCTCCTTGCAAGATCTGATAATTTGTTCATCACCAGTCAAAATCAAGTCATCAACATATAAGACTATAATAAACAATTTACCTTCTACCAAAATGTGGTAAAGGTTTTCATTTTCTTCAGTTTTGGTGAATCCAAATCTCATGAGGTAGCTATCGATCCTGGCATACCAAGCATAGGGTGCTTGCTTCAAACCATATAATGCCCACTTGAGTCTGCACACATGAAGATCTTTGTCGAAGTACTCAAAACCTTCATGCTATTAAATGTACACCTCCTCCTCAATAATTCCATTGAGAAATGTTGTATTCACATCCATCTGGTGGATCTGCCACCCCATCTGTGCATCCAGAGAAAGAATTGATATGATGGAAGAGTACCTTGCTATAAGATAAAAGGTCTGTTCATAGTCATCCCTTCCACCTGAGAGTATCCCTTGGAAATGAATATTGCATTTTGCTTCTCGATGCTTCGGTCTGTTGCATGCTTTACCTTGTAAAGCCATCTCGAACCAACCACTTGTTTTTTTTGCTGGTCTTGGGACCACTTCCAAAACAATATTTTTGAAAATGGAACCATATTCCTATAAAATATCATCAACCCATACAAGTTTCTCTACTTCTTAATCAAATGAGGCTTGTTTTGTTTCTACTAGCTCAATCATCAGAGCCATGTAGCAATTGTACTAATTCGGTGACCTCGTCTTCCTACATTGTGATGTGGGTGATCCGACATTATCTCTAGCATCATGCAATAATATGTTAACTTCCATGGTTTTTTTCCATCCTTCCATAGATGTCTCTCCTTGAGTGGATGTCTCCACTCTCTGTGCCTATGCATGTGGCTACTCCACATATTCTTGAGGTTTATCCTTTAGATTAAAATGATCATGATCTTCATGCAACTTAATTTGCCTCTCAAGAGAACACTTCATTACCTTTTCCTCATCGGACTTCACATGTCACAAAAAACTATCTTCTTGAGACATGATAGGTACACACTATATTTTTTAGGTATATCAGTGTACCCCAAAAATATCCCCAACTCTGTTGCTAGCTCTAGATTTTTTCTTGTTTCCTTGGAGAAATATAAATATACTAATGCTCCAAAGATCTTGAAATGTGAAACATCTAGATTCTTCCCTGAAAATACTTCTTCTGGGGTACTCATCACAAGAATCTCATGAGGACCTTTTTTCTACAAATAAACTGTTCTGTTTCATGCTTATACTCACAAGTGCAGAAGTAGGGCTTATTCATGCAACATCACCATTGTTGTTCCTAGAATTCTTCTGCTCTTCCTCTTAGCCAGCCACTTATGTTGTGGGTTGTTAGGTGTTGTCTTCTCCTGTTGAATGCCTTTGATTGTGTTTTTTTTACTGATTTGACATGTACTCAGAACTATTACTGCTCCTGAGATCCTTCACGTTCATGCCAATTTCTTTCTCAACAAGTTATTTAAATTTAAAAAAATTGGAGAATGTATAGTATTTATTCTACATGAACAAAATACAACACCTACAAGATAAATTGTATACAAATATAACATAATACCAATGCTCGACAGTGGAGGCTATTGAGAAAGGTCCACATAAATCAAAGTGGATCCTTTCAAGGATTGCATGTGCCCTACTATCTCGATCATTAAAGGTGGATTTTGTGTACTTCCCCAAGGTACACCCTTTTCATGTGTTTTTCTGCTCTAGTGCTCCATTTAGGAGATATTTGGTGATATGATGCATGATTTTCAAGGATTCATGGTGAAAATCAGCAGGTATTCTATGTCATAACTCAGTGACATCTTCGCTCTGCACCTTCTCTTTCTTTGTGCTCAAGGCAACACAATCTTCCACATCCAGCCTAAAGAGGTTGTTCACTTGAACCCCTATTTTCTCCACTTGTCCCGTGGTGATGTGTATTAGGAATGCCTTTCCTTTGCTGAATATCACATTGTAGCCACGGTATTCCAACGCCATGAAAAAAACCAGATTCCTCTTTAGACCCAGTATAGACATTAGATCCTTGATCGTGAGAGGGGATCCTGACTCCCTCTAAAAGGTCACGGTGCCGATCTTGGTGACATTATAGATTACATCATCTACCATCTTGATGTGAATATGGATGTATTTCTCCTCCAAGTCAGTGAAATTTTATTTTTTTCTCTTCATATGGAATGAGGCACCACTATCGAGATACCACACACTTCCCATCAATGTGATTGCCATGCATGCAATGAAAACTACATAAATATCTAATTGTGAAGATATGGCTTCACACACCTCTCCTCCTAAGTTATTCTTACTTATCTTCTTGTGTTTATATTTCATGGCATAGTGCCCAAATTCTTGACATTGAAAGAACCTGATTTTGGAAAAGTATTTCTTCTTTCCCCCCTGACTAGATTCTTTGTCTTATCCCTTTCTTTTCCTTTTCATCTAAGGCACAATTATCTTCATCCTCGCCCTTGGATGAGGTCCTGTCTCTGTTGCTTCACCTTATTTATTCTTGCACTAGTTCGAACCGTAATTGCTCCCAACATGGTAGTTTCTCTGTATCATTTACCGAATCTTGATAAATATTCCAAATCTCAGGAACGCCCAAGAGGGATAGATTTACGAATTATTATTCAAGGAAATTAACACCAAACTTGCCACATTCATAACGAAACTATGTAAACCTTCTCAGGTACTGCCGAATTGTGTTATTATTTTGCATATTGATGCTTCGACTCTTGTCATTGTGTTCCAACTTCCTATGGCCACTATTATTCTCGAAAATTTATCTCAATATTTTCCACATCACGAACCGAGTCCCTTTCTCATGGATATTAGAGACAATATTATCATGTATTCCCTCCAATATGATTCTCCTCACTTTAGCCACATATTTCTTCCACTGAGAAAAATTTTTAGCATCCGATGCTTCGGGTTTTTCTACATCAATCTTGATGTATTCTAACAACCCATTGTCATGCAATACTACCTCCATGTGGATGTTCCATGCCACAAAGTTTTTGGTTCCTTCCAAAGTATACTTGAGCCTGAGTCCATTGAAAATAATCTTCTCAGTCCTACAGAAAAACTGCAACACTTATCTTCAAATTTGAACTTCCTACAATGACAACTTCGAAATCTCTTCTCTACTCTGAATCTAGCTATGATACCATGTAGAAATTAATGTGTAGATTCTAAAATGCTCATGAAATTTACTAAATCAAAAGACTAGAAGCTACTCTACTGATCTACGGAATCAAATTCACAATCAAGAACACAAGTCATTTACATGTATCAAGATTCAACAAACATACACAGAGATTTATCTAGGGGAAAGAAACTTCTCATAAATCCCTTACTATCTTTAAATTGCATTAATCAAATAATCTGGATGAATACAATATTATTGCTCAAGATTGAGCACAACCTGCACATGTATCTTCTATCCTCTGCCTGATTGCTAGCTCCTGACCAATAGTTAGCCAAATTTTCAAACCTCCAAGCTCCTATTTCCTTGCATTGTTCCTTGAGGAATTAGCCCCTATTTTTTAGGGAAATTCCTCAATTGGATTACATAATTCCTATAGTCCCATCCTTTTGTTGCATGCAACACCTAAACAAATTGGATTAATTTGAAACTGATAGTACACTATACTCGAACTCCGATCTCAACTGGGTAACTCAAATTCTCTGCATGCATTAGTTATTTCGGGCTTATTCATCAGTTAACTAGATGACCACAAAGTGTCACAGAAGTTACACTACACAACTTCACCCTCAACTAGTTTCTCCAACAGTTGGAACTATTTTAACTCGTAATAAATCAACTTAACTAAATTATATTGCTAGAAATTAGAAATCAATCATGTAGAACTGGAATCTAGTGTCTCCATCTCAAATTAAAAAAGTTAATTGTGTGAAAACATTGATGCTACCTTAATTAACTACTTCCAAGTATTCTACTGAAACTGAAATTCTAATTTTAATCTAGTTTTACCAAGGCAAAGTCAAAACTAGATTTTCTTGCTGCATTTTCAAGAGTGTCAACATGATTTTAGAGGACATGTTGAGAATGTATGTCATCCATCGACAATGAAAGTGGGAGGAGTATCTTCCACTCCTTCAATTTGCTTACAACAATGTTTATTAGGAGTCACTGAGGATGAGTTTGTTTGAGGCACTTTATGGGTGGAGTTGTGATACTCCTACCAGTTGGAGTGATTGAGTGAACAAGGTGTTAATTGGAATAGACATGTTTGAAGAGATGGAATAGGATTGAAGGTTATCAAGAGGAATATAAAGGAAACATAGGATAGATAGGAGAGTTATGCATATCAACACAAGGAATTTAAGGACTTTCAGGTTGGGGAACATGTGTATTTTCTCATCAAGCCCAAGAGGATTTGCGTGAGTATTGGGTAATGTGCAAAGTTGGAACCTCGGTATTGCAGAGCTTTCGATATCCTTGAGAGGATTGGACCAACGGCCTACAGAATTGCAGTGACTCTGACAGTGAAAGTCCATGATGTTTTCCATGTTTCATTGCTTAAAAGATATGTGAAAGATCTTAATGATGTGATTTATTGGTATGTATTGTAGGTGGAGATAGAAGGATAATTACAACCAGAATTTGAGTGTTTTTTTACAGGAAGCAACTCATGCTCTGAAACCAAGAAATAAAGCAGGTTAAAGTGCAGTGCAAGCACTTTGGGCCCGATGAAGCTACATTGGAGATGGTTGATCAGATGTGGGCCACGTATCCTTCATTATTTGTTGGTGAATTAAAATGAATTTTTGGTATATGCACACATTTAATTATGTTTACTATTGTAAATACCACAATAAGTTATGTTATAAACATCCAATAAGCAGTATGGTTGTCATGTTGTTTTTTTTCCATGTTGGTTTTGCTTTTCAGCAGGTTGATATTGTAAATACTACATTGAGCAAAGTTATAAAGCTCCATGGGAAGTATTTTTTGGTTTTTAGCAGTATTTCTGTTATAATTTTCATTGAAAACCGATTATGGTGTTCCCCTAAGGGTGAGGGGTCTGTTACAATCTTGGGTTAAAATTTCATGTAATGAAGTTAATAAAGGAAAAATAAGATGAAGGCCATGGGACATGTATTCCAAGATGAATGCTAGGAAAAACATCCTAGTGGGTGTTCATTTGGTTTATTATGGCTTTGGAAATTGGAAAAGGGAATGAAAAAGTAGTTAAGAAGGAAAGAGGAATTAATTGGAATTTTAATTATGAAAATAAAGGAAAATAGGAGAAAAGGAAGGTAAAAGGTCACACGTTTCATGTGAGGAGGAAATTGAAGGAAATTAGTGGAAATTGAAGAAAATGTAGGCCTCATTAGTAAAAAGGCTCTTGAGGATTAGTGCACAACATTTTTTCAATTTATTTTTGGATATCTCTCTCTATCACTCTCTATCCACTCTCTTTGATACTCTTGCACACTTAGAGAATTCTTGTAGCATGTAACACCCTCTTCCCACATTTACCCAAGTGGTTGGCCAACCAGGGTAAAAATGTGATGAGAGACTACTAATATGATATTCAACCTCCTAGATGACCTTAAGGAAGTGGAACTGACGGAAACATTAAAAACACACCTTACACTGCATCATTGAAGTCCCCAAGTGGTAACCCAACCTTCCAGGGCCCTGTTCCCTGAGGGGGGACCGATTTTTAGCCCTTTTAAGGTTGAGCCACTAGCATATAAGGGAAAGGGAGCAGATCTAGACCCTGGAGTTGTGGGATAACCTTGGAAAGGTAGTGGCTCAGGCCCAAACAACGATTTTTCTACCTATAGCTCTGGGATTTGTACCATATTTTCAGCCCTTGATCTCGATTCACTACTTAACACTTCCTATAACTTCAGGAGAGGGTAAATAACATTAAAAAAAAAAACATATTGAATCAATCACATGAACAAGAACCAATTCAACCCCACCCAACCATGATAATCAATTCATCAAACATGTCACAAACATAGCATCTACAGACATCAAAGTCATATTTAAGCAAAAGGGTCTCTTTCTTATATGAGAATGGTTAATAAGCATTGCTCCCTTACAACATAAGCTATCATACAATAAATTTTACCATAGATACATGGGATATTCATTTACAGGAAAAAACATGAATAGATCCATACATCATCATTGATCGAATACATGCTAAAAGCCATCATATTAATAACATAAATACAATGGATGAAATAGCAATAGAATACATACATAAACTAGTACATTTGAATACTGAATACTAGATAAATGATCTCTTCATTATTGAAATAAAAAAATAAACTGGATATGGGACTTCCACGTTCCACCTAACCATAGATTTTCTAAGCCAAATCTACTTTAGCCAATCACCCCCGTGCCATATTCAAAGCATGAATATAGGAATTAAACAAAGGGAACTAGATAGATCATCCTGAGGCTAAACCACCTCACACTCAACAATAAAAATGTCATAATAAGCTCTACCTTGATCTATACCGATCACTAGGCCAACACAAGAATGGATATCACCACATTCATGTGAGGATTTTTCTTGTCTCCTAGTCTCCCAGGATTTATCGCTACCCACAGTCTGAATCAGTGGTCAATAGGACCTAAACCAAGATATACTCTCCAATATTTACTTCAATCCCAAACCTGAGATTCCTTGGCCTGAAATGGGGAGAAAAATACCAACTCTTAGGATTTACCACAATACAGACCTAGATCACTAGGCCCTAAACTAGGGAAATAAGCAAATTTTTTCTATATCATTCGTAGATCCACTTCACTCAGCTTTGAATCCATCTGGTGATCTAGCTAAAAAAAAAAATGAGAATGCGACAACACCATAGCTATCCAGAAATGGAAAGTCTAGGCTGAATACACTGTCCCACCTGGAAAAAAAACATGACAAGACAACAAATAACCACATGAAATACCATGCATGCCAAATCTAGCAAGGAAAATACATATAAAAATCAATACCAGTCAAGAATCTAGCTGTAGCTGCTTGATTCCTTCTCCTTCTTGCTTGCTTCCTCCTTTTTCCTGATTTCTTTCCATTCTTACTCAAAATTCCAAAGTGCTCCAAAAACTCTAAGTGCCTAAGAGAGAGAGAGAGAGAGAGAGAGAGAGAGAGTAATAAGAGATCTCCAAAACTGAACTGAAAAAAGGTACCATCTGATCCTCACAAGCCTTTTTGTGGAAGAGCCCTCTGTTTTCTTTATTTTCCATTATTTTCATTCATTTTCCTCCTCACATAGGTACCAACTGATCCTCAGAAGCCTTTTTATGGAAGAGGTCTCTATTTTCTTTATTTTCTAGTATTTTCATTCATTTTCCTCCTCACATACAACCTGTGACCTTTCATCTCCATTTTCTCCTAGTTTCCATTATTTTCATAAACAAATGTGCTAAAAATTCCATTTTTCCTTTCCAAAGCCTTTACCTTAACCTTTGTCAATTTCCTTAGCTATAATAAACAAAATCAACACCCCCTAGGATCTTTTTCCCAACGTTCAACTTGGAATAAGTGTCCCATCAACTATGGTAATTATTATTAGCATTTATTACATGGAATTTTCACCGGAGCCGTTACAAATCACTTTAGCATTGGAGAAAGGAAGGCAAAGGAAGGACAAGGGAGAAAAGGGAAGAAAAGATCAAGCAAGGAAGAGTTGGATGAAGTAGATACAACAATATTACTTGCATGTCTCGAGTTGAATGTATGATTTCCTTGCTAGTTTTTGCATGCATGATACATGCATGTGTGTATTTGGTTCTATTGTTGTCAGTGGCATGGGTTTTTCTAGGTGTGATAGTGGTTTTAGGTTTTCCTTGCCATCTGTGGATAGTCATGGTTTGATGGGTTTTTTTCATATGGTTTAGCTTTGGATTTTTGAATGGTTTTGGAATCGGGTGAGTTAGTATCCGAAAAATTCCCAAAGGGCCTAAAAATTCCTTGAATGGTAATGGAGGGATACATAGTAAATCCTAAATGTGGAGAAGGGAAAATTCCTCAATGTATTAGTGAAAAAAATTGGAGGAATCCAAGCTTTTTTAGGGCCTAGTGATCCCCACAGGGGCTTCACTGCGGGAGCAATACCATACCACGTGGGTTCATATTGGGGGATATATAATGAGGAAAAAATGACATTATATATTGGGGGATATATAGGGGGTAAAGGAATTTTATATTGGAAAGTGTAAAAAATGGAGCTCAAAGTTAATGAAAAAATATAAAGGGGTATAAAAAATGTTAATAAAAAAATGGATACCTGCAATATATAGTGAAAGTAATGGCTTTTTAAATTGGGAAGGTGTATTGGGTTTATATTGGGAGGGGGTTAAATAATGTGATTTTTAGAGTTATTTTCCAATATGTACTCAAATTAAGGGTGTTGTTTAATATGCTATGATCGCACGTGATATGTTAGAGGTTCATTGAGTGAAGCGCCTGTGGTGATCCCTTTGTTGGTTTTGGCGGGATCACAATAAATCTTGGTAGTGCATTTTATTTTTTGGCCCTAGGAATCCCTTGACTAGTAATGGCGGGATTGCGGTAAGCCTGGTTGTATATATGAGGGTTTTCGTCCTAGAAATCACTTGAATGGTAATGACAGGATATGTGGTAAAGCTTGAGGCAACCTTGGTTTTCTTGTTGTGAGTCCCACATTCATGCTTGGAATATGGCATATGGTTGATTGGATGAAACAAATATTTGGTTCAACCCAATCTATGGCTGGGTGGTGCGTGGATGTCCCTGAATCAGTTGGCTTTGGATATGTTAATACGATATCTCTTTTCCTCTTGTATTTCATGAGTATTTATTCTTGTTATTATGTGGATTTGATGGTTATTCTATCATTGTTATTATTTTTGTTATATGTTGGTTATATGCATGGTTTTATGAAAGAATTTAGTTATGGCTCTCTTCATGTTTTGATTAGAAAAAGAATGTTTAATGAATGAATGACCTAATAGATGATATTGTCACTATTGTGAGAGGGAATCAAACATTCTTGATGATTCTCACATATGTATGAGACTCATATTTTCAAATATGTAAATATAGATATATAGATTACATGTTCATGATGCGTTTGATGAAATTGATGTCAAGGTTAGGATGGGATAGGTTGAGTCCTGGATCAAGTTTGGATTTCAAGGCCTTTTCTTTGTGTCATTTATTATTTTTTATAGTTTCATCATGTTATAGAAAGAGGTATGGATCCTAGCACTAAAAAATTGGCTTAGATCTCGAGGTTTCTTGCAGAGAACCTATTAATTTAGTTTACAATCACTGGGAAGAAATATTATGGGAGCGACTAGAGGTTTACAATCATTGAATTTTCTTTATGTGGGAGATATTGAGAACCCAAGACAATGAAAAAGAAAGTTAACTCAGGATTTGGGAACCTGGAGTGGTTATTTGGCTTCTAGGGGTCTTGTAGCTCTTGAGGAAGGTCAATATGGTTTTCAGTTCGTCGATTCCACTTCCTTAATTATACTTAGGAGGTTGAGTCATATCATAGTAAATATTCATCACATATTTACGCTGGTGGAATGGTGAGCTTAGGTAGGTGTGGGAGGAGGGCGTTACAGTCATATAAGTACACTATCATAAATGTAACTATAAAGAAATGAGACGACTAATAAAATGCATAACTGTGGTTGCACATTATGTAAACCAAAATATCTTTCTATCCATTCATATAAATATTTCCTTGTCTTGTAGGTATTCTTTTGGTTTTCCTATTCTTTAACCCATGCCTAGTGATATCTCTATTTCAGCTTTAACTTGGTGATTTACTATGGATGATACAACTAATCAAACAAATGCTAAACTTGGGAAACAATACTAAAACTTAAGAGATATATTGTTTACAATGGATACACATTCACTAATTAACATCCTTCTTGGATACTATGATTATAGGTGGCCCACAAGGTGTGGTGCTTGCTTGAATTACTTCCTACTCCAACAGTCACTACAATTATTTCTTCACTTCATCCACTTCGAAGATGAACTATTTATACAAGCCAATCTAACAAATGGGATATAGGGAAAAACTATATGTAATCTTATACTCCTTTCTTGGATGGTCACCCATTACGCTCTTAAAACACATATTTATACTCTTAAAACGAATCCTCCAATTGATGTTTTTATTATATGTTGCTTCCCTCTAAAATATTAGTTTTATCAATTTAACACCTACTTTACTCTCTCCTGAGGAGTGGAATACAACCGTCGTACTAGAACTCATCAATTTATTTTCTTTATTAAAACTTATTCATGATAAATTGGATTTATCATTGTGTGCATTCGTGATGAGTTACTTCCCATATGGATTGGATGGTACATGTTTTCTCTCTTTATGATGATCGTATCCCTCATATGAATGTAAGGGATTCTAAAACATTACATTATGTAAAACAACTAGTATTACATATATTTCCACTTCATCACTTTATTTTTTCATTTATATAAAATTTTATATTACATTTCTCAAAGAACTTGAGATTTTCATCCTTATTTACCTATACAAATGGATATGTGTTGGGATGATCATGAAATTCCAACTGAAACTTGTTAACTAGATCTTTTGTTATGGGTCGTCTAGTGAGCTAAAATTAAATAGAGCATCCATTTTATATTTTTTATTTTCATCTTAAGATGGAAGAGTTTAGAAATATTCTTTTATTCCTCATGATAAATTATATTTAGGTTGAATTCCTCTGCACGGTAGTGTAGACAATATTTCCATCTACATGTAAGCCTCTATCTTCCTAATTGTTTAAATTCATGGGTACAAGTTCTTCTTCTTGATAACTTTATTATAGTGTTTTGTATTCTTCTATAGATGTATCTTCCAACACCTATTTTATTTGTGACCATCAATATTATAATGGTTGTAGTAGTTACCTGGATTTTTCACTAATGTACAATAGCTATAATGGTCTACATCTCCTTTTGTTTCCACTTATTGTTCCATCCTTCAAACCCTCTTTGTGATATTTATGGTTGACACAACTTGGATGTCATTTTTTATTGCATATATTCTCTAGGAACTATTCTTCCAAACATGCCTCATTAAATTTCCTAAGTTTAAAGATCATCCCTTCATTCCATAAATGAATGCGTGGAACTCCTAGATACTTGAGGATTATATCTAGATTTATGGAATATATTCCCAACATGATCACTATTTTTTTAAACTAAGTGTTGCACTCTTGCATACTCTACCACTACTTATGAATTAGGTGATGCCAATAGATCCATTGTTCCTTTACATAAGTAATAAGTTAGAATTGGGATTGATGATGGGTTAAAATTCACTTCACTTAATTATTGGGGGATTAGCTTCCATTTTAAGTGTTTCCATGTGTCTTTCCAACCAAATTAGTGCATGTCCCTTCAATTTCAATTGTAGAAATGAAATATCTCATGTTCTCCTATGTTATAAACATTGTAATAAACTTTTAATTATTGCGATCAATGATTCAAATTTATAATATCAATATCAGTTCGGTAGGTTTTAATGTCCTATTTTACTTTATTTTAATTTAAGGAGTCGTCTAACGAGCTGGAGGAATTGCCCGGACGGTCAAAATTGGCCTGAATCCAGGCCAAAAAAATTAAAAAAATCTTGCAGAAATAGTGTTTGAATCCTGATTTTGACATTGGAAATGGATTCAGCACCATCAAAAACCTGTAAGACACCCAAAATATTAAACTTTGATAGTTATAACATGGATTTAGAAAAATTCCTGCCGGATTTTCTGAAAATCTTATCGGAATTTTCATGATTTTCAGGGTGATTCCTCTGGCTAGTTAGACTACGGCTTAATTTAATATTATGAATAAATAATAAAATTTAAACTTGTTTTATTAATATGAAATATTTTTTAGCTCTTTTTTAAGTCTTTATTATCTCCCAATTTCTTTTCTAATTCAACTTGAAACCAAACCGCTAAAAAGGTCCAAAATTATTCTTTATAGCCAACCTAATAAGGGACATGTTCTAATATATACAAGTGACTTGTTCTTCTGGCATAACAAATTCCTCCATGCCCTCATTCCAAGGTTGTTAAAAATTACATCGTTTCCCTAATCACATATATCCGAGGGGATTTTAGTGTATTCCCTACTTACAACCACCGCCTTATATTTAAAAACAACATTTTCTTTGCAATTATTCCTTTACATATGCAAATTGTGTTTCCATATCAATTTTCTTCTCGGTGTTATGGTAGTTTTAGAATTATATGACTATAAATTATTTTGATATTGTACGAATGATTTAAAAAATTTAGAGTTATATTTCTATAAGTAATTCAAGTTGCAAGTAATTCCAATGTTAGGATGATATTAAAATATTAAAGGGAAGGGAGTTGTATAATCGTTATATATATTTCGGAGTTTTTGTTTGGAATTTGATGAAATAATTTTTGATTAAATTTTATTTTTTTGTTATTTAAAATGTATTCTTAAAAATACATTTAAAAAATAAATATAGAAACAATTTTAAAATATTTAATTATAAAAAATTCATAACTTAAAATTATAATTTCAACCAGCACTTTACAACTTTACAAACAAATTTAATCCAAAACACCTTACAACTTTTCAAACAAATTTAACCGAAGAATATATTCTAGGCACAAATCTAAAACTTATAACATTAAAATAGGGTGAAAAGGTCTAATATATTTGACTTCTCCTCAATTTTGACATGTAAAATATTTCAACCTCAAATTTATTTTAACATCTGCTTTATACGACTTGAGTGGGTGTAATGGTTAATATCATGCGTTTCCTCCTAAGAGGTCAAAGGTTCAAAACCACAAGAGGGTAGAGTATGTATGGCTTTGTAGACTTAGTAGTCAAATCGTTGCGTGGAGGTGGGTCCTTTGTCCCACAAACAATGGGGTCTCATACACAAATTTGGTGGTGTCCCACAAACAAAGAGGTCTCAATACACCAATTTGGTGTATGGCTTGGCCGTGACCTTAAAATTGGATTATAATAATAATAATTAAACAATGAATTATTACTTTTATTTTTTAAAATTTAAATATGGTGTGGTTATAATTTACATCGCTTCAATGTTTTATAACCTTAGTCGTTCAATTCCAATGTTAAAATCCTTGTTAACTTAAGATTATGTGTACAATGATAACTTGCATTTTTTATTAATCCGAAAATGTTGTGTGCCCCTATATAGTTTGGGTGGTCATTTTATTGCATATCTACTCTCTTATGGATTAGGCTTCCAAGTCTCGCAAAGTCCTTGTTAGTTGTATGCCACTTGTTGTTTGGTGATTTTGGAATGCATGGAAGCTTTTATATACAACTTGAGTGGGCCTAATGGTTAAGAGCATGTGTTTCCTCCTAAGAGGTCACAGGTTCAAAACCAGAGGGGGGTAGAGTATGTATGCCTTCGTAGACTTAGGAGTCAAATCGCTACACGGAGGTGGGTCCCTTGCCCCACAAACAAAGGGGTCTCATACACCAATTTATTGTCTGGCTTGGCCATGACCTTAAAAGTGGATTATTATTATTATTATAGGACTCACATTGTTTCAGGGTTGAATCTATGGTGCGTTATGGAGGGAGTGGTTGTAACCACTCATCGACCTTGGCACTGTCTAGGACTCATTTTCTCACCTCCTTTTGCTAACAATGTCTCAACGACTCCTTTGTGAAACTTATGTTACTATTAACACCTTAAACGCTCTATACGGTGCTAATATGCTCATTCATTCATGTAAATACATTGTTTCCCTCTTGTAAAGGTTTTTATCTTGCATGCACGAGACTTTTTGCTACCAGTTTCTTATTTTGCCCATTTTTATTTGTTTGTTTCACTCTGGTTCTAGATTTTGTTGGAAGCATTTGCAACCCCTGTCTTGGTTCTCTACAAAAATACTCCTTTGGAGGAAGAATGGCTCAACTAATCATGAGAATTGTCAATGGTTCACTCCTCAACTAGTAAAATTGGTATACCTTGCTTTCTTTGTTCCACTTGATTTCATATTATATTCTTCTAACAATTCTGATTGTTGGGGTTTTAGGGTTTCCATTGGGATCTATCCAAGGAAAGAGAGAATCATTACAAGTAAACCTTCTCTTACACTTCCTTTTACTAGCTACTTCATTAAAATTACACTTTATCAGGCTTTGGCCTAACAGTTTCATAATATCCATTCTCTTGTGGGTAAGAGTTCTCACTTGAGACCTTTAACAGTCAATTCATGGAATCAGTGTCACTTACCCAAGTTTAAAAAAAATTCCCTCTCACACTTCTTCATATTCTATTGGTAACTCTTCCAATTAGGGTTTCTTCTTGGAGTTGTTTGGTCTATTCTTTTCGAAATTTTTCTTTATGCTTTTGTGGCTTTCCACCAAGTTATGGTTTATACGGTCAATAAGTATTATTGTTGATATATTCTCTTTGAACTTCCAATAAAATGGATGATAATATTATCACCTCCTATTTGTATTTATAATTGAATCAATTGGTCAATAAGTATTATTGTTGATATATTGTATTTCAACTTCCAATAAAATGGATCATAATATTATCACCTCATGTTTGTATTTATAATTGAATGAATTGGTCAATAAGTATTATTGTTCATATCTTCTCTTTGAACTTCCAATAAAGTCGATGATAAGATTATCCGTTCCTGTTTGTATTTATAATTGAATCAATTGCAGCTACTGTTCAATTTTAAATACAATTGGTCTTTTGTAATCTTCTCTTGTAACTATTAAAGGTACTAGGTATCAAATGTTTTAGAAATATTGATGACCAATAATGGCTGTATATTGTACAGAACCTCTCTGGTGGTAATGATAATTCTTGTTTATTTATTTTTAAGGATTCTTGTTTTGAGCGAAATATGACATTTTATTCTTCATAGGATAAATTCTCTTGAGTTTACTTCTTGGCACTTTCCACTGTCTAATGAATTTCAATAGTAATTAGTGTAGAAAAAATTCGTTTTTCTTATGGCAATTGTTTGATGCGTCTCATAAATAGATTTATATTTCGACTATGTTATTTGGTATGCCTATTTCATGACATGCGTTCAAAAGATTACATTCATTGTTATTTATAATATTATTCTTTCTCTCTATGTTATGAGTACTATGTACAATTTCTTTTCCTTGTACCGTTTATAGTTTTGAAATTATTATACGTTTCTACTCGGTCTTTCTATATGTGCAAAATATTGATCATATCTTGATTTTGGGTTTATTTTATCGGTACTTGTATTTAATTTACACTTTTTTTTTGTGTAAGAATTTGTTTTAAAATTTGTTTATATCAAAACAAATGTTGTTTGTGAGTTAAGGACTATTCTAAGTTGTTAAATGTTTTAGCTTGGCCCAAGAACTAACCCTACATTCAGAAAAGGATGATGCAATAACCTTTGTGATGTTAACCTTATTTATAGAAGCACTAAATGACATGAATAACTATTATAGTTTTATAAATATTTCACTGTAGAAATAACAGTTCCAGTTCTATAATAAAATAATAACCGACACAAAGCAAGTTTTTCTTAATACTTATCTATTCCATTCATCTAATTATATGATCCTGACAAAATATCACAAGGGAAATGATACTCCACCCAATCTGTGAGAACCACGTACACCATTGGAACTCCCCTAGAGCCAAATTCACATCTATAGTAGTTCCAAACAGTGACATGTATAGGTCCACCTAGAGCCTTTCTCACCCCAACCACATTTACCCTATGCTTTTTAAGGCTGATAATACAAGCTTCAATTACAATTCCACTCGCCAGCTAGCTCAATAATTCCTTATGTTTGCAGTGTCCTGCCTTCCTCCACAACATCCCGTTAGATATTTATTTTACAGTTTGTCTCTCCTTCAAGGTTACCTCACATACCTCTCTTACCCTCTCGACCCCCTCTTCTAATTGAGAATTTTTATTCCCAAGGAATGAGTTTGGGAAGGAAACTACCTTGCCTATAACTATTTTCAACTGCATGGAATGTGAAATTTTTTCTCAACATTACATTTCAACATGATTTTTATGGCTAACATTATAAATAATTTATTAATTAATAAACTCAAAATCCATTTTTCTTCTACTAACTATTCGACCTTTAAATGGCCCACAACATGAAATAATTTTTCTTAACCGCAATAATTAAGTAATTAAAAGTTTAAGAGGGGATGTTTCATTTCCCCCCGTTGAGTAAAACATCATCCCCAATGTATTCTTAGTCCTGAGAATATGCAAGGATATGCTTCTTGTATAAAATTATCATCATCCCACGTAGTAGCTTATTCTCAGATAAAGTGATTCCATTACACCTTAACCTAGGTGATAACTCACTTTCATAGCATAATTTATCTCAAAACAAAAATACATAGAGGTTAAACTAGGAATTATCTATCAAGTTCGACCTACATTCACAGTCATTAAAGTTATCATTAGTTTTCATTAACTAAAAATTTAATAAATATGCATATAAAATCAATCCATTCATTTCTTCTTGTATATCATGCAAGTTCATAATTTTTCTAGGATCATAAACACACCTTTTTAGTAAATAAGCATGGAATACAATATGTACATGTATGTGACTAGGTAAAGCAAATTGATAGGCTATAGGTCTAAGTTGAGCAAGAATTTGAAAAGGGGCACAAAATCGGGGAGCTAGCTTTGTGCAGACTCTCCACTGCAAGGTAAAGTTTTTGGGTTTGAGCCTTACATACACATTATATCCCACCTAAAATTCTTGATAACGTCTCTTTTTTTCTATATAATCCTTTTGTCGATCCTGAGAAGCTTTCAAGTTCATTCACACCTTTTTCTGAGTATGCTCCATCTCTTTTAGCATGTTAGGTCCCAACATTATTTTATCCTCAGGGTTACTCCAGTTAATAGGTGTTCTACATCTATGTATATATAACACTTGAAACATGCTCGTTCTTAAGGAGGCATGGTAGTTATTATTGTAAGAAAATTATACTAGGTGAAAATAGTCTTGCCATTTGGTTGGTTTTTGCATAAGGTACAGACTTAACATATTCTCTAGTACTTGATTTAATCATTTAATTTTCCACACATTTGTTGATGATAAGCAATTCTAAGTTGTATTTGAGTTGCAGAGACTTCCAAAAGGCAGAAGTGAATTTCACATTTCTATCAAAGATTACTACTTTAGGTACACCATGTAACCTGAAAATTTCCCTCATAATAATGTCAGAAATCTGAATAAGTGATTTAATTAGAATAAAATGTGCAAATTTACTTAACTTATCAACTAAATAAATTATATAATAATATTTCCTCTTGGACTTAGGAAAACTATGAATAACACATAGTGTAATAATTTCCCATTTCCATTCAGGGATGGCTAATGGGTGAGGTAAGTAAGTTGGATGTTGATGTTCAACCTTCATCTGTTGACATTCCAAACATTTTGCTAGATATTCTTCCACTTCTCTTTTC
Organism: Pinus albicaulis; assembly: GCA_034641835.2. Lineage (NCBI taxonomy): Eukaryota > Viridiplantae > Streptophyta > Pinopsida > Pinales > Pinaceae > Pinus > Pinus albicaulis. Next base: position 882,387,536 of record CM076572.1, read on the forward strand.
ATACCAGGAAAAAAATAATATTTTCTTTAAGCAGTGATTAGTTTCTCATAACCAAGGTGGGAAACATAGGGAATTTTATGGTATTAATCCAAAGTATATAATTTAATAGCTTGTTGACTAGGAACATAAATTATGTTACTGTAAATCAACATATTTTCTTCATTAACATCATACCCTAACTATTATTCATTGTTGTTCTTTTGTTTTTCTTTCTTCCACAAGAACTGATATTCTGGATCCCTTTGCATGTCACCTTTAATATATTCTATAAAATCAGTTTTTTTTTTAATAAATGAAATTTCATAGTTATAATTCAGTTTTCTTCTCAAACAATCTATTGCCCAGTTTTCCTTACCCTTCAAATTTTTTATATCAAAATAAAATGCACTAAAAAAGGCAGTCGATCATTCTTGTTATGCATTAATATTTGTTTGTTTAAATAAAATGGTTAGACTACTATGATTAGTCATAAAAAGAAACTTATTTCCAAGAAGGTAATGTCACCATACTTTTAAGGCATGAAAATATTGTTTCAAATATAAATCATAGGATGAATATATTTTCTCAAGTTATTTTAAATTTTGCCACCCATAAGACACTACCCGACTATCTTGCATTAACGCAACTCCTACCCCTTCTTTGCAAGAATCCATGAAAACAAGAAAAAAATATCCAAATATGTAATCCTCAAAATTTTGGGGGTGGTCAATAAATTTTTTAATTATTCAAAACTATCTTGGCACTCAGTTTTCCACTAAAACATTTACCTCTTCTTCTGTAAGGAAGAAATGGGCTAGTCTACTCTTGAAAATATTTTTATAAAATATTGGAAATACCCATATAAATCCATGAAATCTCTAATGTCTTCTATGTTCTTTAGAATAGGCCACTTCAATAATATTTTCAATTCTGCATCTATCCCCTCCTGAGTGATGACATGTCCCAGATATTGGATTTGATACTTGTAAAATTCACATCTAATATACTTAGCATATAGTTGGTATTCCTGAAAGGTCTGCAATACTATTTATAAATTTGTGCTTACTATTTATAAATGTCATCAATAAATATAAGCACAAATTTATTAATATATTGGTGAAATATATTATTCATGAGACACGTAAATGTTGTGGGGGCATTAGCAAGCCCAAAAGGTAAAACTACAAACTCAGAGTGCCCGTAATGAGTACTAAATGCAGTTTGACATATATCATCCTCCTTGATTTATATTTAATGGTACCTAGAGCACAAGTCAATTTTAGAAAACAAAGTAGCATCCTTCACCTGATTAAATAGATCATCGATCCTTGATAACATGTACATGTTTTTAATAGTTAATTTGTTTAATTATCAATAATAAATACAGAGCCAAAAAGTGCCATATTTCTTTATGACGAAAAGTACAAGGGCTCCCCAAGGTGAAAAACTTGGGAAAATATTTCTTATCAAGGAACTCCTGCAATTTACATTTTTAACTTAGTAAGTTCTGGTATATTCATACGATGGGGTTCTCTAGATATTGGGGTGGCTCCCAAAATTAATTCAAAGGTAAAATAAAATATCTTTCTTGGGGGTAACCTAGGGATTTGTTCTGGAAACACATCAAAAAAATCTTGCAGAATTGGTAGGTTCTCCAATGTTGCAGTCTTCTCTTTGGATTTAGTGTATCCTACTTGAAGAACATAGGTCTAAAAACCCTTCCTATTTCACTTTCCTAATTATTAGGATGTAATTGGCCTCAATTTCAGGGGTATTTTTATTCCATGGATTCTTTTCACAATCCATTCTTTGTTAATGAAGTTGATAGTTTTATATTTAAAATTTATAAGGGGCCAATATTTTCAATCCAATCCATGTCAATTAAAATTTCATAAGAACCTAAGGTTAAAACATTTAAATTTACTTTTATTGGTTGGCTTTCCAAATCAATAGGGAAATTTTCCACCTTAGCCATCACTCTCATTTTCCCCCTAGTGTCTAACTAAACTAACCATGAGTTCTTGAATTTATTGGCTTGTATATGACATAACTCCACTTATTTAGGACTTATATCACTCAAACTTTCTCTAGGGCCTGTTAAAATAGACACAACATTGTTAAAACATTTACCTTCAAACTCCACCATTTTTTATTGATATTCAACTTGATGGCCTTATATTGAAACATTAATATTAGGTAGACTCCTTGCTACCTACCCTACTATGGATGCTTCCTAAATATTTGTCGCTTTGTCTATGATCATATGATAAGGGCAATTTTTAAACTACTGAGGTTCCCCACATCCTTAAAATTGTAATGGGAGTTTTGATGATTGACTAAATTCAAGTTTATTTGACTCTTCCATTGGTTTAGATTCATTATGTAGTTTATATATATATATATATATATATATATATATATATATATAAATTTTATTTTATTTTTATTTCTTCCTAAAATGTTACTTTGTTGATATTTATATGGGTTCTTATAATTTGCAATTTTTGGACCCTTAACATTCTAAGAATGTTTTTGTCCCTTTTTTTCTGACCACCTTTTATTTTTATCCCCTTCTTGCTTCACATTTTGATAAAAAATCCGTGCTTTATGTATCACTTCATCCATGGTATTAGGATTATCAAATTATAGTCACTATTTCATAAATGTAGGTAGGCTACTTATAAACCATTTTAATTTAGTGTTCTCTTCTTGTATGTAAGGGACATATCTTAATAAAGAGGTAAATTTCCTTATATATTCATCCATAGATAACTAACCGAGATGAAGATCATGAAATTATTTTTCATTTTCATGGTAAAATTGCTCAGTTAAATATTTATTCCTAAAATATTGCTGAAACAATTCCCACGTGATTTCCCGTTCATGAGCTCCTTGCAATATTTTAACCTCTTGCCACTATAATGTTGTTTTTCATTGAATTTGGTAAATTTCCAAACCAGACTTCAAATTATCATCGTACTCATAGATTTGAAAATACTCATTATTGTTTACTAACCAAGCTTCAATAACCTCCTCAAATTAACCATCATAGTCTGGGGGTTTGATTTTTTTGAACTCCCCTTGAAATTATAACTTTTGTCTTTTTTCTCCCTTCTACTTTCCTTATTAGGAAGCATTCCCAAAATCTTTCTCCTATGTTTCCATTCCACTATATGATTCTTGTGTAAGGATTTTCTCAAGAATTTTGTTTTCTCTTCGCCTATGTGATTCTTCCCTATTTCCATTGTTGGGAGTTGGGGCTGAATTTATTTAATTCTGCCTATTTGTTAAACTTTTTATTACTATTTCCTGATATCACATTAATTTTTCATTATCGGATCTCAATTTAGCCACCTCTTCCCTTAACTTTTGCATTGTTTCCATCAACATTGTAGTGGTGGTTCGAGATTCATCCCCTAACTGGGCCCACATCTCAGGATTGGGCCCCGGAAAAGGTATTGGAATGGGCTCGGTAGATGGTCTCATAGGTGGTATATTCATCGCGCCACTACCTCTTCTCATATCTGTGAAACAAAAAAAAAAAAATTGTCACCAACATGGTTACCTTGTATATGCTAGAGTGTAGTTAACCTAGCTTTGATACCACCTACAAGATATCCCAACGTTATTATTTTTGTTACCATTTACTTTTACCAACTATAGCTTACTAAACATTGGATTATTACATTTTATTTATCTATATAAACATGGTGTGGTTATAATTGACCTCGTATCAAGGCTTTATAACCTTAGTCCTTCGATTCCAATGATAAAGTACTTTTAACTTAATATTTTGTGTGAGATGGAAACCTAAATGTTTTATTACTTGAATAAGGTCATCTGTCCCTATATCTTTTGGTCATTTTGTTTCATACTTATTGTGTCTTATGGATTAGATTTACGAAGTCTCGGAAAGTCCTTGCTAGTTGTATGCCACTTGTTGTTTTTTTATTTTCGAACACATGGAAGGTTTGATCTATGAACCACATTTTTTAGGGTTGAGTATATGGTGTGCTAGGGAGGGAGTTTCTAGAGAGAAACCACCCTTCGGCCCTGCCAATGTATGCAACTCATTTTATCACCCCCTTTTGCTGAGAATGGATTTGCAACCCCTCTGTGGAACTTATGCTACCGTTAATGCCTAAACCGCTCCATCTGGTGTCAAGATGATCATTGTTTTAGGTAAATACATTGTTTTCCTCTTGCAAATATTTTTCTCTTGCATGCACAATGGTTTTTTCTACCATTTTCTTATTTTTCCCCTTTTTCTTTATTTTTTTCTTTGTGGTTCTAGATTTTGTTGGTTGAATTAAAAACCCCTATCATGGTTGTCTACAAAGAAATTTATTTAGAGGTTACATGGCTTAAATATTCATGAGAATTTTCAATGGTATGTCCTCAGCTCATAAAAATTTTATACGTTGTTTATTTCTTCTATGAAATTTCAATCTGAAATGCTACTACAGTGATTGATTTATTTCACCTACTTATTTATGATAAGTTATTTACAAATGATTCATTAAATTTTGAAATAAACACAGCTGGATTATTCACTTAATAAAAATGAGAAGAAAAAATAGAACACATATAAGACAATAAAAACAATCCCATGGACACAGTTATTTTTGGACAATTGTCCCTGGAAAAACCCATGTGGGAAAACCAGTGCAGTAGAAGAGGGTTTATATTATTCTTCGGCACTAGAAATATTTTACACAAAATATGATCTGAAGATTTCTAACATACACATGAGATAAATTATTTGAACACTTCGAAAGAATTTTTGACGCACTCGAGGCACCCTTTCTCCCTTTGTGTCACTCTGCATGGCCTTCTATGCAGTCACTGCGCTAGACTGCATCACTCTGCGTGGAGGGCCAGTGTTGCTTCTTATCGCTGCTTCCTTTGTGTCCTCCTTCTGTCTTCTTCTTCATCTATTGACTTCCCCTTCCTCCTTCTACTTCTACAACTCAACCTCTATAACCTCACCCTCTGAAATTGAATTCTCTTACTTTAGAATCGATTTCCTTTGGGTACTAAGAGTGTGCCAGACTTACTTTCCTAATGACACTCAAGCCTTCTCTTATAGTCTTCTTACTGATGAATCAACGACCCAAATTAGATCTCTAATCAATGGCTTAGATTAAAATATGACTTGATCTTCGTTTTCTATAATATTCACACTCTAATTTATTAATACCCTTTAATTACTTAATTTCCCTAAGTTTAGACTTAGGGATCACTTTAAAATAATTAATTATTTAAATAAAGCATGATCTGAGTGGAATTTCCACATACGGTTTATGGGTTTTCTAGAATATTGATGTTCAAGCCTCTTCCCAAAATATGATACTTGGAACACTTTCCAATGCTACAAAATCAATACTCCCTCTTAGCGAGGAATGTGTTCAAGGAAGGTACTAACTGTATCTTCTATGAACTAAAGCATCTATTGTGTTGCTGATGTCTTGGCTACTTCCCTTCATCTCTGCACTGTTTCCTTATGTAATACTGCCTATGACACCACATCTGCCACTGCCTCATCCTTACTGTAGCTCCAGGTGTGAATCTGAAGTCCACCCTGCAGGAATTTAATTCAACTGTATAACTCCTCGTTGGACATAGTCTATGATGAAGTGGCACCTAATGTCAATGTGTTTCGACTGTTCATGAAAGACGAGATTCTTAGAGAGCTTGGTGCAACTCTGATTATCACACACAATTCTGGTTGGTTCCATCATCTTGTTGAGTAAGTTCATGAGAAACTTACGAAGCCATATGCCCTCACACGAAGCTTTGCTAGCAGCCATATATTCAGCCTCGGCTGAGCTCAATGCCATGGATTTTTGTTTCTTACTGCACGAGGAAGTCATTCCTGATCCAAGACTGAAACAATACCCACTAGTACTTTTCCGATCCACTGGGCTTCCAGCCCAGTCTGTGTCAGTGAACCGACTCAACTGGGTTTCATTTCCCTTGGTGTACTTCAACCCATACTCGACTGTCCCGTTCAAGTATCTAAGGACATGTTTGGTTGTTGTCGAGTGATCCCTTCTTGGTTCTACCATGAACTGACTAAGGGTATTCATTGCATAACAAATGTCTAGTCTAGTCTTGACCAGGTACATAATTGATCCAATGAGCTGCTTATACAAGGTAGGTCCAACCTCATCATCCTAGGACGTGTCTATATTCTTCCAGTTTGTAATCATTGGCGTAGCCATGAGTCTACAGCCTTCCATATGAAACCTCTTTAGAATATTTTTAGTATATATCTTCCATTCCCAAGGAAGATTTCTCCCTTCTGCTGCCAGACCTCCAAACCAAGAAAATAATTCATCTTCCCCAGATCATTCATGTCGAATTCGGTAGCCAGATTCTCCTTATAGTATTTCATGAGTTTAGATGATCTAGTCAAGAACATATAATCTACATATAAAACCTGAATTAGCGGCTCATCCCCTACTCTTAGATAGTAGAGGTTGGGATATGCGTCACTCTTGACAAATCCCATCTTCTACAAGTAGCTATCAATTTTCCCATACCATGCTCTGGAGGCTTTCTTCAGTATCTACAAGGCTTTCTTAAACCTGCATACATGAGTCTTCTCCTCATGTGTCTCAAAGCCCTCTGGTTGTTCTATGTACACTTCCTCTTCTATCACCCCATTCAAAAACAATGTCTTCACATCCATCTGGTGAATTTACAATCCCATCTGTGCTGCAAGAGAGATGACAGATTTGATCAAAGTGTATCGAGCTACAGGAGTGAAGGTTTCTTCATAATTGATCCCTTCCTTATGTGCATACCCATTAACCACAAACCTAGATTTGAACTTCTCTATGCTGCCATCTACAACATACTTGATCTTGTAGATCCACCTTGATCCTACAACCGATCTATTCTGAGGTCTATGGACTACCTCCCATACATCATTTGTCATGATGGAGTTGTACTCCTCCACGATAGAATCTACCCACACCTAATGTTGAGCTACTTCTTGAAAGCTAGAGGTTTCTCCAACCTGTGCTACTAATGCTTGGTACTTGTTTGGTTGCCTGCATACCCTCTTCTCATTTCTAGGGGCTCCAATAAATTCCTTTGCATCCCTCAAATTCTGTTGGAGTTCTCTGCTCGTCCTTCCACTGGTGGTGGGTGAATTTACCTGCTCTCCTTTTTGCACTTCTTCAAAAGAACTTTACTCAGAATCCTTGTGTTGCAAGGAGACACTAGAGCCACCTTTTGTAGGCCGTTGTGGATATACTAGCAGACCCTCCTCAGACTGTGTATATGTAGCCATTTCTCGGGATCTCCTAAAGGCTCTATCCTCCATGAATTTCACGTCCCGCCTTACTACGATCTTCCTGCTTTCAGGAATATAGATGAGATATGCCTACACATTTTCTCTATATCTCACAAAGTATCACTTCTCTGTAGTCTGATCTAATTTCCTTCTCTTCTGATCGGGTACGTGGAAATATGATATACTACCGAATATCCTAAAGTGGCTCACCTCAGGCTTGCTGCCAGTGAACACAATCTCTGTAGTTAATATTCCCAATGCTCTATGGGGAAGCCTGTTTTGCACATACACTACTCCATTGTCGGCTTTAGCCCACAGAAATTTGGGCATGTCTTGATCATACAACATCGCCCTCACAACTTCCACAATGGTCCTATTATTACTTTCTGCAACTCCATTCTACTTTGGGATTTATGGATCTGTCCATTATCTCTTGCTGCCTTCCATTGAGAAGAATCTTGTTAAGTCCTTATCAATATGTTCTCCACCATTATCGGATCGCAATTTCTTGATCCGATTTTCAGTTAAATTTTCTAGCAAAGCCTTCAATTCTTTGAATCACTCAAAGACTTCATATTTGGTCTTGAGAAAGTAGATCCATGTCTTCTAGGAATGGTTATCAATAAAGGTGACAAAATACTTTGCACCACTGATAGAATTCATGGAAATTGGTCCGTTGATGTATGAGGGCATCAAATCCAACACACCCTTGGCCCTATTTTTGCTTCTTGGAAATTCTCCCTTAGCATAATTCCCTAGTATGCACCCCCTACAGACATCGTCTTTCCTTGTGCAAAATTATGGAGCTCCCATGATAATATTATTGAGGGTTTTCAAGGCTCCATGATGTAGATTCCCCATTATTCTGAGCCATAATTCATTCAAGTCTGTCTCATTTTTACTGCCTATCAGTGCCATTGGCTACTCGAGTTGTAACTTATATAGTTTATGGATCCTTACTCCAATTTGTGTCTTCCTTTTCCAACTATGGTGTTTGACATAAACCTTATTTCCAATAATGTACACATCATAACCCTTATTCTAAAGTTGAGACACCGAGAGCAATCTCATCCCCAATCTCTGTACATGCAGTACGTTGGTGGTCTGAAGCTTATTACTAGCTTCTATTTGAAATATTATGATTCTTCTTCCAATGGGGGTACGCTTGGCCTTTTCTTCCATTATGATACGAAAATTCATTTACTCTTCCTAGTAGCTCAAGAAGCATTCTCGAAATCTTGCCATGTGAGCATATTTTGCACTATCAATATACCAGACCCCCGGAGAGGCCGTTCTTGACACACAAGCAAAATCCTCTTCTAGTCTAGATGCTAGAACTGAAATTTCATGATCCCTTTGTTTCTCCATGCATTCTGGATGACTGCGTAAACCATTCTAAGTTGTTGTTGCATCGATGTGAGAACTTATTTCGATTGTATAACCTCTTCTTGTGTCTTTTTTCCTTTTTCTATGATACCATGTGAAATTTCAATATGTATACTATTGGAGTGATTGATTTATTTCACCCACTTATGTATGATAATTTATTTAAAAATTCTTCAGTAAATTCTAAAATAAACATAGCTACAGTATTTACTTAATAAAAAGCGAAAGAAAAAATATAACACATATAACATAATAGAAACAATCACATGAACACAATTATTTTAGGACAATTTTCCTTGGAAAAACCTAATGTGTGAAAAACGGTGAAACAGATGAGGATTTATATTATTATTCAGTAGTGAAAATATTTTACAGAAAATATTACGATAAGATGTCTAGCACGCAACTAAGATAATTTTTCCGATGCACCCTTCCTTCCTCTATGTCACTCTGCATGGCCTTATGCGTAGTCACTGAGCTGGACTGCATCACTCTGCATGGAGGGCGAGTGATGTTGCTCAATGCTTCTCCCTCTGCATCCTCCTTCTGTATTATTCTTCCTCTACTGACTTCCCCTTCCTCCTTATACATTTACAACTCTGCCTCTACAACCTCACCTCTGAAATCGAATTCCCTTACATCAAAATCGATTTCCTTCAAGTACTTAGAGTATGTCCAAGTTACTTTCCAAATGACCCTCAAGACTAATCTTATAGTCTTCTCGTTGATGAATCAATGACCAATATTATATCTCTAATCAACGGCTCATATTAAAAGATGACATCATCTTTTTTTTCTAGAAGATTCACACTGTGTTTTATTAATACCCTTTAATTATTTAATTTCCCTAAGGTTAGACTTAGGGATGACTTTAAAATAATTATTTATTTTAATAAATCATGATCTGAGTGGAATTTCCACAAACGGTTTCTGGGTTCTCTGGAATTCTAATGTCCAAGCCTCTTCCTAAAATATGAGAGTTGGAACACTTCCCAATGCTACAAAATAAACATTTTCCACTTGATTTCATTTAAATTCTTGTAGCAATTCTTACTATTGGGGTTTTAGGGGCACCATTGGGAGCTGACCAAGGAAATAAGGAACCCTTCCAGGTAAAACCTTCTCCCACATGTCCTTTTACTGTCTACTACATTATAATTTCAATTTATCAGGGTTTTCCCTAACATATTCATAATATTTTTTCTTATCTAGGTAAGAGTTCTTGGTTACGAACTTCAACAATCAATCCATGGATTCAGTGTCACTTTCTCAGTTTTAACAATTTTCCCTCTTGGTCTTCTTGAGATACTATTCGGAATTCATCTAGCTTGGGTTCTTCTTAGAGTTGCATGGTCTATTATATTCAAATTTCTTCCTTCTACTCATGTGGCTTGCTATCGAGCTACGGTTTTATGTGCATGATCCTTATTATTATTGATAGAGTGTCTTTGAACTTCCATTGAAATGGGTTGATAAGACTATCGCCTCCTATTTTTAATTATAATTAAATCAATTGCGGCTACTGTTCACTTTTAAATAAAATTATTTTTCTATAATATTTCCTTGTAACTATTTAAGGTACTAGGTATAATATGTTTTAGAATTATTGAGGACAAATAATGATTATATATCTTCCATAACCTCTCCGTTGTTAATGATAATTCCTATTTAGTCATTTTCAAAGATTCTTCTTTTCAACAAAATATGGCATTTCCTATTCTTCTTAGGGTAATTTCTCTCAAGTTTACTTCTTAGCAATTTCTATTTTATATAATGAATTTAAATAGTAATTAGTGTAGAAAAATGAAGTGTTTCGTATGGAAATTGTTTGATATGTCCATTAAATAAACTTATATTTCAAGTGTGTTATTTTCTATTCCCATTTCATGGTATGATTTTGAACTCGGTTTAAAGGATTGCATTGTTTGCTATTTATAATATTAGTCTTTCTCTCAATGTTATGAGTACTCTGTACAATTTATTTTCCTTGTACAATTCACATTTTTTAAATTATTATATGTCGGTTATGGGTGTTTTTGTGTGCGCAAACATTCATCATATCCTCATTTTGTGTTTATTTTATTGCTATGATAATTATAGTCACACTATTTCTATTTATTTAAGTGTATACACAATTGTAATTACTTATATCTAGTTTACAAATTTGCTATGTTAAAATTTGTTTTACAATATATTTATTTCAAAACAAATGTTTTTTTTTTTTGAGTTATGGACAATTCGTAGGATGTTCATTGTCTCAACTTGGGCAAAGAACTAACCATAAGTTCAAAGTAGGATGATGCCCTGAACTTTCTAATTTTAATATTATTTTTAGAAGCACTACATGGTATGAATAACGATCCCAGTATTACAAATATTTCACAATAGAAATACTAGTTCAAGTTATGTGATAAAACAATATCCAACATAAAGAAAGTCTTTCTTAATACTTATAGGTTCCCTTTCTATGCTTATCTGAGCCAACCACAAGACCACTGGGGAAATGATTCTCCATCCAACCTGTGAAAACCAGTAACACCACTGCAACTTGAGCTTCGTATCTAGAACAATTTCAAATCGTGACATGTATAGGTTCGCCCAAACCCTTTACGATCCCAACCAAATTTAGCCTAAAGTTTTTAAGAATGAACACAAGGCTTCCGATGAATTTCCACTTGACAACCAACTCAAAAATTCCTTATATTATAAGAATATTTCCTTCCTCCATAGCATCCCAAGTTTTAGTTTACATTCTATCTCACCTCTTTATTTTCCTCAAGTACCTCTCTTACCCTCTTAACTCCTTGTTCAAATTGAGAATTTTTATTCCCAAAGAAGGAGTTTCGAAAGGAAACAACCTTGCCCATAATTGTTTTCAACTACATGGAATATGAAACGTTTTCCCAACATTACTTTCCAATGTGATTTTTACGGCTAACTGGATAAAGCATTTATTCATTAATAAATTAAACATCCATTTTTTCTCATAATTGTATTAACCTGCATGAAATGTGAAACTTTTTCTGAGCATTGCTTTCCAATATGATTTTTATGACTAACTGCATAAAGCATTTATTTATTAATAAATTAAACAAACATTTTTCTTCAAGTAACTATGTTGCTTTCACATGGCCTGCAAACATGAAATAGTTTTTCTTAATTCGAGTAATTGAATAATTATAAATTTACCATGGGATATTAAATGAAACATATATTTGGATTTATCGCTAGTGTGTTTTTCCCAATAATATTGTTAGTTGGCTCTTATTTCTTATTTGATACATATATTATGAAATTAAAATAAATTAATAACATAATATAAAAAATAAAAAAAAATCACTATTTTTTAGAAGTTGCTAAAAAATTATATTAGTATTGAAGGTTTATGTTTTTTTATAGGTTGTAAAGAAAATGGTGATAGGGTGTAATTAGGGAATTTTATGTTGTAAAGATCACTGGTTTGAAATTCTCTGGGGAAACATTTAGCCATGTTAAAAGTTAGTGTCACCTGTTGGGGTTTCCATGTTTTGGCAAGATTGGAAATACCAAAAGATGAGACAACATCAGAACCACTTTCAGACCTCAGGATCTAGCCCTCCTGGGTCTAGAGAGGGATCTCTCTATATAGGCAAAGGTATATGTCTTTGAAATTCAAGTCTAAGGTTTTATGCCAGTTATATGACACTGGGTTTGTTTGATTTTGTTTGTTTGTTTGGTTGTTGGGAATCAGGAAGGAAGGTTTCAAAATAAGACAAGGATGAAAAAAGAGGATTTTAGATAGAGGAGAGATAAATTTAGAGAACACTCGAGATCATTGGGCAATGGAGTCAGGAAAGGGTTTACTTGCTATTCAGTATTCAAGGCTTTCAATTGGGCTAGTCATCTAAAGCATTGGATCTTAAAGATGATAGTGTGGTATGAAATTATGAGGGAGGAATGTGAATGACAGGAAATCTCCAAGATGACCAATTAAGAATCAGATCCAGGAACAGGACATGTCATTAGACAACCTGTGATCCAACTCCTAAAGGTTAACTCTTCAGACAAGAAAAACATTAAAGATTTAAACACAAAGGTGAAAACCTGAGATCAGAGAGAGACTTTGAACTCTCAATGCTTAGGCATCCAACTTAAGGGAACCTTTAAAGGTTTAATTGATTGAAAAGGACCCTAGTGAGATAGAAGCCATGCTCTAAACTCGCAGTATCCCAATTCTCTCAATGAAAACCCAATAAGAACATATAAGCATGGATTTGTTAATTGATACATCAGCTAGCAGTAAATATAGCCACTACACTGGTTAAATTAACTTGAAACAATACTCAGATAACACGTATAGTAGAAAACATCAAAGGTAAGGAGAGCAGAAGTATAGGGTACCATGCAAGGGTATATCCTACACCAGATTTCTAATGCTTACCAGAGAAATGAAATCTAATGAATTACAGAGACAAAGGTAGAAAACATCACCGATGCTTTAGATCAGGATCCAAAGAAATGTACTTGTCATATTAAAGAGCAACACCATTCATGTACAACATTGTCAACATCTTGATATTCAGTTTGAAAACATCTTCCTCAGCCTATCTCACAACTTTACACAGAGAACTATGTCTCAATAGAAACAGCTTACAATTCACAGATATCCAATCAACAACCCTTACAATATGTTTCTTCATAATTTTTATAGCTGAAAGAGAGGTCAATGAGGTATATGAAACACTAAATGAAACATTGAAACAAAGGAAGAAAAATGGCTCGAGGCCCATTATGTCTTAATGTCTATGCATTAATCTTCAGTACTCTTTGGCTGAAAGAGTGGTCTTCGTCAAGCTGAAATTTACTCCAAGTATGTCCTTTGATGTATTCTAGATGAAGTACACTGCAGTATCCTGGTAAATAAATAAAAGTAGATAAATGACTTAGGGTCTGCCATATTGTGTAAAAAATGTCTGGTAGCATAGGACTTCTTTGTCAGGGTGAAAATCTCCCCAAGAACACAGTATAGAATAAAAGCAGTATGGGTATTGTGTCATTTCTCGGGGAGAGAACATTCTGCTGATGATGCCACTGACATATTTTTTTCTGTGCATTAGGCCTCATTAGGCCTTCTTTGTGATTCACAGGGTATTCAATCTGGTACATTTGCTTTTAAATCATTGAATTAAGGCTCAAAAAATCTTCAATTACAGGCCTTAAACTCTCTGATCTTTCACTGATACACTTTGCCACTCCGTCAACTGTCTTTGTCTGTGAGTTTGGAGCTTTAATGATGCTGGAAAGGTTTCGCAAAGTTAAACTCTATTTTTGAAAGGAAAATTTCACTCTAAACACCTTCCCAGGCTCTTCTCTGTAATATCAGGATCTACCACTAACCTTTTATGCGCTATGTGCCACTATAATAGTGACTGTGAGCAATGACGGTGTTCACTGCCTGTATTCTGCAAAAAACACACAAATTAGTTAAGAAATCCATGCATGGAGGAGGATGGATGCAGTGGAACGCTATGAGAATGGCAGCGCAGCGCATATGAATGCCGAGGATGCAAGGGGAAAACTGGTGAAAATGCAGAATAATGGTGAAAAACACAACTGATGAAGGTTTGGTGGTGATATGCATGTGGACCGTTGGATCATATTTGGAGGCAATGATCGACGATGGAGATTAACCAATGGAATGAATTTGGAAGGTTGGACGAAAATGAAATAACTTTAATGTAAAACATTAAACATTCAATGTTGGCGGAAGGAATGATTTTTCAATGTAAATCATAAGGTTTGGACCCTTTGAACGAAATGCAAAGAAAAATGATGAAAATTCAATGAAATGGGGTCATGAATGGTGGGATCGGCGATGGTGGAGGGCGATTTAACCTGGGTTGTCAGATCTCAGGGGGAGATCGACGGTTGATATGATTCGATGAAGTTCTATGGTCGCCCGATGAAAAATTGTGAACGGAATGTGAAATGCAATGAGGGTCGTTGATCTGGACATATCAACGGTTTGGATCTGTTACTGGACTTACGGAGGCAAGGAGAAGGGAAGTGTTTTTCCTGAGGAAACAATGGTTTTCGTGCGGCAAAAGGCGGGTGAGGCAGTTTTGTCAAAAAAACGCGATACACCTCTCCGCCCACCATGTGGAAAAACAAAACCGCCCATTTCACGTTTTTTTGAAACGTTAAACCCAGGGCACTGAAAAATGCGAAAACAACTGTTGGCTGTTGGATGACGGCGCGAAGATTGAACGGTGCAGGTTCGTGCGTGAAAAGGGTAAGATGCACAATCAGTTAAGTGGGGGCTAGGTCAACGGTGGATTTATGGGGGGTCGTCCGATCTGGGTGATGGACAGCTGAGATCTGTGGAGGATACACACAGTTGGAGGATGTGGTTAGTGGGTGGGAGAAATATGGGCTGTCAGATCAAGAGGATCGAACGGCTAGGATTAAATCAGCAGTGGAGGAGGCAGGGGCCAGATCTCCGATGGGACAAAGGGCGATTGGCTTCAGACCGTTGGATTGGCTTCAGATCAACGGCTGTGATTGGATCGGAGGGTGGTCAATCGAGGACACAGGGCAGAGTGAGAGTGAATCCTGGCCGTTGGTTCTTTTAGATTCAACGGACAGGATCGCATCAGGTGATCGCAATCGAGGGGTAACATAGAGTGCCACAATAAAAATTTCTGATCGACGAGCTTGCGATGGTCGTCGGATTAGAAGGATAATGAAGGGTGGAGATTTTCATCGGAGGATTTACGAAGGAGTGTTCGGGGTGCGTGGTGGGTTTTTCGAGGACCGTCAGATCTAAACAGATCGACGGTGGACATCGCTCCCGAGACCAATAGAACAAAATACTCTCGCAACGAAGTTTTTTCGTCTCGCCACAAAAATGCGCTCCGGACCATTTCTCTGATTGCGATAAGCACCTTATGCCTTACTGCTTGGTCTCGGTGCCCAGGTTTATGGAGGGGAAGTGGTTAGGGGCTTGCCGAAAGGGGCTAAGCCTGTTTTTCAATAAAAATGTGTTTTTGGACTTTAAAAACAACATTTTTCAGGCTTAACAAGGGTTCCGGTAGGGGAATAAAGGGGTTCTAAAATCAAATGAAGGGATTTCACTTGGTTTTAAAGGATGGAATGGATGATTTGGAAAACTTAGGAGGGATTTTTGAGTTAGAAGGTGAAACTTTGCAAAGGGGGAAGGGCTAAAATGGGAAATTGGCAAAGATACAAAGGGGTAAATGGAGGCCTTTCTAAGCACAAATTTATTACAAGAAGTGAGGCTTTTTTTTTTTTAGATGAGAACAACAGTGAAAACCTTTTTAAAGGTAATGGATACATAGAGGCTTCAGGATGAGAGATTTTCATAGGAAATGTATCTCTTCAAGGCTCATAAAAAATATTTAGCCACCTGTTTGCTTTACAAAAATTTCATAGGTGGCTAACAGTGGCTCCACATGGGGATGGCTTCTTCTTGAAGGAGTCAAGAATTCAGAAAATAGATCTTTGAAGTAGGGCAGATGCTTGATCTTTAAACCATCTCCTTTATCTGATTCAACTGTTACAAACATGATAGATATTAATCAACAGAAAACTTTCCCAAACAATCTACCTACCCTTCCTACAATCCTAACATTTTTTCTTCAACGTACATTGAAATTGCAGACCCTTTTCATCATTTTTCTTTTTAAATTTGAAAACAGAAAACACACTACTCTACTTCTACCCTTATTCCTCCATGAGAACAGATTAAACTGTTGGCCTCATATGTTTCTCTACCTAATCTAATATCTGTTGGGATTAAACTGTCCAACAGATTTCTTCTCTACATTCTACAACAAAAATTTAAAAACAGTCAAACTAGGATTAGACAGTCTAGTTTGCTATGGATCCAAAACATAAATACAGTTGCACATGGATTGAAATTTGCAGAAAATTTGAAGACAAAATTTGAAGGCTTGAGATCTTGCAACTTTGAAACATCCTTCCTTTCTTTGTGACTCAGGTTTTGAGCTTGTTAGAGTCACTTTCTTCTTCACTTCAGCTCTGGTTCATATTTTGGGCATATTAGAACCATTTCCTTTGATTTCCTTTGGCTCAGGTTTTGATCATGTTAGAGCCACTCTTTCTCTGTTTTTTTAAAACCTTTTCTCTTTTTTCTAAAAACAAAAGACCACAATGTTGTTTACAATGGCATGAGAGATTGTAAACTTTGGAAATCAGCAGTAGTAGTGTTTGAGCATCCTACCATTGACAGGACCCCCAAACAGCTCTATACCATCTAGCTCTTGTAGAAAGAATTCATTTTGACCAACAGTGGCCTGGATGATGTAAGGATCCTGCCACAAACTGTCAAATTTGCCATGTTTTCCTTTTTCCTATCTCCTGGAGTCCCACTTTAAAACTCTATCTCCAATTTTAAAGTCACAAGCTTTTGTTCTTTTGTCAAACAACTTCTTTATGTTTTCTTGTACTTTGATAGCTCTATTATAGACCTCTTC
This sequence comes from Pinus albicaulis, assembly GCA_034641835.2. Classification (NCBI taxonomy): domain Eukaryota; kingdom Viridiplantae; phylum Streptophyta; class Pinopsida; order Pinales; family Pinaceae; genus Pinus; species Pinus albicaulis. The sequence continues at coordinate 882,404,699 of CM076572.1, forward strand.
TCTTGTTTGTTGGAGATGAATTGTTTGGTTTATCCTCCTTACCATACTTTCATCTTCTGTCTGGATCTCTTGGACTAGTTTGATCACTGGTACCCTAAGGCTGGTAGGAAATACTGCCTCTTTTCCATAGACAAGATGATATGGTGACATGCCAATGGACTCTTTTGTTGTTAGCCTATCAGCCCATAAAGCATGCACTAATTTGTTATGCCATGACTTCTTGTTCTCTTCAAAAAGCTTTTTGATAATGGTTACCAAGCTTTTGTTTGATGATTCAGCTAACCCATTACCTTGTGGGTAATAAGCAGTTGAATGACCGAGTGCTATTTGATACCTGTGACAAAAATCAATCATTTTCTTGGATCCAAAAGCAGCAGCATTATCAATGATTATCTTTCTTGTGCAGCCAAACCTAGAGAGGATGTGGTCTTCTAGGAACATAATGATGACAGAATCTGTGGCATTCCTAGTGGGTATGGCCTCTATCCAATTTGTGAAGTAGTCTGTGGCTGTGAGGATCCACTTGTGTTGTGCAGAAGAAGTAGGGTGTATTTCCCTTATAAAATCTAGGCCCCATTGTTGGAAGGGAGCCTCAATAGTAATAGGTTGTAGTGGTAAAGGGAGAATATTCCTTTTTTCCTTCGAAAATATGGCATTTATGGCAGGCAATTATCATTTTATGGATGTCATTGAAAAGTGTAGGCCAGTAATAGCCAGCTCTGAGTATTTTGTTAGTAGTGGCTTTCCAGTTTAAGTGGCCTCCACACTCTCTAGCATGGAACTCCTGTTTAATCCTCTCTTCCTCAGTTTCAGGCAAACATTCAAGCAATAGACCATTTGCATTTTTCCAGTATAAACATTCATTCAGTATGAAATAGTTTCTGGCTTTTAACTTTAGGAATCTGGCTTTAGTTTTTGATAGCTCAGGAGGGGTGTTGAGGTTTGTGAGCACATACAGGATATTAGAATACCAAGGAGAATTTTGAAATTGTTCTTCAACTGTAGGATCAGGTAATCTTTCTTGCTCACCCAAGGCATCCACCATTTTTATTTCAAGGGCCTGCAAGTTTGATTCAGCCATTAGTTGAGATAGGCCTTGACCTTTGATCAGTTTTGTGGGTTTTATTTCCAGGTCATACTCTAATATTACAACAATCCATTTTCCCCTCTTTCCATCAGGATCTTGGGACAGAATGTCTTTAACCACTATGTTTGGAATGTAGGCTATGATGTGAGAATACAGAATATACACCCTGAAGTTCTTTAAGGCCTTTACCAAAGCATAGGCCTGTTTTTCCATTATGTTATATTTTAACGGTGCATCCCTCAGAGCCTTGCTGAAGAAAGAAACGGGTTGTTCCATTCCCTCTGGATTTTTCTGCAGTAGGACTGCAGCCACTGTATGCTCAGAGGCAAATGAGAATATCAGGAAATCTTTTGAGAAATCTAGGCTGATTAAGACAGGTGCCCGGGTGAGTGCAAGTTTAACTAATTTAAAAGATTTTTTAGCCTCTACAGTCCACTTAACCCCTACACCCTTTTTCAGCATGTTTGTTATATCTTTGAGGTGCTCAGCTAATTTGGGAATAAACCTCCTTAGGAATTTTATTTTCCAAATAAAGGACTGTAACTCTTTTATGTTTCTCGGGTGTGTGATCTGTATTATTCCCTCAACTCTTTGAGGGTCTATCTTAATTCCCTTCTCTGAAATAATATGGCCAAGAATCTTACCTTCTTGAAGCCCAAATACAGTCTTCTTGGGATTTAATGATAGGTCGAACCTTCTACATTTTTCAAAAACTTTCCTCAGATGTTTTAGGTGCTCCTCATCAGTCTTGGAATAGACTGTTATTTCATCCAGATAGATGACGATGAAGTGCCCTATTTCTTCTGAAAAGGCTATGTCCATTGCTCGTTGGAAGGTTTCACCAGTGTTCATCAGTCCAAAAGGCATTTTTACGTACATAAAAGTGCCCCATGGAGTGGTGAATTTTGTCTTGAGTTGGTCTTATGGGAGTACTAAAACTTGGTTATCACCTGAAAAACCATCTAACAGGGAGGTCCTCCTTGAGCCAACTACCCTCTGAATAATATGTTCCATATTTGGCAAAGGGTAATTGTCTTTAAGTGAAGCTCTGTTAAGGTTCCTGAAATCAATACACAGTCTGATCTCACTTGTTTTCTTTCTCATAGCTACTAGGTTGGAAACCCAGTCAAGAACCTCACAAGAACTATTATTCTTGCCTCGTACATCTTCTTGATTTCCTTTTCAACTGGAGGCAGTTGTTTCGGGTTAATTCTACGAAGTTTCTGTTTGAAGGGTTTCTGGTTGTCTTTTAGTGGGATCTTGTGCTGTATAATGTTTGTATCATAGGCCTTTAAGTCCTCATAGCCCCAGGAAAATACATCAATAAACTCCTTAAATAGGTCGATGTATTTCTTTTTCATGTCTGCGGGCAGAGACTTAGCCAAATTTTTCATGTTAGGCTTATCTTCAGTGCCTATGTTGCATTCCTTGACTTCAGAGTCTGAGTCTTCTATAGTGGGTTTTTTCGCTACATCGTTAAAATCAAAAAGGTCCTCTAAAGGTGCCAGCCCTCGGGGAATGTTCTTATCTTTTGCTTGCAGCACCTCTATTTCCTCTTTATCTACATTCTTATATTCTTCGGTTTTATTTCCAATTCCTTCAGTTATCACATTTATTTCTACGCTGTGGGTTGAAGTTTCCTCATCTGGGGGTTCCTCACTCAGGTAGCTCTCATCGGTTTTAGATTCTGAATCAAAGAATTCGAACTCATTCCTACCAGTCAGGAAATCCTCGATCTGCTTGTCCCCTTCAAAGACCTGCCAATACTTTTCGTTGTCAGGCACTGCAGGTCTAAACTTTGTTTGGATGATAATTTGTTTGTCACTAGGTGCTTCGTGATATGAACTAGCTAGGCAAGCTAATCCATTCGCAATTATGTTTTGACTCCTAGGAACGAACACCATTTTGTATTCTAAAAATGTTTTCAGTAAATCCATAGCATCGTTCCTATAAGCTCTCAATTTAGGGTGTTTAGTTGTATACTCCCCATTCACCTGTTTTATGACTAACTCAGAGTCTCCTTGCATACAGTTATCGTATGGGCTCCTATTTTTTTTAACAGATTTAAGCCCATGATGAGAGCCTCATACTCTACAATATTGTTTGTACACTTGAAGTTCAGGTTAAAGGCATGGCTCTCTACATAGTCACTCTCGGTGTTATATAACCACACTCCTTCTCCTGTAGTCCTTCTAGTGCATTACCCATCGAAATTCATTCTCCACAAGGGATTGTTTTCAGTTTTGACATCATTTTCATCCCTAATGCTGGTTTCTCTGTCATGGTGAAATATGGGGTCTGCATCGTGGTATGGAGGGTTTTTCTCTTCATGATGCATATGGGTCTCAGAGATATGACTAGTTGGTTGTTGGTGATCTTGTTCTTGTTTACTCTAAGTTTCAATTTTAGTGCACTGTCTAGATTTTTCTTCTTCGTTTTCATCTAAGTCTAGAGTGGCCATTATGTTCTGGTCCGAGGGCTCTACCCTATGCTTTGCATCTTTGTTTTCCTTCCTTGGCTCGTCCATGGATTCATCATTGAAAAGGATAAATGAGTCCAGATCTATGTGGACAGAATACAGAGGTGTGTTTTCAGGCTTTTCAGGGCTACTGACCATAAAATTCATTTGTGCCTCTCTATACAGTCTCCTAAGTTGGCTAAAGACAGGGATCATGTAATATGAGCCATCCATCTGCATTGTACCTTGAAGCTTGGCTCCCCATGATCTAGACAATAGCATGCCATACTTGGGTGGCACATCTGCCACCACAACATCCATAACCATACTTTTTGCTCAAATCTGGGTCAAGCTCACACACAGATCCTTGATTAGACCTAGGCATTTTACTCTACTAGAGTCAAATGAGTATAAATCCTTATAGGTCCGAGTTATTTCTAGGCCTAACCTTTCCATAGCTACCTTAGGCATTAGGTTGTGCGATGCCCTAGAGTCATTCATTGTGTTGTGAAGGATCTTTTCATGGATATTGAGACTGATATAAAAATCAGGTACTGCCGCTTCTTGTAACTTCCCTTCTATATTTGGTCCAAACAGAAGGGCTGGTTGGTCATCACTCAGATTTACAGTGTCACTGTTTTCACCTAGATTTAAGGCTCTCAAGATTTGGCCTTTATATACATCCTGAGTGGCCAACTCAGAGAGTGGGACAAAGATTTTAATTTTTGCAATCTCACTCTCCAAATTGAAGGGATATTGACTCTTTGCAAGACTCAACTCTGTTTTTCTAGTGACTACTTTGGTGGAAGAATCAGCTTGCTGATTCTCATTATGTACAGTGCTAGTGGTTGTTTTATCAGGAGCACTAACTGTGGTGCTAGTGCTGCTAGATGGTTGACTTGGTTTATCATCACTTTGGTTGTCTCTCTCTTTGTTATTCCTAGAACTCTCTGTTGCTGATTTGTTACTTTCAGCAGTCACCTTAGGAGTTTTCTCAGGCATTTTATTAATGGTAATCTCAGAAGCTTTGGGTTTGGAGGTGTCCAAGCTCTTTTTGCTTCTAAGCTTGTACTGTTCCCTGACCTGCATGATGGAATTTTCAAATCCCAGCCTATACTCTTGAGATTCCAACACTCCCTCGTCCCAAAATGAGCATGGGGTTTGATTATCATCTGAAGAAAAGGTGTGGATCTGATCATCCACCCCTACCATATTCATGGCAGTTCCCTCCGACTCTTCTACGATCCCCTCATCTTCATCCAAGAAATTCTCTTGAAATGGGGGTATGACCTGCTGATATAAGTCTCTGTGTCTATTTGGAGTGGTGTTTCTTCTAAAATTCTGGTTCTGGTTATGGTTTTGGTTTCGATTTTGATTACTAACTGAGACAACCATTTTTTCCATCATTTTTTGTATTTTTTCCATATTTTCGGCTAGATGGTCATACTTGGGATTAGATGTGGAAGCTACAGTGTCATCCCTATATGTTACCCTTTTCTCAGCCCTCATTCTGGCTTTCTTTTCTATCAGGTTTGCCTCTACTCTCACTGCTCCCTTTTTCATATCTTCCAGAGTGTTATAATTCCTCTCCCTTAGTTGGTAGGCCATGTCAACATCAAAGCCTTCGAGTTATTTCACTAGAGCCATACGTTGGGGAGGTTTCATATGTGGAGGAAGGGCATTGTACACGTTGTTAAACCTTGTTGAATAATCATGGACACTCTCCCCTACATTTCTTTTCATATTTTTGTATTCTGCTAGGATTTGGAGGGGGTTAGCTTTAACTTCCCATTTGTTTATAAAGGTTTGATATAATGAGGGGAGGTCATTGATACTACCCAGAGGCAGGCCTTTAAACCATTTTTTCACTTCCCCTCCTAAACTCTGGGCAAAGATTCTCATTTTGAATGTATCATCATCTATCACCATGTAGTCAAAAGAATCTTCCATCCTATCTACATGATGTTGAGCAGTGGTAGACTCTTTGGCTGTGAAATGTGGGATTTTTTATTGATAATCATTGGGTAAGGGCACTAGAGGCTGTGGTAACAGCAGAGGGGCATACCAAGCTGCCATGATGGTGTTCTGAGGAGGTAATAGATTGTATTGAGCAGCCTGTATTTGAATGATAGGAATACCCGAACCAGCAAAACTCTGTTGAGATGACATAGGGTGAGAGAGCCTCAAGTTTTGGACGAAATGAATATCAGGAGGTGTATGAGGTGGGGTTTCTCTGTCTCTGATGTGCTGATCACTATCAGATGGTGAACCGAGTAGCTCAAGGTCTGGCTGGCCTAGATCACTAAATGACCTAGTTCTAGGTAAACTACTTTGTGTGTCTAGGTCAAAAAGAGGATCTGATAGAGCTGCGAGGTCTTCTGGTGCAGAGTTAGCTCTATGGATGTGTCTGGAAATAGTTGGTTTTTGGGGTGTAGGAGATTTCCTAATGATACTCTCAGGATTGTCAACTATTTCGGGTGGGTTTGAGTTAGGATAAGCTTTTGTATTAATGTTTCTTGAAGCCAAAATGTTGTCTTTGAACCAAGAAGCTTAGTCCTACTTGTTACTTTTAATATGGCTAATGTTGCAATAGAGGCTGGTCTCCCAATGGAGTCTTGTGAAACCAGGATAATCAGCAGGCCTACTGATCACTGATGGATTCTTTTGATCTTTAAGGAACTATGGATTTGCCAAGTGGAAGGTTTAGAATGTTTCGAGGGGGCACACTATCCACCACAGTGTTTATGTAATGTTCCTTTTCGTAGATATCCTTAAAACACAGCAAACTCTAACCAGAGATGGACTGGGAGGGAATTTACTAGATGTTTCACCTCCGAAAGAGGATGAGATCTGGAGGCTATCTGGCACTTTCCAGACTCCGTCTAAGAGCGTGGGAGAAAACAAAACAAGTGGTGCAGAAATTGAGTTGCAAATGGAAGTGTTTAACTGCCAATCTAACCAGATATTGTTGGTTTTCTGAGGTTCTAGTGATGTAGTAAGATGGGAAAATGCTCAGAAAGTCCCTCAGTAGAGTCGTCATTATGTTGGGGTTCTCATGTTTTGGCAAGATTGGAAATACCAAAATATGAGACAACATCAGAACCACATTCAGACCTCAGGATCTAGCCCTCCTGGGTCTAGAGAGGGATCTCTCTATATAGGCAAAGGTATATATCTTTGAAATTCAAGTTTAAGGTTTTAGGCTAGTTATATGACACTGGGTTTGTTTGATTTTTTTTGTTTTTTTGGTTGTTGGGAATCAGGAAGAAAGGTTTCAAAATAAGACAAGGATGAGCAAAGAGGATTTTAGATAGAGGAGAGATAAATTTAGAGAACACTCGAGACCATTGGGCAATGGAGTCAGGAAAGGGTTTACTTGCTATTCAGTATTCAAGGCTTTCAATTAGGCTAGTCATCTAAAGCATTGGATCTTAAAGATGAGAGTGTGGTATGAAATGATGAGGGAGGAATGTGAATGAGAGGAAACCTCCAAGATGAACAATTAAGAATCATATCCAGGGACAGGACATGCCATTAGACAACATGTGATCCAACTCCTAAAGGTTAACTCTTCAAACAAGAAAAACATTAAAGATTTAAACACAAAGGTGAAAACCTGAGATCAGAGAGAGACTTTGAACTCTCAATTCTTAGGCATCCAACTTAAGGGAACTTATAAAGGTTTAATTGATTGAAAAAGACCCTAGTGAGACAGAAGCCATGTTCTAAACTCCAAGTATCCCAATTCTCTCAATGAAAACCCAATAAGAACATCACGGATTTGTTAATTCATACATCAGCTAGCAGTAAATATAGCCACTACACTGGTTAAATTAACTTGAAACGGTACTCAGATAACACGTATAGTAGAAAACATCAAAGGTAAGGAGAGTAGAAATGTAGGGTACCATGCAAGGGTATATCCTACACCAGATTTCTGATGCTTACCAGAGAAATGAAATCTAATGAATTACAAAGACAAAGGTAGAAAACATCACCGATGCTTTAGATCAGGATCCAAAGAAATGTGCTTGTCATATTAAAGAGCAACACCAGTCATGTACAACATTGCCAATAGCTTGATATTCAGTCTGAAAACATCTTCCTCAACCTATCTTACAAATTTACACAGAGAACTATGTCTCAAGAGAAACAGCTTACAATTCACAAATATCCGATCAACAACCCTTACAATATGTTTCTTCATAAGTTTTATAGCTGAAAGAGAGGTGGTGGAGGTAGATGAAACACTAAATGAAACATTAAAATAGAGGAAGCGAAATGGCTCGAGGTCCATTCTGTCTTAATGTCTATGCATTAATCTTTAGTACTCTTTGGCTGAAAGAGTGGTCTTTGACAGGCTAAAATTTACTCCAAGTATGTCCTTTGATGTATTCTGGCTGAAGTACACTGCAGTATCCTGGTAAATAAAAAAAAGCAGATAAATAACTTCGGGTCTGCCATACTGTGTAACAAATTCTCTAGTAGCATAGGACTTCTCTGTCACGGTGAAAATCTCGACAAGAAAATGGTATAGAATAAAAGCAGTATGGGTACTGTGTCCTTTCTCAGGGAGAGAACATTCTGCTGATGGTGCCACTGATATATTGTTTTGTATGCATAAGGCCTAGTTAGGCCTTCTGTGTGATTCACAGGGTATTCAATCTGGTACATTTTCCTTTAAATCATTGATTTAAGGCTCGAAAAATATTCAATTACAAGCCTTAGACTCTCTGATCTTTCACTGATACACTTTTCCACTCCGTCAACGGTCTCTGTCGGTGAGTTTGGAGCTTTAATGATGCTGTAAAGGTTTCGCAGAGTTAAACCCTGTTTTTAAATGGAAAATTTCACTCTAAACACATTCCTAGGATCTTCTCTGTAATATGAGGCTCTACCACTAACCTTTTCTGCGCTCTGTGCCACTATAACAGTGACTGTGAGCAATGGCGGTGTTCGCCGCCTGTATTCTGCAAAAAACAAACAAATTAGTTAATAAATCCATGCATGGAGGAGGATGAATGCAGTGGAATGATGTGAGAATGGCAGCACAATGCGTATGAATGCCATGGATGCAAGGGGAAAACTGGTGAAAATGTAGAATAATTGTGAAAAACGCAACTGATGAAGGTTTGGTGGTGATATGCATGTGGACCGTCGGATCATATTTGGAGGCAATGATCGATGGCGGAGATTAACCAATGGAATGACTTTGGAAGGTTGGACGAAAATTAAATAACTTTAATGTAAAACATTAAATGTTCAATGCTGGCGGAAGGAATGATTTTTCAATGTAAATCATAAGGTTTGGACCCTTTGAAGGAAATGCAAAGAAAAATAATGAAAATGCAATGAAATGGGGTCATGAATTGTGGGACCAGTGATGGCAGACGGAGATTTAACCTGGGCCGTTAGATCTGAGGGGAGATCGACGGTTGATATGATCCGATGAAGTTCTATGGTCGACCGATGAAAAATTGTGAACGGAGTGCGAAATGAAATGAGGGCCGTTGATCTAGACAGATCAACAGTCGAGATCTGTTAATGGACTTACAGAGGCGGGGAGAAGGGAAGTGGTTTTCCTGACGAAACAATGGTTTTCGTGCGGCAAAAGGCGGGTGAGGTGGTTTTTCCAAAAAAATGTGATACACCTCTCTGCCCGACACGTGGCAAAACAAAACCGCCCATTTCGCATTTTTTTGAAACGTTAAACCTAGGGCGCTGAAAAAATGCGAAAACGACTGTTGGACATTGGATGAGGGCGCGAAGATCGAACGGTGTGGGTTCGTGCACGAAAAGGGTAAGATGCACATTCGGTTAAGTGGGTGCCAGGTCAACGACGGATTTATGGGGGGTCGTCCGATCTATGTGATGGACGACTGAGATCTGCGGAGGATACACACAGGCAGAGGATGTGGTTAATGGGCAGGAGAAATCTGGGTTGTCAGATGAAGAGGATTGAATGGCTAGGATTAAATTGGCAGTGGAGGAGGCAGGGGCTAGATCTCCGATGGGACAAAGGGCGATTGGCTCCGGACCGTTGGATTGGCTTCAAATCAACGGTTGTGATTGGATCGAAGGGTGGTCAATTGGGGACACAGGCCGGAGTGAGAGCGAATCTTGGCCATTGGTTCTTGTGGATTCAACGACCAGGATTGCATCAGGTGATCACAATCGGGGGGGAACATAGAGTGCCACAATAAAAAGTTCCGATCGGTGAGCTTGCGATGGCCATCGGATTAGAACGATAATGAACGGTGGAGATTGTCATCGGAGGATTTACGAAGGAGTTTTTGGGGCACGCGGTGGGTTTTGCGAGGACCGTCAGATCTAAACAGATCGACGGTGGACATCGCTCCCGAGACCAATAGAATAAAATACTATCGCATCGGAGTTTTTTCATCTCGCCACAGAAATGCGCTCCCGACCATTTCTCTGATTGCGATAAGTGCCTTATGCCTTAGAACTTGGTCTCGACGCCCGGGTTTATGGAGGGGAAGTGGTTAGGGGCTGGCCGAAAGGGGCTAAGCATGTTTTTCAATAAAAATGTGTTTTTAGACTTAAAAAACAACATTTTTCAGGCTTAACAAGGGTTCCGGTAGGTGAATAAAGGGGTTCTAAAATCAAATGAAGGGATTTCACTTGGTTTTAAAGGATGGAATGGATGATTTGGAAAACTTAGGAATGATTTTGGAGTTAGAAGGGGAAACTTTGCAAAGGGGGAAGGGCTACAATGGGAAATTGGCAGAGTTACAGAGGGGAAAATGGAGGCCTTTCTGATCACAAAGTTATTACAGGCAGTGAGCTTTTTTTTTTTTACATGAGAATAGCAATGAAAACCTTTTTTAAGGTAATGGATACATAGAGGCTTCAGGATGAGAGATTTTCATAGGAAATGTATCTCTTGAAGGCTCATAAAAAATATTTAGCCACCTATTTGCTTGATAAAAATTTCATAGCTGACTAACATCACCTATGCTAGGTGGAATTCTAGTATGATTTTTACTTCGTAGATGCCCCTACTTAAGTCAAACTATTTAATTTTCACTGCTTAGATGCTCCTATGCAATGTTTAAAATTAACATTAAAGATTATTAGTTTAAAATATTATATCAATTGATCTCTTATTTATAATATATATATATATATATATATATATATATATATATATATATATATATATTATAGCAATTGACGTCTTATTTATAATTTATAACTTCTATATATATATATATATATATATATATATAGTATGATGTTGATGATTAGATTTGTATTTTTTTTTTTAACTTTAAGCTTTCTTTTATTTTCTTTCTCCTTTTTTTTTTCTTTTTTTTGACCTTTGTGTAGTTCTCTAAGGTTTTTTACTTTATAATTTATAAAATTTAATTAAATAGTTTAAAAAATGTTAAAACATTAATTCTATTATAACATTTTTTTTAATTTAATTAATTTATTTTTAATATAATTCGATTGAGCCAAAATATTATTTTATTTTATTTTTATGTAATTTGAGTAAATCAAAATGTATAATAGAATATTACAATAATGTTTAACAAGTCATTATAACAACTCTTCAATACTAAACTAAGAAACTCTTCCATAGTAAGCTAATAGAGCCTCTTTGATGCAATAATAATTATCTCTATACAAATTAATACTATAAATTAAATTACTAATTATAACTTTAATAATGTTATAAGATAACCTTAGTATTTATATAAACTAATACAATAATATTAATTATAATTATATATATTCTTTAACTTAATAAAAATAAAATATATATTATTTATGATATAATTGAGGTTAGATTATTTTCCTTCATTCCATTATATATCTATAAATTTGAAGTTTTTTTTGTTTTCTTGACTTGTGAAAATGAATTTAATTAAAAATTCTCAATCACATGAAAATGAATATTACAATTAATAGTCAAACTATAATATAACGTAGTTACAATTATAAATGCAGTACTACTTATATTTAATAATTTTATACATTATATTACATGATTAATTAATTTTTATTAGTATAGTGTTTTTTTTTAATTAAATATTATAATTATTTTTTTTTGTCAGTGTGATTATTTTCGAATAGGTTTCAAGAATTTAATTAAATTATCAATAATTATTAGTAATTATTAGTGATTTAACCTTTATAGATATTTTCGAATAGCTTTCAAGAATTTAATTAAATTATCAATAATTATTAGTGATTATTAGTGATTTAACCTTTATAGATTATTTTAAAATATTTTTAGTAGTATATACAAATTAAAGTTGAGTTTTATCTGCAAAATAGTTATGTTTTTTTGTGCTTTCAATTTATTTGCTTAATTATAAAAAAAACATATTAAGAAATGATATATGAAGTGAGTTATGAATTTTTGGGCATGTGGTATTGATAAGATGGTAACAAAGTCTAGATTAAAAATCCCCATAGTAAAATGAAAGTAAATTTCCATAATTAAAAATATTATTCCAAATTTTTTAATATATATAGATATATATTATTTCTTTTATAATAAATAATAATAATAATAATAATAATAATTAATATTTATTATTTTAATGTTGAGAGTGTAACCTTCTGTGATCCATAACATTTTAATTATAAATCTTCTGGGAAATCACATAAGGAATTTTTGAAACCGATGCGTTTCGAACTACCAACTGTAGTTCATCATCAGGATTCGAGCTGCTTCGAGCACTCAACTACGCTGATCATTTTCCATGGTTACGAGTGTTCAATCCACTGTCGTTGTGCTAGGCTTGTTCCACATGTCAGATTGTTTATTAATGACATCATCAAGGAGGACTCGCGGAATAATAACATGACTAAACCAAAATTTATGGACGTCCTCCTTTCGTTCGAAGGAGAAGATAAGCTAGAGGACAATGATATGATCATTGTTCTATCTTTAACATAATTAAACACATCAATTAATTTACAGTTTTTGTGTCAGAAATAAAGGTTTCATCTCTTGTTTCGGACATTGATTTAGGAAATGTTGGCAGAGACACAACTTTTCTTATAGAATGAAGAATGGTGTAATTTTTGCTCGATGTGCAAGTACAAATAAAAGTTCAGGATGAGTGAAAAGCATAATGGAATAAAACATCGAGAAGCTACCATATCTACAAGCGGTGGTGAAGGAGTTTCTTAGGATGCATCTGATGGCGACTCTCTTATCACGGGCCCTCCTATGCATGGATGATCAAAACATGGAAATTAGGATGTGCATTAGGCAAGATGGTTATGGTGAACATGTGGTATATTTCTCAATCACCTAGATCCATATTAATCTTAGGTTTATCAAATATTTAGAGAGATAAAATATGTCGAGGTGCAAATCATATTATTTACAATAAAATTTGAAGAAATGTTTGTATTAAGTAGATTTGATTCCTTTTGAAACTTAATAAATTTGAGATTTAGATGGATTTAGACTGGCTTTAGTTTTAAGTGGTCACACAAAATTTATTGAACATCTAATTATTCTTATCACTTTAAATATGTTAATATATCTAAGATTAATTTCGTAATTTCATTTTAATTTTAAATTCTCTCATTTACTTTATTTTGTTGAGATGATAGAGACAAGTAACAACTTGAATAATGGAAAATGATGAAACAAAAAAATTGAATGCAAAGCGACAATGTAACAATGTTGAATGATATAAACTATGAATAATAATAAGGGAGTAAATTACAAACAATCTTCATTGTGATCAATCTCAACTATTTTATTCTACTATTCTTATTGTGACACCTATTAATTTTTCATCTTTTCATATCAATCGAGGGGTTCAAATCATAGACCATTAAGATATTTAACTTCAGATATTGTAGTAAACAATATACCTTGTTTCTCTTTCTCTCCAATTTTAATAGTAGCTTTATCCAAAGTCAACCATTGTGATTTATGGAGTGTTAAACTACACATATTTTTAATGGTAGTTGTTTTGTATTACTTGTTTGAATGCAAAGTGAGTAATAATGTTGGATGATGGAAAATGAGAATGATAAGAATTTGTATTCAATTAAAAATATTCTATAGTTTCATGTAGAGAACATTTCAGATAAGTGAACATTCAAGTATTTTAAGATGGAATTCAAGTATTTTATTTATGGTTGAATTATTGCAACAGAAAAATAAATGAATGTTGTCACTAATTCTTTTGTGCTTCCAATGAAATCAAAGCACACTATAAATATAATTATTTTTAAATTAATATACATCATACATCGAGTTACATAAAATCATTAGGAATAATTTTTCCCAAAGTCTTTTAATACTATGTCAATGTAGAAACAATCATGCAAATACTTTCATTAGTTCCTTTATTAAAATAAAGTATTCAATTAAAAACACAATTTTCCTACATACTGTCACATTCTTTAATTCCAATAGGAAACTTAATAATGCAAATTAGTTATCTTTTATTTAATCTGATTGGAAATTCACAACGAGAAATACCATTCCTCCAAACCAATGTGGGTCTCATGTGGGAGTACCCTCAAATTTTAGGGAAATTTCGAGTGTGCGAGGGAACATCGATATATATATATATATATATATAGTAATACATTGATTCACACATACAATTTAAATTCATAATACAATTAAATAATAACATATATTTATCCATCCTCATCATTCATTTTGATACATACATCATTGTAACACCCTTCAATGAAAAGCAATTATTTTTTTTTCTTTTACTGCAAGTAGGTTGGCATATTATGGGCTATGTGGAAGGCTTGGTGAGAAATTTTAATGTATTAAATTTATTTTAGAATTTATTAATAAGTTGGTTAAGGCATTGAAGGAAATTATGGGGAAAAATCACTAAGTGAAAGTTTCACTTACCACATAGTTAGAGACAATTACTCCCTTTCCCAATGATAAATCATCTCATTTTTTGAAAATAGGAGACTACTGAAAGGGGACATGAAGAGAGAACAAGCCCTTTGGTAGGATGCTGCCAGAGGGAGGAATGACACTGCCAGGGAATAGAGTTCCTTAGTTGATTGACCAGTGGAACTTCATTTTTAGATTAAGTGCCCAGGCTAAATGGCTAAGACTTTAGTTGGTTGGGACCAGGTGGTATTGGGTGAACATATGAAGGCTCTTGGTATGAAAAATGTTATGGAAGTGGAAATTGGCACAAGGGGAGAAATAGTAAAGGTACCATTCCCCTTGGTCGAGAGGAGTGAACTTAGTACTCTATCAATTTCCTGGCAGCCTGAATCTAAACAAACAATTATTTTATTATGTATCTCCAGAACTTGAGTTTTTTCTTGTAATTGTTATGATATAGACTAGTTCCTGTGATGGATTACTGTAATGATTATTTGTAATAAACGGTTTAACTTTTTCTGCAAATAAATTCTGAGAAATTGATTGAATAAACATGTACTGATGGTTATACATAGTGTGAAATATTAGCAAAAATATTTTACGTTAGACAAATCCGAATAAATATAAGGAACATGTTAATTCCAAATTGAATAGCCGAAAGTTTGTCACTGGAAGAGTACATGTCCCTACATATGTATGTATCCATGTCTTCAGAAGGATTTATTTGATTAAACTTTCAACCTATGTGGTGGATATTAATAGTCAGGAACCATTCTAAGACCTTCTTTACAACTTGAGACCTGTGATAGGTTGACGAAGGTCATCCTAAACTTTCAAATTAATTATATATTAATAAAATAATTAAAATACATATTACAACATGAGTTTTTAACAACTATGCATACACAAAAATGTATATATAATCTGAAACTACTAAGTAATTTATAAGAAAAAATAAGAACCAATCATGGCACAAATTAAATATGAAACTGTTTATACACTACAAGTCATACATATAACAATCAGTTACACAGATCCAGGCAAATGAACCCCAAAAAACCAAGAAGGTTTTATGTTATACAAGGAATATAATGTAGATGAAATAGAATGGTCTTTCGACCTACATAAAGGGAAAATAATTTCCTTTTCAAAGAAAAAAAATGTCTGTGTTAATTTAGATTCAGGTGGGAACCCTTTATGCGTAGAGCTTAGAAAATTGTGGTGAAATCTAATTCTAATTTTAAGGATTCTAACTAATAAAAAATAAAGTAATAAATTCTGAGTAACAATGACACTTTCTTGGATAATAAAACCCTAACAGGCTTGACAGCTCAAATCCCTTGTGCCAGAGCTCCAATACAAGAATCAAACATAACACCCACCCCCCAGAAAACCCCCCAGAAATAAGGAAGATGAGTAATGGAGTAACTTGTGATGAGTTGGATAAATGTTGAAATTTAAGGTAAATCTATTTCCACAACAGCAGCATCACAAACTTGGAAGGAAAAGGCCAGTGGTTGGGTTATGTATACATATTTTTGGTTGGTGAAAGAATGAAACACAGTAATTGGTAACAAAGAAGGATTAATTGCCTTAGATTTCTCTCCTGGAAAAAAATCATACCCTTCCTTATAATAACAAAGACATAATCTCTCTAGTCGAAATCCACTACAAAATGAGTATTCATTGTTAACGAGCATAGGGTTTTCTTTTATAGGCAGGAAATGAAATTTAACCCTTTAATTACCTTAATAGTTGAATGAAAAGAACTAAATTTCGGTGATAATTCTAAGGGGAAACCTTCCGAGTCATGGGGTACAAACAAACTCTATAGCCAAAATTATAGATAAAACGTATATATAAAAATTAAGGTCAAGGGTGACAAAATATGACTCTTATAAACAGGGCTACACTTACCTGGAAAGAAATGAACAATCATAGCTTCACTAGACTAGCCATGAATAGACTAGAATAAACCCTAACTTACCTTTGACAGTTAAGAACAAGGAAGTGAGAGGGTTATCGACCATGAGAAACTATGAATTTTCTTAAACTAATTGAGATGGTCTAAGCTCGCACTTTATGCATGCATGAAACTAACCTACAAAATTAACACAAACCCAAATTTATAAATTTCTATGTACAAATTCAATAGGTGAGGATTATGTGTGTACACATTACCAACTATGAATAAGATCTAACCCATGGGGTAGTTCCAAATTGTGTAAAGATCCATTTCAATAACACAACCTTTTATGCTATTAAAGTTAATATATGTTAATTGATATATAGGAATAAGTAAATAATATGTACCATGTGATTATCATCATCGAACTATAGTTAATTAGTAGGTATAATAGTAATAATAATAAAAAACTAAGGATGTATGTGGAAAGTGGTACCAGAGCTGAAGGGTTAAACGTTGTGGCATGTTTAAGGGAAAAATAAGAATTGCAAACCATGGAAATCCTACCTAGAGGACTAGATTTCGTATTGTTACCTAAATTAAATCTTAAAAAATGAGTATAGCTAAGTAAAAATATTTATAAATAATATATATATATATATATATATATATATATATATATATATATATATATATATATATATATATATATATATATATATATATATATATATATATATATATATATATATATATATATATATATTCATGAGTACATTGTAGTAATTCCATTACATGAATTAAGTTACCAAAGTTGATACAATGGATGGCTAGGTGAACAACCTACAATTTGGAAGATTTATTCAATAACATGATAATTAAGTAGATCATGTCTTGGTAATTCTAGATAAGGAAAGAAGCTTATTATCTGGAACATGTACACAAATAAATCATAGTATGTACACATAAGTAAGCTAAGTGAAGTAACAATATATAAGATGGCAAGAATGAGAAAAGGAAGTCATTGATGGTAAAACAAAATTTCGGAAGGAAAGCTATAACATTTTGTGGAACATTTACCATGAAAAAAAATGCATTGTACATTGTTAAAAAAGAAAACAAGAAAGAAAGAGTTGTTCCCATAGTTTATATTTATCTTAGAATGAATATGATACTTGATATGATTTTATCTTTTCATTCTCTCCATTTTATTGTGTTTCTATAAAAAAAATTGTCTCCTTTTAATAAATCAACACCTCATCAATCATACATGCATATATTGTTGACATAGTGACTGCTTGACCCAACTGCAAATAAATTTCGGAGTATTTCCAATCAAGATATAACAGGTACATGATAACCAAAAAATAACTGGCATGTTCTTATGGATCTCGATGCAATGTCAATCCATCCACATTTCTACTTATTTATGCATATCATATTACCTTGATTAAATATTCAACCCATATGTTTCCTAGTTCAAATTTTGATTAGCAATGTTGGAATTCATAATTAGAATCAATTGAGGATTTTTTTGTTGGGAACAAACATTGTAACCTAGAGATACAACTCTCTCATCGAATGTACATAATGCAGTGCACCGATCTAAACTCAGCTACTCCATATATCCATTTCCATTGTTATTGAGCATATTGGATTACGAAGAGGTTGCAATATGTTTCAATTGATCTCTAATCCATCAGACTTTATTCCTCATACTCACATTCTATTCAAGATATTTTTGAACCAATGAAGAGGAGTCTATCGATGTTGTGTGTGCTATGAGTTTTGTGTTTTCTAGAGCTAATATAAACATGATGACACCATTAATCATAATTTAAATCAAGAATAATGTGTCATTATAAAATTATTGTATGATATTCATTTATAATACCATGATTCACTAATTGGCTTATTCTATAAATGCCTCGCCTTTGGAAATGATAAGTTTAAACAAGGACAAAAGGACAAGAGAATTTTGATTATGACTAAAAATGGCAATTTCAATATCTAGAGATTGATTTAATTTGACAGAGTAAACAAGAATATAAGCAGGCTAAAGAACGCCCTACGAGTCTGTAGAGTATTGTTATCTTAGTAGCAAAATTTGTTCCATTTTCCTAACATAATGTATTGTAAATGTTTCTAGATAATATGGTCTATAAAATGCTATGATTGGATCTTACCTGGTAATTGACACCGTAGTTACTGTGAATGTGGTGTGAAGAATTAAAAGGTAAAAAAAAGGATAAGTGTGAATGTTAAGAGAGAGTTTAATGGTATTCATGTGTGAGGAATGGGTTAATTCCCAAGCCAAGCGATAGGAGACCACAACTTAGAAATCAATCCCATCCTGCCTATTAGAGTTATGGGCACCAGAAAGACAACACCTTACAATATATCCACAAAAGGAAAATATATAATATAACCCTGTCATCAAAATATTGAGAATCAGTAAGAATATATGGATAATGGACCTTGTAACTAATGAAATGGAAATATACAATGTCATGAACGAAACATAATTATAGTTCTAGCCTTAACAATAACATAACCTACATATGATAGGGCATATATGACATCAAATACTCTGAAGATTTTTTTTTCTTGATGTGAATGGAAGGATTGATGATGGAAACAGATAAAAAAGGAACAAGGAGATAACCTAGTAATAGAAATAAGGAAATGAGACTTATATTTTTATAAAATTCAAACTCGTGATAAATGGAGTATCAATAGGCTATTAACTGAAGCGATTACTTATGCTTATTGACATGGGCAGGACAACATGCCACCAACAGATAATTACCCCAAGAAACTTCAATATTACTCTTACATAATCAAATGAAATTTTTCCAAATGACTGATTAGGATTGGCTTGGAAAATCAATATGTCAAGACAACCATATTAAAATGAGGTATTGAGAAATCTGATAGAAAAATAAGGTACCAGGGGAGAAGATCCCATATTTTGGGCATATGTAACCCCAAATACCATAATCAATAAATTGCAAAATGGGAAAAGGATGTAAACCCAGGAAGAAATTTAAGAGGAACTCATAGATGAGGGTATGCAAGAGAGGTACCATTGCAAGATTTGGTGACGTGAATCCCCTGTTATCCTTCGTTGATTTTAAGTATGTCATACTACTCGAATCTATGCTCTTTATTTATCATAGAGAGCTTTTTTATTATTACCTTGTGCCTTCAAACCTCAATAGTATTTATTAATATTAGGGGGGAAATTATAAAACCAAGGAAATTAAATGAATTTTAAAACCTTGATTATGGTTTCTACATATAACTTACATGGACATGTCTATTTTCACTTAATTAAGGACAAATATAACATCCATCGTGAATATGGTAAGATATTGTGATATTAGGTATCAGAAAATTAGATGGGACATACGAGATAAATCATTGACGGAGAGCCATCGAGGCGACTTCAAACAATGGAACTCCTTAAATAAATAAATAAACCTATAAATAAAAGATAAAAGAAAGGGGGAAATGAGATAATGATAACAAGTATGATTACTATCAACTCTCATGTTGAGATACTTACTTTCAAGTTGAGATAAGCTGGTTGTTTATTAAAATTACACAAGGTCCTATGGGTCAATTATTGAAGGGACTTTTTGATTGATTGAATTAATATATATATATATATATATATATATATATATATATATATATATATATATATATTGTAACTAATATATAAGGTGTGTGTGGGATAGGTGATTGTATATGAAAATAAAAGAGGAAACTTCCATGACTTTACAGGGAGGCGGAATAACATACAACTTTCATCAACCACTCATAGTGCAAGATAGAAAAAGGGGCAGATTGAAGGAATGTTACAAAGTGAATTCCTCACTTGCGTTAAGAGGAAATAAAAATATCCTAGAAAAACATAATTAAGTGTACCCGGAGGAAGTGGTCAGCAATATAGCCACCTAGAACATGGCAGGGAAGGGAAATAATCCTAAATATCACTCATACATATATAACATTTGAAATTGAAATAAAAGCATTATAACACTTAAAAATATGACAATTCATTACATGCAATCTAATGTAAATACAATAACAATTAATTGTTCCTAAAATATTTTTACCTTTACGAAAAGAGTGCAAATGAATTGATAATTTCCTTGGCTAAAATTTACAACAGAACCACATGGTTGGAATTATGTTGACTGGCATAGTTATCGAGTAAAAAAAAATTATTTGATAAAATTAATGTGATTTCAGGTTGTTATCCTTCATTGAGTGTGATGCAGTATGATGACCCTTGCAGAGTACAAAACAAAAATAATTGATCATGGTTGTAACATCATTTGAAATGATTATATATGTATTCTTCATTAACTCTAATAGAAACTAAAAAACAGCCAGATTATGGTGAATGTGGGTCAAACCAAACAAATCATCCTTGTTGAACTTTAGTACATTGCTAAACGAAGTGAAATCATGTTGCAGGAGAACGCTATTTCCAAAATTAAGGTGCAACAAAGGAATTTGAGCCCAAAAAAGGGAAGATATGAAGATGAAAATTTGAAGTGAGGAGCATTTCCATCATATTTTGAAAGGCTAAAAGAAAACACCAAGGATGATGTTTCATTCGAGGGGTGGAATATGTAACAACTCTCAGGGAAAAGTAATTCTTTGTTTTACTTTTACTACAAGTAGCTTGACTGATTATGGCCTTTGTGGAAGGCCTAATGACAAATTTAAATGCATTAAATTTATTTTAAAATTTATTAATAAATTGGTTAAGGAAGCCAAGGAAATTACAGGGAAAAGTCACTAAGTGAAAGTTTCACTTACCATAAAGTTAGAGATAGTTACTCCCTTTCCTAGAGATAAATCATCTCATTTTTGGAAAAAGGGGACAATATTGAAAGTGGAGATGAAGAGAGAACAATCATTCTTGTAGGAGGCTACCATAGGGATGCAAGACCCTGCCAAGGAATCAAGTTCCTGAGTGGTTTGGCCAATGGAACTTCATTTGAAGCCCAAGTACTCATGCTAAATGTCCAAAGTATTGCTGCTTGGGACAAGGTGGTCTTGGGTGAACCTGTGATGGTTCTTGGTCTAAAAATTGTCTTGGAAGTGGAAAATTTCATGAGGGGAGAACCTGTAAAGGTACCATTCTCATAGGTCGGGAGGAGTGGACTTAGTACTCTGTCAATTTGAATATTAAACCTAAAAAGATAAGTATTTTATTATGTATCTCCATAACTTGAGTTGCTTCCTATAATTATTATTATATAGACTAGTTCCTGTGATGAATTACTGTAATGATTGTTTTTAATAAATGGTTTAACTTCGTCTGCAAAAAAATTATGAGAAATTGACAAAATGAACATGTAATGATGGTAATACATAGTGTGAAATATTACCGAAAATATTTTATGTTAAACAAATTTGAATAAATACAAGGAAAAGGTTAGTCCCAAATTGAATAGATGGAAATTTGTCACTAGAAATTTGTCACTAGAAGAGTACATGTTACTACATATATATGTATCCGTTTCTTCAGAAGGATGTATCTTATTAACCTTTTAGCCTAGGTGGTGGATATTAATAGTTCTGAGACCTTCTTTACAACTTGATACCTATGACAGGTCAATGAAGGTCATCCTACACTTTCAGATTAATATCTATTAATAAAATTGTTAAAAGACATATTACAACACGAGTTTTTAACAGTTACGAATGACCAAAAATGTATATTTATTCTGAAACTTCTAAGAAAGTTAGAAAAAAAAAATAAGAATTGCCTTGGCCGAAATTAAATATGACACTGTATATACACTACAAGTCGTACATATAACAATCACTTACATAGAGCTAGGGAAGATAACCCTACGAAACAGGAAGATTTTATGTTGTATAAGGAAAATACTATAGCTGGAATAGAATGGTATTTCGACCTACATGAAGGGAAGATAATTCCTTTTTCAAAACAAAACAAAAAAAAGGAAAAAGAAAATACATGTGTTAATTTATATTCTGGTGGGAGACCTTTGTGCGTAGAATTTATAAATTCTGTGGTAAAATATAATTCTACTTTTAAGGATTCCAACTCATAAACAATAATGTAATAAATTTTGAGTGCCAAAGACACTGGGTTGGACGATAAAACCCTAGTGAGCTCTAAAGCTTGAATCGCTTGTGCAAAAGTTCCACTACGAGTGTCAGACATAACACCCACCCCACGAGAAACCTCGAAGAGGGGTGTGATAGAATAACCTGTTCTGAGTTGGATAAATGTTGAAATTGAAGGTAAATCCACTTCCACAATAGGAGCATCACACTTGGAAGTAAATGGCCAGGGGTTACGTCATGTATACATATGTTTGACTGGTGAAAGAATGAAACATGGTAATTGGGGACAAAGAAGGATTAATTACCTTAGATATTTATTATGGTAAATAACCATATGTCGCCCTAGAATAACAAAGACTCTCATGTATTTAGTTGAATGCCACTGCAAAAGGAGTATTCATTTTTAACCAGCGTAGCATTTTATTTTCTGGGAAGGAGATAAAATTTAACCCTCTAATTACCTTAACAGATGAATGCAAATAACTCAATTTCAATGATAATTATAAGGGGAAACCTATTGAGTCAAGGGGTGCCCACTTTGTAGGGAAAATTAAAAGAAAAATTATAGATAAACGTACATATAAAAATTAAGGCCGAGGGCGACAAAATATGACTCCTATAAACGAGACTACACTTACCTGGTGATACCCGAACATTGGTAGCTTCACTGAACTAGCCATGAAAAAGCTGGAATAAACACTGACTTACATGTGACAGTTAAGAACGAGGAAGAGAGAGGGTAGTCGAACATGAGAAAATATGTATATTTTTTAACTAGTTAAGATGGTCCAAGCTCACACCGTATGCACACGGGGGGATAACCTCAAAAATTAATATGAGCCCCAATGTATAAAGTTATACATAAAAATTCAATAGGTGAGAGTCATGTTTGTATGCCTTACCAGCTATGCATATGATCTAATCCATGGGGTAGTGCCAAATTGTGTAAAGATCCATTTAAATGGTGTAACCTTGCATGCTATTAAAGTTAACATTTGTGAATTGGTATATAGGCCTAAGTAAATCTTATGTTCCGTTTGATTATAATCGTCGAACTATTGTTAATCAGTAGGTATAAGAGTAATAATCATTTTTTAAAGGTTGTGTGAGACAATCATACATACGAAATACTCATCATTCATCCATACCATGAGATTCAATAATGAAATATTCAAATACATTGATCCATATCATTCTTCATTCATCGCTCTATAATCTAAATTTATTTAAAAATTAAATTCATCATTCATCATTCTAAAAGAGCTTAATGGTAGGAGAGAAAATCTCGACAACGGTAAGAGAGCACAACGTGACAACGGAAACAGAGCACTCAACAGAGCTCGATGACGGACAAGAGAATTTGGGAAATGAATAGGTAAGTTTTAACTTTTTAATTTTTACTTTTGTTTTACATTTTATTGATTTTTTTTTTTTTTTTTTTCAAGTTTTTTGATACGTGAATTTTCATTTTTTTTATATATTAAGTGTTATTAGAAAAATTGAAATGGGGACACCTAGAATCACCCCTTTTTGGGACTCACGCCCCCCACATTGGGGAAAGGCACCCCCCCTCTCTCCCCATGACTTCGAAAAAGGGTAGCATGGGGAAACACACCCCAGATGTACCCATGTCCTGGTGCATGGACTGTGAGGGTTGCGTGAATCTAACCATGGGGGACGCGTCCCCGTGGACCATTGCTCCAAACTATTGAGAACGGAAATTAATTCCAATTCTCCCTTGAGCCTTTTCAATTCGAGAACACCAACTTAGAGAATGATCAACTATATTTTTTCTTAGGCGTCAAGACCACTTAGTCTAGCCTAGAACTCACAACCTCAAATCACGCTTAGGGTTTCTACTGGTTCTGAGTCCACCTCAAGAATAACCTACATGTAGCTTCTTGCCATACCATTTTCTTTATTCTCTCACATGCCTCCACCCTACTATTCCTGCCTTCCTTCTCCTTATTTTCCCAATGAGATGTAGTATCTCTAGGAAGAGAGAAAAAGGTAAATGTCTCTAATTGTATGGTAGTTGAAAATTGAATCTTGCATCTTTTACATGAATTCCAAAACTTATCATGATTTCCTTTTTAAACCAAAAATAAATTAAAATATTTTTTAACACTAAAGTTTCACTACCATTTTCACCAAGCTCATAAGTTACCCAGTCTGGTGTAGTAAAAGTAAATGAAAAAATATTTACGGTACCTGGGGGTGTTACACTGAGTCCTAAGATGATTGGCATGCCTAACAAATCATTTGATTAGTCGTAACCTAGGAGAATATAAAGGTGAAAATAATTATATTATTTTGTATTAATGGAGAAAAGGTTACACAAGTTGTAACGTATCTCCTTAGTTTAGGATTTCTTCCTAGAGTTTAGGGGTTTGGTTGCAACTTCCTAACTTCTAGTATTGTACTTAATGATGTAATCTTTCATTCATGAATGTAGAGTGTACGAGAGTGATCTCTCAGTTCAAAGTGTAGTCTCCAGGTGCAGGCCTCACCTGTGAACTACATCTCCTTCTTTTCAATTCTGTTCATATTTTATCTTGGTATCAGAGCTCAGATTGGGTGAGCCTGATTTTTTATCGCCTTTGTGGCTGAAGTGCCTTTGTGGCCAGTTTGCCTTTGCGGCAGAATCGCCTTTGTGGCTTGAGGTGCCTTTGTGGCCGCGTGTACACGAGAGCTTTGTGCTCAACTGAGTAGGTGGACTGCAGAACACATAGCTCGGACTCAGATGTTTTTTTAATTTTTCTGAGTAGAAGGGGGTTGGCGTGCTTTTCGGGCTGACAGTCGCGCCAGGAAGCGCAACTGGTGTGTCTGTTCGGCCATTAATCGCGCCACCGCGCCAAAATACCAGATTGGCGTGGGATCGCACGGAAAAATCGCGCCAAGTGTTTTTCCTTGCACCGTTTTCATCTAGGCGCGGATTTTTCGCTCGGGAGGGCGCCAAATCACCTTCAAGGGGATCTGCGGGAAGCCTCATCTTTGTTTGACGATTTGCGGAGAAGCAGATCGGAGAAGTTGCGGATCTGTCCGGGAGAGGCAGATCGGATCAGTTTTGATCAGATCGGTTTTGTGGTTGTATTGAAAAACAACGAATTTGCTCATCGGAGTGAGATTGAATTGCAGATTTTTGCTGGATCTAAATCGAAGATATAGTGGGTGGATCAGGAGACTGGCAGAAAAGTGGCAGATCGGGTGTGAGGATTTGGCATGTATTGATTTTTTTTTTACTGTTGGGTAGATTCACTTGCTTCTAGATCAAGATGAGTAATACAATGGAATCTTATCTCCACGAGTCTGGAAAACTCGATGGATCTAACTTCACAAACTGGAAGTTTAAGATTTAGACCTTGCTTGAGGGTGTGAATGCTTGGTCCATAGTTACAGGTGATGAGCAAAGGCCGAATTTGAACACAGGGACACAGGAGCAAGAATGGGATAAACGAGAGAACAAGGCGAAAGTTTTGCTGAAGATGTCTGTAAAGGACAAAATTATCCCTCACATCAGAGACTGTAAAACATCTGCGGAGATCTGGATGACTATCAAAAGGCTGTACCAGACCCAGAATACAAGTCTAATTATGGCACTTAAAAACAAACTGTTCTCAATGACGATGGATGAAAGTGAGACCGCTGTTACATTTATCGCGTGAATCAGAGATGTGAAAGACGGATTGGGGGACATCGGGGAGAAGGTGTCTGACTCCGATCTCGTAACAATCACAATGAACGGGATGCGAGATGAATTTCAAATGTTCATCACTGGATTGGCGGCAAGGGAGAAAGTGCCTTCATTTGAAGATCTGACAGGGATCTTGCTGCAAGAGGAGGAGCGGCGGCAGAAATTGAACCCCCAGAGTGATGATCTTGCGCTGATGGCGAAACGGCGACCTTTCAGAGGGAAGCAGCCACAACAACAATCACAGCCGCGACTGAAGCAGAAAGGAGGTACATCGCAGAAGAGTCCATATAAAGGTATGCTTGCAAATAATCCTGTAAAGAAATGTTATTATTGTGGAAAGAAGGGTCATGTACAGAATGTATGCTTTAAGAAGCAGGCTGATGATGCAAAGAGGAAGCTGGTAATCGCAAATCACAGAGGATACTTCATTGAAGAAGATGTAGATGAAGATTTCAGTCATGAATTTCGACTGTTCACAGTCGACTGTGCCCTTTCAGCATCTAATGAGGACGACATATGGTATGTCGATTCCGGAGCATCCTCTCACATGACAGGTAAAAAGGAATTTTTTGAAAGTCTTGAAGAAAGTACATATGGATCAAAGATTTATTTAGGAGATGATAGTGGATACGAGATTAGAGGTTATGGGGTTATTCCAGTCAAGTTACCAAATGGAAAAATCAGTCATCTTAAAAATGTTTTATATGTAGCTGGAATTAAGAAAAATCTGATATCTGTATCCATGATAACTGATCAAGATATGCAAGTCGAGTTCTTCAAGACTCATTGTGTCATAAAGGATTGCAGGAAAGAAATTATTGCAACAGGTGTGTGCGTTGGAAGCCTATACAGACTAGATGTAAAGAGTATATCAAAGTGAGCCATGGTTGCAGGTGGATCGACAGCTGAACAACTCTGGCATCAGAGATTCAATCATTTGAATTTGCAGGACTTCATGTTATTGCAGAGAAAAGGTATGGTTGAGGGGATCCCTATCTTTCGTAATACTCAGTTAAATTTTGATGGTTGTGCCTTAGGTAAAATGCATAGAGAACAGTTTCCTGTGCATGATAGGAGGAAAGAAATAGATATTTTAGAACTAGTGCACACTGATATATGCGGACCTATGCAGACGAGGTCGCTAGGTGGAGTGTATTATTTTCTGTTATTTACTGATGACTGCACTAGATATTCATGGGTTTATTTTCTGAGTAATAAAAGTCAGAATTTCCAGTGCTTTATAGAATTTAAAACCTTGGTGGAAAATTTTTTTGGTAAGAGTATAAAAATTCTCCGATCTGATCAAGGGGGAGAATACAAGTTAGGGGAATTCATGAAATTCTGCAAATCTCACGTGATTGTACAATAGTTTACAGTGCCACACACACCACAGCAAAATGGAGTTGCAGAGCGTAAGAACAAAACCTTAGTAGAGTGCGCAAGGAGCATGTTACAAGGTAAGGGTCTATCTAATAGTTTTTGGGCAGAGGCTATTAATACTGCTATATATTTAAAGAACAGAAGTCCTACCAGGTATCTTGGCTTCAAAACTCCTTTTGAAGCTCTATATGGATTCAAACCAGTAGTAAACCATCTAAGAGTATTTGGGTAAAAATAATTTGCCCATATACCCAAAGCTGATAGGAATAAATTAGACCCTAAAGCTGTTAAATGCATCTTTGTTGGTTATGGCATAGAATTTAAAGCTTATAAGTTGTTCAATCCTTAGTCTCGTAAGATATTTGCAAGAAGGGATGTAGTATTTCATGAACAGGTTCAGGAAGGGAAAGATGACATCGGTGATGATTGGCACATTCCATTGTTGATGGATGAAGGCAGCAAGGATGAAAGAGAGCTGGAGCAGAAACAGAAACAGGAGCAGAAAGAAGAACAATGAGAAGGTGATAATGCAAGCCCAATTAGAGTTGAAGAAAACAAATTTGAGGTAATTCCCCTACTAAGGAGATCAAGTAGGAAGACTCAAATACCATTAAAATTGAAATACTATGCTTTGATGTCAGATGTTTTGAACATTGTAGAGCCCACTAATTACAAAGAAGCTAGTCAATTTAAGGAGTGGAGAGCTGCAATGAATGAAGAGATAGAATCTATTCTTAGAAATGACACTTGGGACTTAGTTGAACTGCCTAAGAATAAAACACCCATAGGATGTAAATGGTTGTTTAAACCAAAAATGAATGCGGATGGAAGTATTGAAAAACTGAAAGCTAGGCTGGTTGCAAAGGGGTACTCACAGCAGGAAGGTATATATTTTGATGATACCTTTGCACCTGTAGCAAAGTTAAATACAATTAGAATGCTTATTTCGTTAGCTACTAAATATAATTGGGAGCTACACGAGCTTGATGTCAAATCTGAATTTTTAAATGGTGAGTTAAAAGAGGAAATTTACTTAATACAGCCAGAAGGGTTTGTAAAGCAGGGGCAGGAACATCTTGTTTGCAGATTGAAAAAGGCTTTATATGGCTTAAAGCAAGCACCCAAGTCTTGGTACGAAAAGGTTG
The DNA here is from genome assembly GCA_034641835.2 of Pinus albicaulis. Taxonomy (NCBI): domain Eukaryota; kingdom Viridiplantae; phylum Streptophyta; class Pinopsida; order Pinales; family Pinaceae; genus Pinus; species Pinus albicaulis. The sequence continues at coordinate 882,433,356 of CM076572.1, forward strand.
GTTCTTTCTTTTTAGAGAATGGTTTTCATAGAAGTTTAAATGACCCAAATTTGTATACCAAGTACAATAAGCAGGGGCAGATTATTCTGATTTCTTTGTATGTAGATGACATGATTATAACAGGAGATACATATGATTTAATCAGAGGAATCAAAAGGCTTATGGCACAAGTTTTTGAAATGAAAGATCTCGGAAGTCTTCATTACTTTCTGGGACTAGAAATATGGAGAGATACTGGGCAAACTTTTCTTACCCAAGGGAAGTATGCCAGAAATCTGTTGGAAAAGCTTGGTATGGATCAGTGTAGATCAGCAGCGACACCTTTGCAGTAGAATTTGAAGTTGTGCAGTGATGATGGCACTAAGGAGGTTGATGGCACAATGTACAGATAGTTGGTTGGCAGCTTGATATATCTTACCACAACCAGACCTGACTTGGCATACTCTGTTAGTGTGTTGAGCCAGTTCATGTCAAAACCGCTTGAAAGTCACTGGGTAGCAGCAAAAAGCGTGTTGAGGTATCTTTGTGGTATTGTTAATTATGGAATTTTATACACTAACACATTTGATGTTATTCTAGTAGGTTTTTCAGATTCAGACTGGGCAGGTAACCTGGATGATCGAAGGTCTATCACAGGTTACGCATTCAGCATAGGATTCGGGGTCATAGCATGGAGCAGCAAGAATTAGAGTACTGTAGCACTGTCTTCATGTGAAGTTGAGTATCAAGCATTGTGCAGCAACGTGTGAAGCGATCTGGTTGAGAAGGCTTCTCAATGATGCAGGAGAAGAACAACAGAACTCTACTTCCATCAAAAGCGACAACCAGAGAACTATTAAATTAGCATACAATCCAGTGTTTCATAAAAACACCAAACATATAGACACTCAGTTCCACTTTGTCAGAGAGAAACTACAGTCAAAAGAAATTATTGTTGAATATTGTAAACTTGTGACAATGTGGCTGATATTTTTACAAAGCCTCTTGCACGTGTGAAGTTTGAATTGTTTAGAAGGATGCTAGGAGTTCAAGACAATCCTTTCTCCATTAAGGGGGGAAGTTGAAAATAATTATATTATTTTGTATTAATGGAGAAAAGGTTACACAAGTTGTAACGTATCTCCTTAGTTTAGGATTTGTTCCTAGAGTTTAGGGGTTTGGTTGCAACTTCCTAACTTCTAGTATTGTACTTAACGATGTAATCTTTCATTCATGAATGTAGAGTGTACGAGAGTGATCTCTCAGTTCAGAGTGTAGTCTCCAGGTGCAGGCCTCACCTGTGAGATACATCTCCTTCTTTTCAATTCTGTTCATATTTTATCTTATAACCCATTGAAATCATCATATCGTACTTGGCCTGCACCACACTAGACCTGAGGCCACACTAGCCCTCAACATGGTTGATTTATTTCCCATAAAAATTAGAACGAGTGACCTTTACACTACACAATAACTTAACAATAACCTCTCACTATGTGCTCTATTCCTCTCGCTATGTGCTCTATACCTTGTGAGTGACATAAACTTTCAATAATAATATAAAATTTTATATAAATAATAATATTCTTATATTATTTTATTAAATTAAAAAAAAAAAAAAATTTGAAAAATAGCGAGAAATAAAAAATAAAGTCAAATAACAACCCTAATGGAAAACGGAAACCGACATGATCGATCATATATATATGTTTAATTATATTATTAGGCCTTATCACCCAGTTCTAATGCTTATATGTTTTAGAGTTCTGAAGGATTTTTGGGTTATAATTGTTTAAAAATATTTATGTTTTTTTTTTTAATTCTAAATTGAAGTTGTGATTTTTTAATAATTAGATGTTTTAAAATTTTTTATATATTTAATTTATATATATTGAAAAACACATTTTAAGAAAAAATAATAGTAATAAAATATTTTTTTCACATTAAAAAAAAAAAATACTCCAACAACATAAAATAATTATACAAGTCATTTTAATATCTAAAAATCATCTGTAACAAATCGAATTACTTACCATCAAAATTAGTTGGAGCCATATAACTCTAAATTTTTAAAATCATATGTACAAAATTGAAATTAGTCAGAGTCATATAACCGAAAGTTACCATAACACCGACGAGAAATTTAATAAACAAACGTTGTTTCTCTGTGTAAAGTGGTGGTTGTAATAAGGCAATAATTGCAAAGAAAACGGTTTTTTTATAATATAAGGTCGTTGTTGGAAATAGGGAATAATACAGTAAAAGCCCCGCCCCTCATATATCCAATGAAATGATGAGCGATTTAGGACAAGGAAGACGAGCTCGAAACACAAAGAGTGGTACGTGATACATAGTGAGGTACTCCATTCTTTGCAACAAAAATGGCGTAGACACACCGGCCCCTTGTTTAAGAGGATTTGAGATTTTCCATTTCCTAAGATACAGACAAATAATTATGGAATGAGTAGAAAGGAAAGCGAGATTAAATGGATTAGGAGCGGGCGTTCTCTTGTAGCCGGAGGACTATCAGAGGACTGACAAGAAAATAACAGGATTCAGCACAGTGGCGATAGCGTTGGCCATTATCCAACCCGGTTTCCTTTTATACAGGAACATGGAATACCAACTCCATTGAATGCGCTCCACGTCAGTCTACATGGTGATGCATGGATTCACGAAATCAATTCCTCCTTCCTCGACACTTCATTCCATTATGGTTGTATAAGACAACGCAACACATTACACAATATACACACATCTTGTGATTTGTATGGCAAGAAACAGATATTTATACACAATGAAGAAGATTCTCGAGGCGTGTTCTTGGTGGCAATAGCTTCCTCAAGAAGCTAGACGATTTTTCGAGAAACTCCAAGACATCTCCATTTAATTTTTTTGGCGGGGTTGGTTGAAATCACTGTTCATCCAACACACCCCCTTAATTTCAACCATATGACGGACACACAAAATACACTATAAATATACATAAGACATAATCATACTCTTAATTGACATGCCTGCTTGTCTAAGTCTCAGCTAAGCTTACAACATAGTCTGGATTTTCCACAACACATAACTTACTTCTACAAATCTCAAATCTAGCTTTCCCAAGAGGCTTAGTGAATATGCCAGCTACATTCTCATTTGTATTACAATATATTAAGTCAATTTCCTTTGATTGGACCTTTTTCCTTACAAAATGATATTGTGTGTCTATATGCTTTGACCTTGCATCACATATATGATTTTTTACCAATTTGATGGTGCTTTGATTATCACATTTGATCACTGTAGGTTCTTGTCGAGCTTCACCAACAACTTCAAGTAAATTTCTGAGCCATATAGCTTCAGAGGCGGTACTACATAATGCTTTATATTTTTCTTCAGTTGATGACAAGGAAATTGTTGGTTGTTTCATACTACTCCATGATATCATTCCTGGTCCTATATTGAACACGTATCAAGTGATGTATTTCCTGTCATCTAGATTTCTGGCCCATTCAGAATCAGAATGACCTCTCACTTCAACATTACAATCATTAGTATATTCAGTACCAAAATTGATAGTTCCCTTTAAATATCGAAGGACCCTTTTTGCAGCTATCCAATGGCTCTCAAGGGGCTTAGCCATGAATTGACTAAGTATTCTTACTGCATAAGCAATGCCTGGTCTAGTGGTAGTGAGATAATTCAGGTTTTCCACTAATTGTTGATACAATGTTCCATTCACCTCCTTTGTTCCATCATCATTTCTCAATTTGATATTTTGTTCCAATGGAGTAGTCACTGCTTTACATCTTTTTCATATGAAATCTCTTTAGTACCTCGTTTGTATATTTTCTTTGTGTGATAAAAGTGCTTCCGTTATCCCTCCATATTTCAAGACTTAGACAATAATGCATCTGTCCAAGATCCTTCATCTCAAATTCCTGTGATAACTTCCTTTTTATATCATTAATAATTTTATCGGCACTCCATGTTATTATTAGATCATCAACATATATAGAGAGTAATTCTATGCCTATATTTACATCTGACATGATATACAAATTAGGATCATTTTTTCTTTTTTTAAATCCTTGTTGAAAGAAAAATTCATCTATTTTCTCATCCCAAGATCTAGGTGCCTGTTTTAGTCCATACAAGGCCTTTTTTAAATTGCATGCAAGATGTTCTTGTCCCTTGTTTTCAAATCCTTCTTGTTGAACACAATAAATCTCCTCTTTTAAGTCCCCATTTAGAAAATTTGACTTCACATCTAATTGATATAGATTCCAATCATATTTAGTGGCCAATGCTACCATTATTGTGATTGTGTTCATATTTGCTACTCGAGAAAAGGTATCTTCATAATATATGCCTTTATTTTGCGAATAACCTTTTTCAACCAATCTTGCCTTATACTTTTCTATACTACGATTTGCATTAAACTTTGTCTTGTCCAACCATTTTGATCCTATAGGGACTTTATGGTATGACAACGGAATTTAGTTATTTGATAGCTAGAAAATAGTAATTTTTTTTTTAATCGAGTATAGTATTATTTTGTAATTTTTTCCTTTTCTAATTTTCAATATTGTAAATAAATTACTTCATTTTCATTTTTATATAACTAATTTAACATTATAATGTATATAATATAAATTTATAGATATAAAATTTAAATAACATTTTAAATAATTTTATAGAAAAAGTATTATATATATAATTAATTTATGTTCTATTTATTTGTAATTTATAAATTAATTTATTTGTTACTTATTTGTTATTTATTAAAACTATAATTATAATTATAATTGAAGTCAATTTCTTATAATTAAAATTAACATATATTTATAATACAATTATTTATATTTAATGAAAATAAAAATATTATATCTTATTAGATATAAGGCTTTTGTGATCCATAATGTAGATGAATGTCTTTTGAATTAATCACATCATTAGGATTTGGTCAACGTTTCAAACCAACTATAGTGATTCATACTCAGGACAAGGATGAGAAGCTAATCGATATTAATGAAGAAATAGGGATGCATCATTGTCCGGAAATAACCGTTAAGAAAATATATGAGAAAAAACCAGAATTAATGATGCATCCCTACACCTTTTAAGGAATGTAAGATCAGATTTCTTCTTCGCCACTTGTAATCGAGCTCATTCAAAATGTCGAGCTTTATCAGCCATTTCTCGTCTGTGTAGAGAAATAATGTTAGATCTAAGACTTTTGTGATCCATAATGTATATGAATGTCTTCAGGATTAATCACATCATTAGGATTTTGTAAACATTTCGAACCAACTATTGTGGTTCATCCTCAGGACAAGGAGGGAAATCTAATCAATATTAATGAATAAATAGGGATGCATCATTGCCCAGAAATAGCCATTAAGAAAATATACGAGCAAAAACCAGAATTAATGATGCATCCCTACACCTTTTAAGGAACGTAAGATTAGATTTCTTATTCGCCACTTGTAATCGAGCTTGTTCAAAATGTCGATATTTTTTAGCCATTTCCTTCTGTGTAGGGAATTAATGTTAGATCTAAGAATTTTTTGGTCTATAATATAGATGAATGTCTATTGGATTAATCACATCATTAGGATTTGGTCGACATTTCGAACCAACTATTGTGGTTCATCCTAAAACAGAGGAGGAGAAGTTAATATACAACAGGTTCTGAGTGCAAGTACTGAGTTGCATGTATGTTTTCCTCACTAGTGTTTTCATGCATGGTCTATGAATGTGGATTTTCCTAGCCTTTCCATTTCCTAGAAAACCATGGTATTGTGGGTTTGTTTCCATTTATTGTTTTATGGTTGGATCTCATGATTCATTTAGCTATTGGGTTTAGTTATTAGTTCCTAGAGCCTTGGTTGGACAACCACTCTGGACCCTGGCGGACAGCAGTTGGGTTGAGTTACTAGTCCTAGAGCCTTCGTTGGAAAAAGGCTCTAGAGCCTGGTGGACAACTGTTGGGTTGGGTTACTAGTCTTGGAGCCTTGGTTGGACAAACACTCTGGAGCCCAACAAAAACTGGGGTTGAGTTACTAGTCCTAAAGCCTTGGGTGGAGCAAACACTTTGGAGCCATGGAGGAGCTTCGATGGAGACCAATCCGTGACGGTTAGTGATGTCCGACCATGAGGTGGAATAAATTGTTTAGGGTTTAGATGGTTTGGTCTCTAGAGCCTTGGTCTGGTATTGATTGATGTGTTTTATAAAGTCCCACATTCATGCTTCGAATATGGCACAGGGGTGACTAGCTAATGTGATATTTGGCTCAACCATGTTTATGGTTGGGTGAAATGTGGAAGTCCCATCTTCGGTTGGTTTTTATATTCTGTAATGAAGATCTCATTCCTCCAGTATTCAATATGAAAATGCATTAGTTTATGTATGGGTTTCATTGCTATTGTATCCATGGTATTTATGTTTCTATTATGCTAGTTATGAGAATGTATTTGATCACTGACTCGATGTATGTCTCGATTCATGTTTTTTCCTATAGATGAATATCCCATGTATCTATGGTAAAATTGATTGTATGATAGCTTATTATGTAGGGGAGAAATGATTCTTAGCCATTCTCAGATAAGTATAAAGAGATCCCTTCTTTTAAATCCGTTGTTTATACCTATAGATGTTCTATTTGTGACATGTTTGATGAAATTTTTGTCATGGTTTGGTGGGTTCGGATGAGTTTCGGTTGATGTGATGGCTTCCATATGTTTTTTTTTTAATGTTTTTTTCCCTCTCCTAAAGGTACAAGAAGTTCTCTATGGTGACCTAGGCTGAGGGGCTGAAAATGTGGCACAGATCCTGGAGCTACAAGTGGAAAATTCATTGTTTAGGCCTTAGTCGGTACCTTGACAAGGCTAGCCAATGACTATAGGGTCTATAGCCATTAAATTTCCCTTAAAATCTCACGGATCAACCTCAAAGTGGCTAAAAATCATTTCCCCATCTGGTAACAGGGATCTGGAAGGTTGGATTATCTCGTGGGGAAGTCAATGATGCCATGTAAGGTGTGTTTTTGGTGTTTATGTCGGTTCCACTTCCTTAAGTTCATCTAGGTGGTTGAATCTCATATTAGTATCCCCTCGTCACATGTTTACCCTGGTTGGCCCGTTACTTGGGTAGATGTGGGGAGAGGGTGTTACAGAGCGGTATCAGAGAGTGGTTGCACTCTCCTTGAGCCGTGTATGTTTTTTGTGCATACATTTTAATTACATATATGTTCCTCGTGATTATGTTCTATGTACTTGATGTATATCCATTATGATGGTGTTTGGTGTCGGTTCTCTTTGTGTGATATCTGATACCACAGAGTGGTATCAGAGCATCGTTCAACCCTTGGACTAGATGGGTAGTTTTTTGTTCATGATTTTATGTCGATTTCTTATGTGTTTACATACCCATGTTGTATTTGGCTCATGCATCCATTTTGTGTTGACCATGGTGGTAGTGGTGTCACCATGGAAGTGCTTATGGTGTTGTCGTCAATATGTTGTCATGAATGTATGACTAATTGTGCATTGCTCTCACTTATGTATTGTTTGTGCATGCTTTCTTACATGTTTCTACATATTGTACATGCATTGATTATTCATGCTATGTCACATATTGCTCATTCTTGTATGTTTTCCATGCATTCTTTATTTTGTGAGGTTATATGTTGAACATGTATTGGTCGTTCATGATTGGTTATACATGTCAAGTGGGTGCATACTGTCAAGTTTGCATTGGTTTGGTTTAGGTTGTTGTGCATAAGGTAATTGTACACAATTAGGCCATCATGATGATATTGGTATTTTATGATGCTAATGTGTTGGATGAGATAGAGTAGGAGATGCATATCATCAGAGTGAAGTTGTAGCATTGCACCTCGAGGAAATAACAGATCGTCATACAAGTTGTATGCTTGGCATGTAGGTATGTGATTCATGGTTGTTGTAAGCATTAGGGTTACTTACATGTTTGTCAGTTTATAATTACTATGGTTATGTGTATCCCTGTTATTCTATTGATGTTATGGTTACATACATGATAGATGTTATTTAATTAGTGTGATAATATGTACATGTGTCGGTTAGTCAAGCATGGTATTAACTTGAGGATTATGTTATATGCCATTGATGAATATTTTAACTTTTATTTATTTCAATAAATATGTTATACGTTATTGATGAGAATGTTATATGTTAATTTATTAATGTGGTACGCTAGTTATCTTGATTCTTAGGTTACATCATGTTGATGAGCGTTATATATAGCTTTTTGTTGGTAAATGCTAATAACTTTATGATCAGGGTTATTTCATTAATATATTGATGTTATATGTATCATATTGCCTTGGATTGGCTTATGTAGATGGTTAGGGTTATTAAGTTCAAGTACAATTCGACCTAATTATGATAGTGTGTTGCACTAATCTAGAATAATTGTACATATGTGATTTCTATGCATGAATGACATTTGTTTATGAGTCTATGATGTTAACCTGTTAGCTAGTTAGTATTATGGATCATGACCTTTTTTAGGTTGATTTTATGTGTCGTGAATTTACATTTTTATAATCTATATTAACTGTGCAAACAAGATAGCCTCCCCTAAGATACATTGAGGTATTAATTTTGTTATGTCGTATAATTGGTGCTTGACTATTTTGAGTGTTTGATTATGTCATATAGTTGATCTACTTAGCATGGTATGTTTGCAAGTTGTTTTAATGTTTGATTAATTGCATTATATCAATTTGTATCTATAAGATATCATGAAGGAATGATCTTTCATTAAGATGGTTGTGATAAAACATATGTGTTGACATAGTTGGTATATACTTGAGTGTAAGTAGGTGATAGTTTTATAATTATGTATTAGAAATGATGAATGTGAGTTGATTATTGGTTATTACATGGTTGTTAGTCTGGGTAAAAGTTGATTTTGAATTGATAGATATGTTGTCTTGATGTTTGGTACATATGGCTGACATGTGTGTTCAGTTACAGGTCATCATGCAGGCATGTAGAAATTATATAAATAATGCATTATATATCCAAGATTCTCCTGATCACACACTATCTTAACTTCATGCACAATACAAAATCTATTCCACCATTGATCATCACATGCGGAAATTAAATCAGTTGCAATGCACACATGAAACCATAAAAATTCACACACATTAACATAGTGATTTTACGGGAAAGCCTGAAGCTGAAAACCCCAACTATCTGTATATAATATATGTCATAGAGATCATGTAACAGTCCTCATACAAAGCTGATCATATCAAGCTCTCAGTACAATACAATTTCACATTAGTGGAGGCCACGATGCGGAGCATCCCAGCCATCGGTCTCTTGTGCACCTTCTTTTTTTTAACACTCTACTACGCAATCCCTGCTGAAGAATGGATCTAAATGAACTCGAGTCCACCTGGCTTACACTACGCAATCCTCATTGGCATTTCCACTGAGTGTTGGATGCAATCAATGCATCACTATAGTCACAAATGATAGTCACACTTGCTCTTTCACCTACCTCTCCACTGGTCTCCACTGAACTGTCCATGCACTGTAGTTAACTGATGTATTCTTCAGTTGATTAATGAGTTAATATTTGGTGAATTAAATATTAATTAATTCACACCACTCTGACTAGTGTATCAATCAGTTAGAATAGACACAGCTAGCTCAACCGTGTCTAATTGAGTTAAACTGAACACAACTCCACCAACTACTTCTACAACTCCACCAAACTCTGTCACATGAGTTCTAACTGAAGTCCTCCATGTAATAGCTCTAGTAAACCCTCAGGAATAGCATAATTCCTTCTGTCAGCTCCTGTGCCACATCTGTGAACTTAACTGAAGTGCTCCAAGAGAATAAGATAATGTTTAGAGTCCAAATATTATTAAGAGCTAATATTATTCGACATATCTATTTTTAGAGTGGCAATCTAAAAATAGATTCCACCCAATATGTCTAAAAATAGAAGTCCATCTATTTTTCCAACTTGACCAACCATCCACAAATAGAATCCTGCAGCTCATAGAATATGACCAACATGTCTAAAAATAGACTTTGCGCAAAAAATAGCCTGTAGGCCCACTTAGTGAAGGCGACTCTTTTCACTAAGCTCATCATCTTGTTGAATCTCAACACTTCCTCTCAACAAGATAGGTATTATCTACCACCAAGATCCTATCTCTATGGTGTTCAAATTTGTTCCTAGTGAGCACCTTCGTCAGAATATCTGCATCTTGATCCTCCGTAGGAATGTAAGAAAGAAACATGATCTTCCACTGCACACAATCTCTGATATGATGATACCAGATGTCAATATGTTTAGATCTATCATCAAATACTGGATTAACTGAGAGATTAGTGCAACTCTGATTATCACAATATATCACAGTAGGATCTTAGTGTGAACCGAACAACTCGACCAGGATCTTCCTCATCCATATAGCATCGCATGCAGCCAAACTTTTTGCCATGTACTCGGCCTCCACTGAACTGAGTGCCACGGATCTTTGTTTCCTGCTGTACCAAGAAACTGTTGTAGACTCGATACTGAATATCCCTCCAGATGTACTCTTTCTGTCTGTTGGGCTCCCTTCCCAGTCTGCATCCGTGAAGCCATGCAGCTTCAGCTCATTCGACTGTCTGTAGCATAATCCATATCTCGATGTGCCTCGCAGATATCTCAATACATGCTTTCCTGCCTTCCAAAAGATCTTGGTAGGCTTAACCATAGCCTGTAAAAGCTGGTTAACAGCATAGCATATGTTTGGTCGTGTATTGACTAGATACATGAGTGAACCAACCAACTGTCGATAAACAGTGGCATCCACTACCTCTGCCGATGTAGCATCCTCTTTCCTCCAACCACCAGGAAGAGGAGTGTTGATAGGCTTGCAGCCTTGCATGTTGAACTTCTCCAGTATCTCCTGGGCATACTTGCCTTGAGACACAAACAGTCCACCCTTCCACTGCCAAATTTCCAATCGCAGGAAATAATGAATGAGGCCCAAGTCCTTCATCTCAAACTCCTTTGCAAGATCAGACTTGCATGAGTGTATCAACAGTTCATCACCTGTCAGTATCAAATCATCTACATAAAGTACAATGATCAACAACTTACCCTCCACCACAATCTCGTATAGGTTCGGATCTGCCTCACTCTTGGCGAAACCAAGTCTGGTGAAATAACTATCTATCCATGTGTACCAAGCACAAGGTGCTTGTTTCAGCCCATACAACGCTCTTTTGAGCCTGCACACATGCGACTCATTGCTGAAAATTTCGAATCCTTCAGGCTGCTCTATGTACACCTCCTCCTCAATGACTCCGTTGAGGAACACATTCTTCACATCCATCTGATGAATGTGCCAACCCATTTGCGCTGAGAGAGCAAGGATGGTCCGTCTGGAAGAATACCTTGTGACAGGTGCAAAGTTTTCTTCATAGTCTATCCCCTCAAACTGTGAGAATCCCTAGGAAACAAATATTTCCTTGTACTTCTCGACGCTCCCATCAACAACTTGCTTCACTTTGTAGATACATCTCGAACCTACCACTGATTTCCCTTCCAGCCTTGGGACAATCTCCCATGCACTATTTCTGACAATCGAATCATACTCTTCCACCATGGCATCTACCCATGCAGGGTCCTCCATAGCTTCCTCGAAATAAGATTGTTATTTCATGATACACTTGCTCATCAGATCCATGTATCCAGTAAATCGGTCACGTGACTGTCTCTGTCTGTGTTGTGATGTAGGGGCTCCTACATTCTGTGTTGCATCTAAATTCAATCGCTCAGCTTCTATAGTTCGCTTATGCCCTCTAATGGTTGGCGCTGCATGAGTGGTTTCTTCCACTCCATGAAACTCCTCTTGTGGTTGATCCACATCCTGAGGCTCATCCTTAGGAACTAATAACTCCTCATCTGCATGCAAGTGTAGCTCCCTCTCAAGTGACAACTTCATGTCTTTCTCCTCATGAAATTTGATATCCAGTCGCACAACAGTCTTCTGACTGTCTAGAAAATACACACGATAGTTGTGGGGTGTTTCTGTGTGCCCCACAAACATCCCAACCTCTACGGTCGGCTCCAGCTTCTTCCTGGAATCCTTCGTCACATGAATGTAAACAGGTGAGCCAAAAATCTTCAAATGAGAAATATTAGGCTTCTTACTAGAAAACGCCTCTTCGGGTGTACTCATGCCAAGTACTCTACGAGGACAACAGTTTTTCACATAAACCGTAATGTTTCATGCTTCATCCCACAAGTGTATGGGAAGACCCTAATCATGCAACATCGCCTATGCAACACCCATGACCATTCTGTTCTTTCGCTCCACGACCCCATTCTGTTGTAGGTTATGAGGCGCTATGAGCTCTCTTCTAATTCCTTCTGCGCTAAAAAAGTATTTGAATTCACCAAAGATAAATTCACCACCGTTATTGCTCCTAATAGCCTTCACCTGCTTCCCCGACTCTTTCTCAACCAATTCCTTGAACTCACAGAACTTTGAGTATGTCTCGCTCTTCTTCTTCATGAAGAAGATCCAGCACTTAGGAGAAAATTCATCAAAAAATATCACATAATACCTATGCTTTGTTGTCGAAGCTACTGAGAAAGTTCCACACACGTCTGTGTGAATTCCCTCAAGGATCGTCATGGCGTGACTATCCTTCTCATGAAAGGTGGCTTTCACAAATTTTCGCAAAGTACATCCCTTGCATTGATCTGATTGTGCAAGTGTACCCTTGGGAAGCCCAATAGAAATCTGCTGCAAAGTTTTCAAAGCTCCATGGCGAAAATGGCCCAATCTCCTGTGCCACAATTTTCCCTCATCCTGGCTCACCACTCCTTCTGCTTTGCCTGCCATTGTTGCACAACCATCTACCTGCAATTGATAAAGGTTCTTAACTCAAACCCCTATCCTCTGGGTTTCACCAGTTGCCTTACTTCATAGGAAAGTCTTTCCCTCGCTAAAGACAGCATCATATCCCTTGTCTTCCAACATCGCCACAGAGATCAGATTCTTCTTCAATCCTGGAACATGCATGACATCCTTCAATATGAAAGGTTTACCAGACTCCCTCTCAAAGGAAATGGTATCGATACCAGTCACATTGTATCTACCATCATCACCCATATCGATGTGCACTCCAAGATCCTTCTCATCTAGATCAGTAAACAAATCTTTGTCTTCAGTCATATGGAAAGACGCACCACTGTCAAGAAACCACACTGATCCCATCACACTTGATACCAAGCATGCAATCAGCGAAAAATCTAGCTCAAACTGCGAGGCTAAGGCCTCTCCAGCTACAGATCCAACACCCTGCTTATTTTTCTTCTTCTGTGGACAAAGAGTGACGTAATGTCCATGTTGGTGATAGTGAAAGAACTTCACCTTGGACAAGTCTTGCTTCTTGCCTTTCGTACCGGATTGAGAAGGATTTTTCTTTCCCTTCCCTTTCCTTTCTTTCGCAGCCAAAGCACAATTTTATTCATCTTCATTCTTCGATGAAGATCCATTCCTGTTACCCCGCCTTATCTCCTCCTGCACAAGATTCGACCAAAGTCACTCCCATCCTGGCAGTTTCTCCTGACCATTGAAAAAGTCTTCATAACTATGCCAACTCTTCGGTAGCCCAAGGAGAGCCAAGCTCACTAAGTCCTCTTCATCTACAGTAACCCCCACACTTCCCAGCTCATCCCTGCACTGGACAAACTTCGTGAGGTACTTGGGTATACTGTCGCCTTTCTCCATTTTTACTTTCCTGAGTTTGTCTTTAAGCGCCAACTTCCTCTGGTTGCTTATGCTTTGGAAAAAGTCTGTCAAAGCTTTCCACATCAAGAATGGAGAAGCTTTACCATGAAGGCTGGACACTATGTGAACCTTCACACCTTCCAATAGAATTCTTCGACACTTTACTGTCTTATTTTGTCATGCGTCAAGTGCCGCAGCATCGCTAGAAGCAGGTTTTGGAATTCCTGCATCTATGAACTCCTTCAACCCATTGTCATCCAACACGGCCTCCATTTTGTCCTTCCATGCAATATAATTCAAGCTTCCCTCAATGGCATACTCTAATCGCAATCCGTTGAAAGACATCTCAACTTTGACACCAATAAAACACTACAGCAAATTCGAATTCCACCAGCACAAAACTCAATTGTTTCAATAATTGCAATAGGCTCCAATGATCAACTGCTCTAATACCATGTATAAATTATATAACTAATGCATTATATATCCAATATTCTCCTGATCACACACTATTTTAACCTCATGCACAATACATAATCTATTCCACCATTGATCATCACATGCGGAAATTAAATCAATTGCAATGCACACATGAAACCATAAAAATTCACACACATTAACACAATGATTTTACGGGAAAGCCTGAAGCTGAAAACCCCAACTATCTGTATATAATATATGTCATAGATATCATGTAACAATACTCATACAAAGCTGATCATATCAAGCTCTCAGTACAATACAATTGCTACACACTAATCAGGCCCTGATCTAGAAAATCCATGCACCGATCTCTGCCAGCTGCTAGCCTGCCTCTACTGCAAAATCCCTGCTGAAGAATGGCTTTGAATGAACTCGAATCCACCTGGATTTCACTGTGCAATCCTCATTGGCATCTCCACTGAGTGTTGGATGCAATCAATGCATCACTATAGTCACAACTGATAGTCACACTTGCTCTTTCACCTACCTCTCCACTAGTCTCCACTAAACTGTCCATGCACTATAGTTAACTGATGTATTCTTCAGTTGATTAATGAGTTAATATTTACTGAATTAATTATTAATTAATTCACACCACTCTCACTAGTGTATAAATCAGTTAGACTAGATACAACTAGCTCAACTGTGTCAAACTGAGTTAAACTGAACACAACTCCACCAAACTCTGTCACATGAGTTCTAACTGAAGTCCTCCATGCAATAACCCCAGTAAACCCTTAGGAATAGAGTAATTCCTTCTATCAGCTCCTGTGCCACATATGTGCACTTAACTGAAGTGCTCCAAGAGAATAAGATAATGTTTAGAGTCCAAATATTATTAAGAGCTAATAATATTCAACATATATATTTTTAGACTAGCAATATAAAAATAGATTCTGCCCAATATGTCTAAAAATAGAAGTCCATCTATTTTTCCAACTTGACCAACCATCCACAAATAGCATCCTGCAACTCATAGAATATGATTGACATGTCTAAAAATATACTTTGCGCCAAAAATAGCCTACGGGCCCACTTAGTGAAGGCGACTCTTTTCACTAAGCTCATCATCTGTTGAATCTCAACATGGCACACCAAGGTAAGATAAATACCAGTTTGTATGTTATTTATGCACTGCTTGTATCAATTTTGACAAACCTTCCTTTTTTTCTTCCATGTATTCCATGTCATTCTTCAAGCCATCCATATTATCTTCCACGCATTTATTCAAACCATCCATCTTCGCTTCCACGCATTTCTTAAAACCTTCCATTTCATTTTTTTTCTTTATTTTTGCGAGAGTGAAATTTGGCGCAATTGCTCTTGTAATTTTGATATATCATGTTTCAATTCTTCATCTTCATGAGTCATAGTAGAGTATTCTGAGGGCTTAATGAGTGTTTAATTCTTTTTAGGGGGCATTTTATAACCCAATACTAATATATATGCTTCAATATTCTCTTGGAATCACTTCAAACTAATTTTTCAAACAAGAATTATGTGATTTGAAAAAAATATCCACATTTTTTATTGCTTTTGAGGACCTCGATATTGAAACTGAATTATATCTGTTATTTCTGATATTCAATATCTTAAATTAATTTATGTAGTATCACTCTGAAACTTCTTTCAAATTCCATAGGTCTAACCTGATTTGCATGATTCAAGGCAAAGTTATGCCCAATCTCCCATAATGACCTAATTATGGAATGGTTCAGTAGAGAGAACTTGTACGGCGTGCCACGTGTCACTGTTTCCTCCTTCGGCTCTGAAATCGATACAGAGGAAACCAAAATATGCTTACTTTTAGCTAGTTTTTACAGAATTTCAATCCAATGCTCAGAGATAGAGCTATGGCGATTTTCCCAAGGTCACCTATTTTAGATGAAATTTAGGAGCTTTCCAAAACCCTAACTTCCACAGATCATATCTCCAAAAATATTGTGAACCAAGGTCTGAAATTTTTACACGATGTTCCTCAAGGTTTCAGCTTCACGTGATAAAATTTTCAGAAAAAAAAAAATTTATTTGTAGAAGAAAAGTTATAGCAAAAATTCCACGATGACCTGTTTGGAGAAGTGAAACCCTAGGATCCAAAGTTCTAATGCCAAATGTTATGAAACGAGCTCCAAAAATAGAAGAAAAGAGAGATCAATGCCTTAGAAATAAGCCACTTCGAGGGGGAAACCTCCTTTACATTACATAAATGAACAATTTTTGGATGATAAAAATGACAAAACCTCCTTCTATATATAGGAATCCATGGGGTCACAATATAATCCTAGCCAACCTAAAAATAATAATGTAAGGGCACAATAATAACAATATGGGGGTTACATGGGTACACCAATAAAAATAATGGGGTTATACTAACAACAATAAGGAACTACACTAGTAATATAGGTACCTAACAGTTTATGGAAGTATGATGTAGAAGTTACATAGCAAGAGAGAATGTTATGAAATCTTGAAGAACGCTCAGGTTTAGCTTTCATTGGGAACCATGGGGGTTGAGTCATGGTGTTTGTTGCTAGCCTTATACTTTTGGTATTTTGTGATTTTCTTGTGCTTGATCTTTGGTTTTTCTTATGTCCACTTTGTTGCAGTGTCGTATTTATTTTGGTTTTCATGGATTTATTCTTGTTTGTTTCTTATTATTTCCTTTCATGTATCACAAGTCTTGGGCATTGGTTTGGGGAAAGAGGAATTTAATGGAGCTCGGGAAGATTTTAATGAAATCCAACATCTAATATAATGCATGAATAGAGCTTTGTGCATGAGTAAGCATAGCAGAAGGTAAGACTATGACAGTTGGATGGATTGGTTGAGTCCATTGTGGTAATTGGATAGTGGTAAGATAGTCATGAGAAAGGTAAAGTAAATGGATTTAAGATATCAGATGCCTTGGCTATTTTGGGAACTATTGTTCTCAATATTGTGCATATTGGGCACAGATAAAGGAATTTATCTCAACCTAGACCTTATGATATATGGTAATGATATTGTAATGATGGCGATGTTTGTA
This sequence comes from Pinus albicaulis, assembly GCA_034641835.2. NCBI lineage: Eukaryota > Viridiplantae > Streptophyta > Pinopsida > Pinales > Pinaceae > Pinus > Pinus albicaulis. The sequence goes on from CM076572.1 coordinate 882,450,639, forward strand.
TATGTATATATGCATGTATGTATGTATGTATATCGTTGGTTGATAGGGTCTTCATGGATCTTGATGGTTTTATTTTGATGGTTTATATGTAGGTATCTATGTATGGCTTTGTCTGATAGGGTCATGATTATTTTATGCTAAGGATATATATATGTATGTATATATGTATCTATGTCATTGTATGGCAGGGTTTTTAAGGTTCATCCTTGTGGAGGAATGATTTCTTATGTAGATGAATGGCATGAAGAGGTTCTTGGTCTTATGAGGAATCAAGTTGGAAGAGTAACTCTAACAAATCCATGAGCTCAGTACCATGTGGACACGAATTGTTATTACATTCTTGTACTATGCCTATGTTTATGTTATGGACAAGTAATGCGGAGGGGTACATCAACGAAGTGAAAGTAATGTGATTTGCGACATGCTAGGGTGAGCATGGATAGTAAAAATACACTAAAAGGAAGGTTTCTTGTGGGGTCAACGTGTGGTCTATGGATGTGCAGTTATATTGTTGTGGATGTTGTATATTCAATGATTGTATATATGGTGATATGTAATGTTTCATATGTAGTATTGTGTACACATGATGTTGTATGCCTGTTGTATATATGATGTTGCATATGCAGTGCCATGTATATATGGTGCTATGTGCATGTTGGATATGCGGTGATGTGTATGTATGGTGCTATGTACATGTTTAATATGCAGTGCTATGTACATATGGTGTTGTGTGCGTCATATACATATGGTGCTATGTGCATTTGGTGTTGTGTGCATGGTTGTACACATGATGTTGTGTGCATGTGGTGCTATGTATAAGTTGTACATGTGGTGTTCTGTGCATGCAATGCCATATACATATTGTGTATGCGGTGCTATGTACATATGGTTTCATGTACATTTCTTGCATGTGGTGTTGTGTAAATGTGGTATTTTGTACACATTGTACAAGTGGTGCAGTGTACATTTGGCATTGTCTATACGTTGTGCTGGTGGTGTCATGTACATGTGATGTTGTGAACACGTTGTGTAGGTAGTCTCTGTACAAGTAGTATTATGCACATGTTGTGCATATGGTACTGGTATATATGTGGTATTGTGTGCATGTTGTACATGTTCTATTGCGGGCATGTAGTAGTATGTATGTGCATGGTATAGTCATGGTATCATAAGATATGTATTCGTTGTGTTGTACATAGTATATGTATATGTATTGGTTTGTGTTGTACACTGAGTGTGGGTGTATGTATTGTGTGGTGTTGCATACCTTGTGTGGATGTATGTGTTGAACATTGTTTCTGGATGCTTGTCAGGTGTGGTAACCGATCCAGTATGCATTAGGGGAATTTTAAGGTCTAAAATGGGCCTCCTAAGGAAATTATAAAATAATAGTGGAAATAATTAAATAAGATTTGATTACATCATCAAATTTTGAAGGGAAAAAATAAAAAACTACTTTTTCAACTTGTATTTTCAACTTATCTCCCAAATTTTTTACTCAAAAATTTAGAGGGAGCACTCATTAGATGAAAAATTGAATTCCTCATCCAAGGAGTACCCATATTGCATACTTTCGATGGATCCTACTACATGAAAAAATGAAAAATACATGAAAAATGTGATTGCAAAAATGTTTTTTCATGTATTTTTCATTTTTCATGTATCAGAGTCCATAAAAATTATGAAACAAGGGTAATCCTTGGATGAGGAATTAAAATTTGCATCCAACGAGTACTCCCACTCGAAATTTGACTAAAAAACTTGCATGATAAGTTGAAAATACTAGTTGAAAAAGTAGTTTTATTATTTTATTATTTTTTAATCTTTTTTCCTTTTTACATAAAAAATGGTGAATCATCCCCCATGGCTGACATCATCATCTTGAATCCTATTGGTTCTTATAAAGTTTATTTTTGTTGTACATTTTTCTTAGGAGACCCATTTTAGATCTCAAAATTCCCCTAATGTTTACAGAAAGAACAAAGGCAGAACTAAGAATCGATGAAGGATAAGTATCGATATTTTATTAGGCATGTGATATGTGATTCTGACTTATGATGGTTACATGTGATTTATGATTTTTATCTATGATGGTTTCATTTTGAGCTAACGAGATATGATATGTTCACACATGATGATTTGATCAAACAGGTCATTTGAATTATGTCACAGGAAGTGAATAGGATTGCAAGCGTACATTATTTACGAGCTACCAACGACGTATGATGTGATTTTTTTTTCAGTTTGTTTTGAATCTAATGGAAATTATGTGTTTGGTACAGGAAGCACATAAATTTTTGGTTTGGTGGTTGAAATGTACTACAAGAACTAGCAGCATGAACAAAAGGAATTGAAGCAGGCAATAGATACAATTGGTAAAGCACTTCAGGAGTAGGGCCATTGTGGAATATTAGCGCCCAATAGTGTCCATTGATAACCATGAGCATGTTATGACTAGTATGATGGTTTTGAGGTAGGTATATGCCTTGTTTGTTCAAAATGCCGATGAAAGGAAGCCTTGCCAAGGGATGGACTGCCCGAGATGGGGGTGCCAGCAACTTGGAAGGTGAGTGGCTACACAGATTGGGTGACTGGATTGCTTGAGGTACTGTGTAGCAGAGAAGGGAAGTTTGTATGGGATTTTTTTTCCTCATTAGCATTGATGGATGTAATCATATGCACATTGGGAGTGTGCCCTTGAATAATTAGTTGGTAACTATTCACTGAGTGGACAAGTGGCGCAGGATTGTAGCACTCGACATTTCATGAGCATTTTAATTTGACAGTGGATTCTAGACTTACTGGGAAGGAGGTGAATCCTGGTACTAATTTGAGGGTGGAGATGCGAGCCTTTGTAGTCCCTTGTTGTTGATACAGGAATCATATCCTTCTATTTGTTGGTTGATAAGATGTGTATATTTGTACATATATATATCATTGTAAATACTGTATCGAGGTGGTTTATAAATATCCACAAAAATATGGTTATTTTTTGGTTGAAGAAAATGTGCATAAGTATATTTTATTGTGATTGTAAATACTGTAATGATTTGTGTGATAAAGCTCCAGTAAACGATATTATTATCATGTTTTACCAGGTTATTCATTGTAAATACTTCAACGAGTTGTGTTATAAAGCTCCATAGGCACTATAATTTGTTTTCAGTGGTTTGCTAGTTTGTAGGTGTCATTGAACACTGAGGGAAATGTTCCCCCAAGGGGGAGGGTTTTGTAATAGCCCTGGTAAAAATACATGTAAAATTATATATAAGACCACGGTGATGGGCACTTATTCCAAGATGAATAGTGGGAAAAACATCATAGTGGGTGTTCATTTCGATTATTATGGCTAAGGAAATTGGCAAAGGAAAAGGAAAATGCTTTGGAGAGGCATGAGGCATTAATTGGCATTTTATTTATGAAAATAATGCAAATTAGGAGAAAAGGAAGGTGAAAGGTCACAAGTTGCATGTGAAGAGGAAATTGAAGGAAAATAATGGAAAATGAAGAATTTAGAGACCTTATTAATAAAAAGGCTTTTGAGGATTAGTCGGCAAGTCTCAGTCAGTTCAGCTTTGGATTTTTCATTATTCTCTCTCTCTATCTCTCAGACTCTTGAGCACATAGTGTATTGTTGGAGAATTCATGTAGAGTGCAGCATGCTTGGAGTTTTGGATCAAGAAAGCAGAGGAAAAGAAGGAAAGCGGAAGAGGACATCAGGATCAAAATCTACATCATGTTCTGAGTGCACGTACCAAGTTGCATGTATGTTTTCCTCACTATTTTTGGCATGCATGGTGTATGCATATGGATTTTCCTATCCTTTCCATTACCTGGACAACCATAGTATTGTGACTTAATTTCCATTGATTTTTTTTTTTGTTGGTTCCCATGTTTCATTTAGTTGTTTGATTGAGTTATTAGTTCCTAGACCCTTGGTTGGACAAATGCTATGGAGAGCAGCAGACACTTGTTAGGTTGAGTTACTAGTCCTGGCACCTTAGTTGTACAAACGCTCTGGAGCCCTAAGTGGGTTGAGTTACTTGTCCCAGAGCCTTGGTTGGACAAATGCTCTCGAGTAGAAGAACAAATAGGGTTTAGTTACTATACCAGAAGCCTTGGTTGGAACAAACACTTTGGAGCCCTAGAGAATCTTGGATGGAGACCAATCTGTGACGATTAGTGATGTCCGATCATGTTGTGGAATCACTATTTTGCGGTTTAGACGGTTTGGTCTCTGGAGTCCTAGTTTTGTGTTGATTGATGTGATTGATAAATTACCACATTCATTATTGGAATATGGCATGGGGGTGACTATTTGAAGTGATATTTCGTTCAGCCATGTCTATGGTCGAGTGGAACGTGGAAGTCCTATCTCATGGTGGTTTTTACTTTCAATAATGAATATCTCATTCCTATGGTATAAAATATGAAAGTATAATAGTTTATGTATGGATTTCATTGCTATTTTATCCATGTTATTTTTTTCTTATTATGAGGATTATGAGCATGCATTCGATTAGTGATGATGTATGTCTCTATTCATGTTTTTGCCTATAAATGAATATCCCATCTATCTATGGTAAAATTGATTGCATGATATCTTATGATGTAGGGGAGAAATGCTTCTTAGCCATTCTGAGATAAGAAAGAGACCCCTTTCTTTAAATTTGTTGTTCATACATGTAGATGCTATATTTATGACATGTTTAACAAAATTCCTGTCATGGCTATGTTGGGTCGGATGAGTTCCGGTTGATGTGATTGCTTGCATATGTTTTTTTAATGTTATTTACTCTCTCTTGAAGTTATAGGAAGTTTCGGGAAGTGACTTGGGATCATGGGATGAGAATGTGGCACATATCCCGTAGCTACAAGAAGAAATTCCTTGTTTGGGACTTAACCGCTACCTTGACAAGACTAGCCCGTGACTATAGGGTCTATAGCCACTAGCTTGCCCTTAAAATTCCGCGGCTCATCCTCAAAGTGGCTAAAAATAATTTCCCCCTCAGGGAACAAGGCCCTAGAAGGTTGGGTTACCTCTTGGGGATGTCAATGATGGACTGTAAGGTTCGTTTTTTATATTTCCATTGGTTACATTTCCTTAATGTCATCTAAGAGGTTCAATATCATATTATTAGCCTCTCATCACATGTTTACCCTAGTTGCTCGATTAATTTGGTAGATGCGGGAAGAGGGTGTTACAATTCCCTTGGGTTTATAATATAAATCATGGCCAACCACGGTCCAACTTACAATTGTGAAAAATATTGTCTCAATATGAAAATGAAATGAACCTTAGTCAACCTTGGTCCAATGTCACATTGTGATAAATAATGTGTTGATATGAAAATCAATCTTAGTCAACCATTGTCAACCATGCTCCAATGTCGCATTGTGAAAAATATTATCTGAATATGAAAATCAATCATGGTCAATCATGCTCCAGTGTCGTGTTGTGACAAATATTATCTTGATATGAAAATAAATCATGTTCAACCATGGTCCTAATTTGCATTGTGACATTGATTGTCTCAATATGAAAATTGACCATGTTCAACCATGTTTATTTTAGGTTTTATAATATTTATCTTAGCATTTATATACCTTGGGTTGGTCAATCATGGTCAATATGAAAACCAACCATGTTCAATCATGGTTAAACATGGTCAAACATGGTCCAATGTCACATTGTGAAAAATATTGTCTCAGTATCAAAATATAGCATGGTCAACCATTATCAACCATGGTCTCACACCGCATTTTGATAAATATTGTCTCTCAATATGAAAAATAACCATGGTCAGCGATGTTTATTTAAGGGTTTATATCATTTATACTAAGATTTACATACCTTGGGTTTATGTTATTCCCTTGGGTTTGATATTATTCCCTTGGGTTTATAATCCCTTAAGTTTATTAATCATTTAAGTTTATAATTTCAATCATGGTCAACCGTGGTCAGCCATGGTAAATCATGGTAAAGCATGGTCAACCTTTTTTATAAAATCAATCATGGCCCAACGTTGCAATGTGACAAGGATTGTCTGAATATGAAAATTAACCAAGGTCAACCATGGTCAAGAATATGTATTTTAGGGTTTACAATATTTATATTAGGGGTTATATACCTTGGGTTTATAATATTAATATTATTCCCTTTGCTTCATAATCCCTTGGGGTTTTAGTATTAATCCCTTACGTTTATTATTCCCTTGGGATTATAATATCAATCCCTTGGGTTTATTAATCTAAGGGTTGATCCATGGTCCACTATGGTACAACACTGCATTGTGACAAATATTGTATCAATATGAAAATTAGCCATGGTCAACCATGTTTATTTAAGGGATTATATACTTTATATTATGGTTTAAATACCTTTGGTTTATGCTATTCCCTTGGATTTAACATTTTTCCCTTTGGTGTATATTCCCTAGGGTTTTTAGTATTAATCCCTTGGGTTTATTAATCTTTTCAGTGTATAGTTTCAATCAAGGTTAACCAAGATCAATCATGGTCAACCATGGTAAATCATGGTCATGCATGGTTAACCATGTTTTATAAAATCAATCGTGGCCCAACGTCATAATGTGAAAAGGATTGCCTCAATATGAAAATTAACGAAGGTCAACCATGATCATCGATGTTTATTTAGGGTTTACACTATTTATATTAGGGTTTATATACCTTGGGCTTATAATATTAATATTATTCCCTTGAGTTCATTATCCCTTGGGGTTTTAGTATTAATACCTTAGGTTATTATTCCCTTCAGTTTATAATATCAATCCACTCGGTTTATTAACCTAAGGGTTGACCCCTGGTTGACCATGGTACAATGATGCATTGCGACAAATATTGTCTCAATATGAAAATAAACCATGGTCAACCATGTTTATTTAAGTGTCTATAGTATTAACGCAAGGGATAATAAAACCAAGGGATTAATACTAAAAACCCAAGGGAATATAAACACAAGGGAATAATATGAAACCCTAGGGATTAATATTATTTACCTAAGGTATATAAACTCTAGGGAATAATATTAAACCCTAGGGAATAATATTAAACCCTTGGGTTTATTAATCCCTTAGGTTTAATATACCTTTCATTTATATCATTGGATTTATATACCTTGTGTTTATAATATTTATCCCTAGGGTTTATATTCAGTTTATGTTTATTGGATTATAATCTCTAATTCTAATCCATTGGGTTTATAATATTACTATTATTAATTAATATTAATACAATATGATTAAAGGAGTTGTCTTTAATGCGACTTTTTTGAGTTTCTGGTGGAGTTTCTGGCCAAAAAATGGCAGAAACGTTTGAGGTGAAATCTTGAGTTTTGTTATTTAAACTAGTTTTTTTACTGCATATATGGATTTAGCACCTTCAAAAACCCCTAGGGCACTTTGATTGTGCAGATTTTACCCATCAAACTTGTGATTTCAATGAATTCCTACCGCATTTTGGAGAAATTAGATCAAAAAAATAAATCAAAAAACTTTTCAAAACGCCGCATTATAGACAACTAGATTATTAAATGATATTACTATTATTATTAGTTAATATTACTACTGTAAATTAATATTAATATTAATGATATTATTATTAAATAATTAATTTACATTACATAATTTAAAATTAAATAATAATAAATAAAATTTAATATTAAATAGTAATTATTATTTATAATAATAATTATTAATTATAATGATAATAATAACATTATTATTGCAGAGAAAAAAAATACATATGTCTCTCCTCTATCCTTGAATGGATTCGCACCCCTATAAAATCTTCTAGAAATGCATCCATTGCATGGAAAACAACATTGAAGGTAATTGTGGTTAAAGCATTGGGAATGAAGGGTCGAAGGATCATCGCCGCAATGACCTAGGGTTTGGTGGCTTTTGAGTAGGTTGCCCTTTCTAGACCTTCTTCCCCATACCTAGGGAATTTTCATACTCCTGGAGTGCAAATAGGCTCCCTCATGACAGACAACATCCTGGGGACAAGCGTTCCCCCTCCTTTGGTTCGCCTTCCATTGGATCAATGGCAGGGGCTGACAGCGAACTTCAACAGAACTCTGGCCTGCTTCTTGACCCAAGTGGGGCATCTTTCGCAACGAAATTTCCATCAAAAACAGCTGAAGAAGTAGCAACAGTCACATCATCCACATGCGTACCCAAGGCCACTACAAGAACCAAGATCGAGCTCCCAGCTCACCGAATCAATGAAAAAATACAATACATGAAGGACCATGCACTGATAGGCAAGTTCATGGGTTTTTGGCCCACAGAAAAATACCTCGTAGGGTGGATCACCTCCAAATGGAAGACCAAGGGCCACACCGATCTACAACTATGTGCCAAGGGCTTCTTCAATGTGATCTTCACTTGCATCGAAGACAAAAACCGAATCATGGACGACAGGCCATACTTTTTTAACATCACGAGTCTATACCTACACAATTGGGTCGAATGCTTCAACTCGGACAAGAAATATTTCACTTCGGATCTAGTCTAGGTCAGGCTCTACACTCTTCCTCGGGACTATTGGTACGAGGTAACCCTTTAGTACATTGGCAATGCTCTTGGAGAATTCATTAAAATTGCGGAGGAGACAAAGATCAACATAGATGCAGCCTACGCAAGGATCTGTGTCTACATGAACATTGAAGAGTCTCTCCCTGACGAGGCAAGCCTTCTCCATGATGACTATAAATGGATTCAAATAGTATATTATGAACATGTACCATTTATATGCCGCAAATTTCACCAGCACGGGCACTTATTCAGAGATTTCCCACTAAACCAAAGAGCTGCTCTAAATAATGAATCAACAGAAAAAGACACTGAAGGGTTCATGAAAGTCACCAGAAGGAAAAGTCACCCCAGGAAGTCAAACATGAACAAGAACAAAAGAGCTCCATCCTCAAGCAATAGATTTGACGCTCTAGCTCAACTAAATGAGAATGAGCATGAAACATCAAGAGACTCAGAGCAACCCTCATAGGAAAATCCCCAGACCTCGTAGACTCAACAAACCAAAATCCAACTTGAAGCCTTTATGATTCTTCAGTCCTCTACGCACATACGGGAAAAATCAGAAAAAGGTAAAGGCACAGTGTTGGACTCAATCCCATAGGTAATGGAAGAAGAAGCCGAGAGCGTTGACTATGATGACCTCGAAATCATGGGATTGGAAGATGCATGCAAGCGAAAATACTTTCTCTCAATTCCACTGCACTGGATCTAGAAATTGGAGTAATTCCTTACTAGATATCAATAGATTTAATCCCTTTGCATTCAAGGAGGTACTCTCCTGAACGCCAAACTCATCCTTAAAGAATCTCGAAAATGAGGATGAAAAATCGATTTGCAGCGAATGGTCATCACGGGAAAAGAGCTAGTATAATCAAGGATACACCCCTAGTTTACCAGGCTCTACTCTGTAGTTCCCAACCCCCCTTAATGAAGATCATATAATGGAATATCAGAGGGCTAACAGTCCCTCCAAGAATAGGTTAATCAAGAAAATAATCACTGAGGAAAACCCTACAATCTTCTTTATGAAAGAAACCAAATTCTCCAGCTCCACTCTTGACACAATTTTAAAAAGACTTTGGAAGGGCTACAAGACCCTAGCGATAGATTCTAATGGGGATTTGAGAGGCCTGGAAATCATCTGGAATCTCCACTTCATTACCCTGGAGAACAATTACGCCAATCGACACTTCATTAAAGCTTCCTTTCACTTGATTGGACCTAACATTCATGGACATATCACGAATGCCTACTCCCCCCCAGCTACTCGAGAAAAAAAAATCTCCTTGACAGCATAGGAGATCTCAATAACCAGTGAACTCATGCTCTCTGGCTGATTGGAGTAGACTTCAACATGATCACAACCATACAGGAAAAAAAAGGAGGAAGACCTCACCTTGAAATGGACAGCACCAAATTCAATGACTTCATCTATGGCAATTATTTTATAGATATTCAAACATCCAATGGAATATTCACTTGGAATAATAGAAGAGGTCAATCTCATCAAATTGCTTCCATATTGGACTGCTTCCTCATCATGGAAGACTTCATCCACCTGGGAGGATAACTCACAGCCACCATCGTCTCGGCCTCTAGCTCAGACCATTCACTAATCCAGCTCCAATCACTCAAACTGAGTATAGCCACCCCAAAACCTTTTCTCTTTGAAAAATTTTGGCTCAAACATCTAGGGTTCAAATACCTTATATCGGATTGGTGGGCTTACCTCACACCACCTCTGGGAACAAAAATGTATCAATTCCAGCAAAAATTGAAGATGGTCAAGGGGAAACTGAAATTGTGGAACCAGACCACCTTCAACAACATCTTCAAATACCAAAGAGAACTAAAAGGAAAAATGAAGCAGCTCCAATAAAAAATCATATCAGAAGAAAGATCAAAAGACTCAGAGACCAAGGAAAAGACACTAATAACCCAACTAGAAGAGAGAAGAAGCCAAGAAGAGATGTTATGGAAACATAAATTTTGTATATGATGGCTTAAGGATGGAGAAAGGGACACAAAATTCTTTCATCGCTCCACCATCCAGCACAAGATGCATAACAGAATCAAAGTTCTCAAAAACAAAATGGAGGAGCATATGGAAAAACATGAGGACATCACTGAGGAACTGCTCAACCACTTCAAGGACATTCTCAAAGAACCCAACATCCAACAACAAGAGGCCATTGGAAAAATCACACAACACATCCCAAAATTGGTCAATGAGGATCAAAACAGGATGTTTCTTAAAGCCACAACACTAATGGAGGTCGAACAAGCGGTTCTCCAATTAAAAGAAGGGAAAGCCCCTAGACCAGATGGATTCACCACCAACTTCTTCCATTTATTCTAGGACACTATCAAAGAGGAATTCTGGGGCATAGTGGAGGAATCGCGCAACACACACTGGATTCTGCTAGCTCTCAATGCAACCTTCCTCACTCTCATCCAAAGGAAGATAATGCTACTTCTCCAATTAAGTACAGACCCATAGCACTCTTCAATGTAATTTACAAAATCATTTCCAAATTTATAGCTAATAGATTGAAGCAGCTTCTTCCCATGCTCATCTCTCTAGAAACAAATTGCTATGGTAAGGGTAGTAAGATCATTGATGGAATCATCCTAATGCATGA